>JARHVA010003572.1:595000-1195000 GCA_037957365.1 Torreya grandis
AATAAACATGATCATCATGTACATAATATATAAGTATAGCTAACTCTATAGTTAATTGTCATGTAAATTAAGCAACATATGAAATCCAGCTTAACCAAAATAGTACATATCCCAATAATAACCATAAAATACACTAATAAATAGGTTATTAGGTCTAGAGAGGAATAAATATATGACATCATTCCCCCTTAAAGTTAGTCATCATCCCAATAAAAATTATTCAAACATAAGTTCTAAAATTAAACATAATTCAATAGAAAATAAAATAATATCCAGCAACAATTAAGTAAACAAATGTGGACATAGCCTGTAAAATTCATCATAATCCTCCCAAGTGGCACTATTTTTATAATATTGATCCTAGTGGACCTTGTACTATGACACTTCTCTATTACTCAAATTGAGTTTGTGAGTGTCAATTATTTTGATTGGTTCTATTTTGACCACCCCAGGATCCAAAACCTACAAAGCATTCCAATCCAACACATGTGAAGGATCGACAACATACTTTTTGAGATAGGACACAAGTAAAACATTATGAAAATGAGCTAGATCTGGTGTCAATATAATCCTATACACTATAATATTGATCTCTTCTATAATCTCGAAGGGTCCCACATATTTTGGTGAAAGTTTAGCTGATTTCCAAAATTATTCAAACTTTTTTGAGGCTTAACTCACAAAAATATTTTATCACTAATAGAAAATTACCTTGTTGATCTTTTCATATCATCATAACTTTTATAAATATAATTAGCCTCAACCAACCTCTACCTGATTTTTCTAACTTATTTTTCCATTTCTACAAGCATCTTAGGTCCAAATACTACCCTATCCTCTAACATGTCCCAACTTCCATATAATGCCTAAAATAGAGCCATCTACAACATTGATTGGTATAAGTTGTTATAAGTAAACTCAACCACTGGAATTTACTCCTTCCACTTGTATTATTGATCAATGCATTACATTTGAAGATCTTATAAAAATTGGTTAACTCTCTCTATTTTTCCATCTATTTTTGGGTGATATGTAGTGTTGAAATTCAATTGTGTACCCAAAGCTAAATTCAAGGTCAACTAAAATCTAAAATTCATTATCAGATATCAATTAGAAATTATATTTTTCTATAAATACATGTAAATAGTACACCTCTTACATAAATATCTTCATAAGCATAGGTGCATCATCTTTCAATATTTATGGTGTGAAGTGAGCTACCTTGGTTAGTTTGTCAACTACAACCAAGATCATATCATGTTGGTTATGTGATAATAGAAAACCTTGGACACAATCCATACTCATCACCCTCTACTTCCATTTTGGTTTATCATAAGGATATAACAGTCCTACCAGATGCACATGTTCATATTTCACATGTTGACATTCCAAAAAATAAGACACAAAATCCATTGCATCTTTCTTTATCCCTTTCTAGAAATAGAGAGGTATTAGCTCATTCATGAGCTTAGTTACACTAGGATGTCCTAAATATGGTGTAGTATGCAATTTTTTAGCAACATACTCCTCAAGTCCTCTCTATCAGGCATATACATCCTACCATTATACCTTAAAATACAATCACTCTCCAAATTAAATCTTTTGTAGTTGGGATTCTAAGAATTCTCTAATAATGATTTATTGATTTGATCATAGAATTAATTTCCTAAAAATAATTTTATTATTTGATCATATAAAGTACTCATGATAGTATCCAAGACTATTCTATACCTTCTATGGCTTAGGGAATCAATACCTTTATTTTCGTTCCCTTGATATAGTTGATATGAAAATTATAATTAGATAAAAATTCTAACCAACATCTCTAATGTACATTCATTTTTAATTAGGTGAAGATATACTTGAGTCCCAAGTTGTCAGTCTTGAGTTCAAATAGTTTCCCCAAAAAATAATGCCTCCCAACTTGCAAGGCATGCACTATTCAACAAGTTTCAGATCATGAGGGACATAATTCAGCTCATATGGCTTAAGTTTTTTGGACTCATATGTTACAACTGAACCATCCTACATAATAAATCCTCTAATTCCATCCTTAGATGCATTTGTGATCATTAAGAATGACAATTAGGATTAAGAACTCTTAGCACAGGTACCAAAGTAAGCCTCCTTTTCATTTCCTAAAAGGATTTCTCCCACTTGTCTGACCAAACAAAACTTTGATTCTTCTATTGAAGAGATGTGACTGGGTTAGCTATCTTAAATTTAGAACAATTTTTTTGTAATAAGCTACTAAACCCATAAAACTTATTACCTCATGCACATTCTTAGGCATTAGCCATTCCATTATGGCTCTTATCTTCATTAGATCCATTAAAATTCCATCTATAGAGATAATGTGTCCCAAATATTGCACTTTTTTTAGAAAAATGCACACTTGGACAACTTGTTATATAATTTATGCTTGTGTAAATGATACAAAACTAATTTTAGATGATGATATTCTTCTTCATCCTTGGAATATATGAGGATGTCATCTAGAAAAACCAACACAAAATAGTCTAGATAATCCCTGACCACATAGTTCATGAGATTCATAAATCTTTCTAGAGCATTTGTTAACCTGAAAGGTAACACTATGAACTCATAGTGCCCATACCAATTTATAAACATTATTTTTGGAATATCCTCATCTTAGATTCTCAGTTGATGATACACTAGTCTAAGATCAATTTTATAAAATACTATTGCCCTTCACATCTGATCAAATAAATCATCCATGTGACATAATTAATATATGTTCTTGATTATTGCCTTATTCAACATCCTATAGTTAATACATAGGTGAAGAGTACCATCCTTCTTCTTGATGAATGCCACTAGTGCACCCCATGGTGACACACTTGGTCAAATCAACCCATTCGATAATAAATATTTTAGTTGAAATTTAAACTAAACCAATTTGGTAGTTATCATTTTTTATGGTGCCTTGGATTGTGGTTCAGATCCATATATGATGTCAATTAAGAAATCACACTCATATTTGTGTGGTAATCCTAGAAACTCCTCTAGAAACACATCTTGAAAGTTCCTTAGAAAAAGATAATCCTTGATAGATGGTTCCTTATATTCTTCCATCTCATTTATTTTAATAATAAATATTTGGCATCCCTTCTTCTAAGCCTTTTTTAGTTAAATTGCATAAATTTGCCTAAGCTTCAACTCTATTTTCTCACCCCAAAGCTGTGTCTAATTTCTAAAATCATCTTTACAGTCTACCTTTTTTAGATAGCAATCAACCTTAGATTTATGTTTCTTGAGCTAGTTAACTCCTAAGATCACATCATATTACCCTAAAAATGTATCATATACATCCACTACTATAGTGAATTTAGGTAACCTGATTTCAAATTCCACTAGACACTTATCAACCTTGACCTTTGACTCATTCTCATATTGTATTAACCATGCATTTTCCATAGCTCAATCTTTTCTAAACAACTTATGAAGCATTATAGGATCAATAAAACATTATGTATCCCCAGTTTCAATCAAAATAGAAACTAGATAATCAATCAAAACACCTGATAGTTCAATAGGAGAAACTTAGAATTCAACCTGATGATCGACAATAGATGCATGAATCCACTACTAAAAATTTCCTTGTTGTGAAATATAACCCTTGTTCTTTTCATCTAATTCTCCTATGTACACTCTTTAGTTTAATGGTCACCTCCACAAATAAAGCAACCTCTAAGTAGTCATTTTATATTAGACTATTGGTTTCCATTGAAATCTCCCTTGAAACCATTCATAGGTATCATGTTCCCTAAGCTATCGTTGAACTTAGCATTCATGTTCTTGAATTGGCTCTTGGATTTTTGACTCCTCTTCCAATACTTATTTTTTTAAATCATTTTATAACTTTTAAATTTTTTATTGAACTTATCTCTGACTTGGGAAATAGATATCAACTTTTTCTCTTGCTTGACTACCTTCCTCATTATGAAGTAGAACCCTTATTATTTCCATCTAATTTTCCTTGAGTACACTCTCATGTGTAATGGTCACCTCCATGAATAAAGAAACCTCCAAGTGGTTCTTTTCTATTAGACTATCAGTTTCCCTTGAATCCTCCCTTGAAATCATTCCTAGTTATCATGTTCCCTAAGATATTTTTGAACTTAGCATTCTTGTTCTTGAACTGGCTCTTGAAGTTTTCACTCCTCTTCCAATTCTTCTTTTTGAAAGTCATTTTACAACTTCTAAACTTTCTCTTAAACTTATCTCTGACTTGGGTAAGATATTTCAACTTTTTCTCTTATTTGGTTTCCTTCTCAAATACTTGGTCCATGTAATATGGCCCATGCACATCCACCTCACAACCAATTTGGAATTTTAATCTCATAATTAATTTCTTAGTTCTGAACCTCTCATTCACCTGATATTGAGGTACATACTTTAGAAACTTGGTGAATTACTCCCAGTATTCATTCATAAAAAGGTCTCCTTGATTAAGGTTCTAAAAATATATCAACTTCTAATTGAAATATAGCTAAGGAAGCCACCATGACCTAAACAATGTTAAGAATTATTCTCAAGTGGTGGTGGTAGAGTTGAGGTTCATCACAAGCTTCTTATTAGCCCACAAATTTGTTGTTTCACTAACAAGATATGTTCCCCAAATTACTTTGGTGACTTCAAATTAATTTTGAATCTCAAAATATTTCTTCATCTTTATCATTCATGCTTCAACTTTATCTCCTAAATAGTTCCATAAAACTTGGGTGGATTTACCTTTTTCATATCCCATGCCAACTCTATATCTACTTGAGCTCTCACATCTTGTGGCACTTCCTCATGCATCTGCTCTTGAGGATTTCCCTTCTTAGTAGGATGATCTTTAGGTTCTTATTTAACATTCTTCTCAACATGCCCATGCACTTCCTATCCTAGGGTCATGATTTGGTCCCTAGTTTAATGCATGGCTACAAGGATTTGATCCAATTGCATAGATTGCTAAATGGTAAATTGATTTTGATCCACTAGAGGGTTAGTTTTTTAGGTACCCTCACCTCCAAGTCTAGTGTGCATCATTATTATTTCTACTTGATATGAAAATATATTTTCATTAGTATACTCATTAAGTCCTAGAGTTTGAGCCTCAGCTCTGATACCATAATGTAACAACCCCACTAAGTTTTACTAGAATAGAATAATTTCTTTTAAATAATTACACAAATTCAACTAATATATTCCATCATGATGAACATACAAAATGTGATATTTAACTAAATACATTAGTTTTAGCTAACTGTATTAACGTCTATAACTAATTTATTTAGCTAATGATCACATTCATAATATCATTATCAACAGTAGTTACAATGTTGAATACATAAATAAAGACTTCATTTAATTCAAAAAATTATTATTAAAAATTCATCCACAGTTGATATAATATTAAAACCAATTTTTTTAATTATATATATGAATAAAAAGTACAATCTTAGCATAATAAATGTCTTAATAATAAATATAATGATACAAAGCACCATGCAGAATGTGAGTCTCAACTAACTTGTAATATCCATAAGTAATCTCAAGTGTAGTTTCTAGAGTATCACTAATGAGGGGAGGGAGAACATCATCCAATTAATTTGTCACACCAACCACAAACCATCATCCCTTACAAAATCTCTCACTAGAGAATGACCCTCCCTTCACAGATGGGTAGATAATGATGGTGCGAGAATCTAGAGTAAAAATAGAAACTATGTGTTGTAAGATAATTAATAAATAATGTATGTCATAAATAAACCCATTCTAACATGATATCATACAAAACATGTAAACTAAATCAAATAGATGAAATGTTAATGTTTAACTATAAACACTACTTTGGCCAAGGGTTTCTTATAGTTATTGATCACATGGATCAATCAATTTTATACACACCACTCAATTAAATTCCACCTTATCTATGCATTATTCACACTAATTAAGTGATTGGAATCCATCACACTATTTATTTGGGGTCATTAATATAATATTTGGTCTATATATATAATATATATAACTGGATAGATTCATACATAATATTCCTTATAAGTAGATAATTATGTGCTAATCAAGGAAATATAAAATACATTCATTCAATCCATCAAATGTAATGTAATGAATCCAAAATATCTAATTTATTATTTCATAATAAATAAATTTTAAAATAGTCATCAATAAAATCATACCATCCAGGTAAGAAATATATCTAGACATCAAATTACCAAATATTAACATGTAATTTTAAATGTTATGTCATCCATCTAAATAACATTAATTTATAGCTTATTTATTTATTTCCATATACCTAAGGTACAACAATCAGCCATTCAAAACACTAATAATTATCATATGGTTTGAATTTAATCCTAAATACAACATATTTAAATGTCCCATCAAACCATTACACACATAACAAAATCACCCATATTTATATGTTATATCATGTAATGATATTAAATATTTGAATGGATATATGCATATCTATATATGGTATACTAGAATTCATATTTGTAACTCAAACAACAAATCACTAGTATACCATATATTTATATACACATTAAAACAACTCAGCTAAATCTTATAGCAGATTAATTTTACAACTAGTATATAATTACTTGTATATGATATACTCAAAATAGCTACTATTATGCCTAAAATTTTTAGTATCATATATATATATACATATATATATATATATATATATATATATATATATATATATATATATATATATATATATGTAAAAATTCATTAAAATGCTATATTAAACTATCTCCAATACCCAATCAAGAGTAGTTAGTAATACTACAGCTGAGTTCTTTTAATTAAATCCAACATAGAATGCATATATTTCTATATGCACACTTCAACATAGGATATAATTGAATTATTTTCAATATCAAAGAAGATTTTATAAAAAAATTATGACTATGTTCCATAACTCTGCAAACACTAATTAGTATTTCATGTGCTCAATTATCTAGTTAGGCTCAGCCAACTATATAAAACACACACACACACACACACACACACACACACACACACACACACACACACACACACACACACACACACACACACACACACACACACACACACACACACACACACACACATGTTTACAGGTTGTATGAGGTCTATTTTAAGCTTAATACCAAGGTGAAAGCATATTATATATTTACACAACAATGTTTATACTATAGGTTTTATTCATTTTCACATTTATACCCAAATTGAAAATCTCATATAAAACTAAAATTGAGTTACTCAATTAACTAGTAATCACCCTATCGAATCCCATAGGCTTCAAAATAATAAGAATTTAATCTTAGAAAGGAGTACGGGTTTTCCAACACATGAATTTCCATTATGGTTCATTCACTATATGAATAATTATATATATCTAGTCAAATCCATTGTATACCTATTACACTATAAATATATAGGCATATGCATGTTAAATGGTTCATGGAGAACCCCGTCCTAGTCCTAAGATAAACAAGTATATTTATATGTAGATTCATACTATAGTATCTACATAATATAAATTCATAAAAAGAAAGTAACCAGTCTTTTATATATATATATATATATATATATATATATATATATATATATATATATATATATATATATATATATATATATATATATTCCATCCAAAATAGACAACTTATATGGTAGTTATTTAATCAAAGCTAGGGTTTTACAAATTCTTAGAACTTAAACTTCCATTTCAAAAAAATCCTAAACTCAATCATGCTCTAGTTTTGACGTAATTAATAATACACATAGACTTGATTCATTATATACTTACAAACTGTACAGGGTAAACTTTCATAAATAAAGGGTGAATAAATCTTACTAAAATATTGAGTTAAAATTAACACCTAGATTTATATTATAATTCGATCATTCACAAATTTTCCCTAAACATTAATGGTAGAGTTTTCTACCTTTAAGGTCTCATACCCATTTCACTCTTTCCAGTAGACAAAATTATGTATCATAATTTTGATAATGAATTTTTGGGCAATATAAAATAGAATTCATATCTATATACTAGGGTTTGTTAAGTCATAAGCTTGGTTCTATGGATGGATGATCCATTCATAGTACCAAGGTTATACCCTGGTATTCAACATCCCTAAAATAATAAAACAAGACCCTTAACCTTTAAAAATTCCATTGATATAACTCATACTAAACCAGTATAAATTTAATCATAGAACTGACCTAGTAATGAAGGTCACAGTATAGTGAATTGTAATCCTTTTTCCCAATTTTATTAAACCCTTTGTTTCTCCTATACCTATCATCTTACTACCCCCAAAAATTCTCTTTCCTACCTTTTTATCCATCTATGTGCTTATCTTCATGCTAATAGATTTCCTCATTTTCTTCACCATAATCGCTTGTGCTCAATCAATGCTTAGTGAATAAAACATCACATGAAAAACTAACTCATAGTATACTGATTAGAAATAAGTGTTTTCTCCATGCAAAAACTAAAATGAAATCTTTGTTTAGCATAATGACCTAATAACCCAATTTAACACCCACTAATCAAACCCTAATCTTGAACCTTCTAGGTAATAAAATAATCCCTTTTATTTACTATGCAAATCAATGAACTCATCAATTGCATAATAAACATTAAAACATCAACTTCACAATAGTTAAACATACATGGCAAATTTCATAACAATATTAACAATTACTAGGCACCAAAGACTTCACTAATAATCATTAATCAATATCACTATTATTAGAGATAAGAACTATTTAAATATTATACCATTGTAATTCCAACTAACCATATTGACTTAGCACCAAAGTTCATTTAAACATTAACATTTTTATAATAATTATGACCATGTCTATCAATTTTAACCACACATTGCTAACTATTTAGAGTTAACAATATATTATTCACAAATAGTTAAGTTCATTTTAATTCTCCATGCATTTTTTAAAATAGGACATTTATTTTTTTAACATTCAAAAATATATCTATCTATAGATGGCTGCAATACATACTAAAGACATTCATGGATTCCAACTTCTCGTTATTGCAACATCAATCATGAGATAAGCTAAGTACAAAAACATAAATGTAACACACAACCATATTTAATGAAAACAAGAATAATTATAACTAAAATCAAATATTATCTATCAAATTAAGCAATGAATATAAAATCATATTCTAACTATTATGGTGTATGTAGGATTTTAGTCTTCAATCTATCATCCCCCAATGCTTCTATCCACACCACCCTCTCCAATGATACCCTCCCTTCATCACAATTATAGGGATGTATCTATCCTACATCCACCTCAAAACAATAAAGGTAGTTAGCTCAAAATAATATAAAATCCATAATATATTGTTATAATAAAATAAATATGTCATCATGTACATAACATACTAGTACAACTAACTCCATAGTTAACAATCATGTAAATTAAGTAACATATAATTATCCATACATCAGCATATGAAATATATCTTAACCAAAACATTAATTGTCCAAATAATAACCATAAAATCTATTGATCAATAGGTTATTAGGTCTAGAGAGGAATCAGGATATGACATCAACACTCAATTTTTTAAATCTTTCAAAATGTACAAGTCAGTCTATTTTGTTTCATCAACCTTTCCATGAGAAACGTTTCAAAATAGGTGGTATAAATACAATTTAATTCCAACTCATTATAATTTTAGTAAATACCAATCAAATTCACATTCAAGATCATTCAATCAATTTCATAATTGAGTTATACTACTCCATTATTACATATTTTTTATATCAATCATAGAAGCAATCATATTATAGGTTTGAAGTATTCAAATAATAACCCGTGATCATTATTTATCAAGTTATAATGTAAATCACTACATGTGATTGCATATAGCATTCTACACCATTACTTAAACACAAGCCAACACATATGGGAGATATACATATACCTAAGGCCCTATTCATATTATTGACTATGTAGGCAGTTCTCGTGATAGAGGGGTCCTTGAATTTAGCTCAAATTTGTGAGCCCACTAACCCATTTTTGTCAAGGTGAAAATACCTAAGAGGAAGATTCAAGGTTTGAGATATATTATAAAATCAAAGACATGTGTGCATGATTTAAACAAATAATCTAAATGGTGATAGAAAACCCAAAAAGGCCAAAGTGTAAGTTGCATTCAACATTCAATATTTCATACATGATAGGTGCATTAAAACATGAATATTAGTGTCAATGTAAGTGTCCACAGGGTTATTCAAGTGTTTATGGTGACATAAAACTAATTTTTAGAATCTGATGACTGAATCAAAATCATCATATAATCTATTTTTACACCTACATATCCCTTATAATCTATGCCCATAATTGAAAGTTGAATATTTTTTCAACCTTTCAAACTATATTATATATCTAAATATATTTTTTATTTTGAAAAGGTTTATCTCATGTATGAAAATCCTATATAAATGCCCCCATTTTGAGGTGAGGTAATTGTTCCTTAAATTCACCCATCTCAAAAAAAATTAATTGCAACATGTGTAGTAAGATATAATCATTGAATAGTGTAGCTTATGTGAAAAGTATATAATCATAATAATATTCGCATCATTTGAATTTTGTATATAACACATGAGGCAAGGTCTATAGAATGTAACAATGAAACTTAGAGTAGTATAATATAGAATTATTATGTTATATGCTACTAGTGCATGATATGAATCATGACACTCATCAAACTTAACAAGCCCAACAAGCACACAAACACAATAAGCACAATGTCAAACAATAAGGCCAAGGGTTACATAAAAGGCACATGTTCAAATGTCACAAATTTAAATATTTAAAATGAAATTAACATAAATAATTACATAAACAAGGGGCATGTTAAAATGTCACACACACATAGGGCAAGGTCCAAAATCAAAAGTACATGTTCAAATGTTTCATATACCAAGAAAGATCTCATAGAAATGTTCAAAAAAGTCTACACACAAGGGCCAAATTTGATACACGATACACAAGAAAGATATAATATATTATTTATAAGTAATAGAATCAATAAAACATAGAAATATAAATGTAGTTTAAACCATGCATATGTAATGTGTTTATATCTTAGAAAATATGATATTCATGTACATAGTGTAAGATATATATGTTAGCAATATATTTGTAAATAATATATAACTCAATAGTATATGGGTCATGGAATGATAACACCTATAAATATTGTCACATGTGGCTAATATGCCTATAGTTAAGTAAGGCTATTGGATAGAGGCAAGTCCAACATCTTATTCACTGTAAAAGTTTCTATGTACTAAATAATACTCATGAATACTATTGAAATGCATATGTGATAGAAAAATAGTATGCTATCTATTAATCATGAGATAAATAACATATTAGAATGATTTAAACTATATATTTAATCATGTTTAGGCCTTGATTTTGGTTTTTTTTGTATATTTGAAATGGTTTTATATATTTTTAATATTTGAATTTTTGGAATTTTTCAACTTAGAACAAAAGAAATCAATGATAAGCAAGGTGTTGAAATTAGAAGAAATTTGAGAGATCTGAAACTATCCATGAAATGTGTCAATGTAAAATATGCAGTATAAGTGATTGTATAGCCATGTATGAGAAAGATGTCCCCACATATAAGATTAGTAACTTTGAAAATTATGTAGGGATAAAACTAGTATACAAAGGACTAATTTATACATCCTCATTTCATTAAATGTCCACTTATTGAAGTATGTAGTAATTATGAAAAATATAGCTCAAAAAAAGAAATATTTTACATAAAAAACATTGGTTTACCTATAAAAATTGAATGAAATATCTAAAAACTATAATAATAAAGGCTTTATGTACTCAAACTGTGATTTTTATGTGAAAATTGGCACAGGGCAGGATCGAACAACTAGGACAATATTGATAGTAGTTCATGTGTAGAACTGATCAATTATATCCTTGACAAAAATGACATTTGATCATTGCATATCATGAAAGCAAGGAAATAAATGGCATAATATGGAAAAATTGATCACTTTTTTGAACTATTTAGAGTAAAAAAGTGAAAAAGAGGATCTAATAATAAGTTAATAATATCCAAGAGCTAGAAGAATTGATCAATTGATCACATATGTAAGTAATGGAAGAACATGATGCAATAGTCAAGAAGTTATGTATAATAAAATTAATTAATTATTTTAATGTTTTTGAAAAAATTATAATATTTACTTATAATCAGTGGTCATCTAGTAAGTCATCCTCATCAAAGTTGAAATATTTAAAGTTGTAAAAGCACATGATATATACTTCTTCACCTTATGATTGAGCACATTCAAATTAATCTATTATTTTTTAATATATTTCATCATCTTGTGTATTAGTAACATCATGTTCTATGTGAATTGTTATTCCTTCATGTGAAAATGTGATGTATTTTTGGTTGGTGTCTACCATAGCTTGTATGTTTCTTAACTATGAACCTCCTAATTTAAATGGTATTTATGTGTATAAGGCATAACCCATACATTTATATTGAAAATTTTGGGTCTAAAATCAATTGGGTGTGTAATATTTCCAATGACTTCTTTACAATTTGCATTATGGTGTAAGTTATTGATAGTATATCAAATTTGTGGTAATCTTATTACACTACACATAGTTTATTTTTTAGTATTATCAATGTGATTATGCTTGAAATAAGCTCCTTTAATATATAATGTGATCGTTAAATAATTTTTTTAGGATACTTTTTGCCTGTTACAACTATAAGCAATGTTTTTCGAATCCTTGTAGTAAGAAATGTTTGTTGATTCTATATTAATCAGATGATGCCTTCATGCTTGTACTTTTGAATTTTATCTTGTAATGTCTTACAATGTTTTATATCATGACATGTTTGTATATGATAAGAATAAAATGTTTTGCCTTATGTATGCAAAATACATGTAACTTATCTATGTCTAGTAGTAGTTAATGTGATAAGCTTATTATCCAATAACATTTGTAAAGTTATTCCAGATGTATCTTGATGTTGCATGATTTTATCTAATATTTCCACATTGTTCAGTAGGTTGTTCATAAGTGCTTTAAGAGAGTTATTTATTAAATTAATTACTCAAATTATCCTTTCCAAGCATACCTAAGATTTGTTTGTCTTTTAATTCTAGATGACTTACATTAATTTACTTTGAATCATCTTGATAAAATCCTAGAGTAATAGGTGTAAACAAAGTATGAGACAAATAGTCATCTAAAGGGTTAACATCTAATTGATGTATTTGATTATACATTGTATTGACTACATTGGCATCATCATTGTCACTCTCATAATAATTAGAAACATTACCATCTTGTACTTATGATTTAACCAATAAAGGGAAATCATGAATGCTTATTGTTGATTGTCATTTTTTTCATGCTCTTTTTGTACATATTATTTTTCCACTTGTATCCTTGTTTGTTCCTCTTGTAACTTATTATTTTCAACTTATTCTATTTTTAACTTTTGACATTCTAATTATTACTCTTGTGAATGAATATTCTTTATGAAATCTTGTGTGTTCTTCTTACAATATTTAAATTTCCTTTTACACCTTTGCTTATTTTATTTTCAATTTCTCAAGTTCTTTTTGTGTTTGATATATTTATTATTAATCCATGTCTAACTATTCTTGAATCACTTGATTGTTGTTAATACTTGAATACCTAATTTCATATGTGAAGTTTTGGTCCCAAGGAATAACTTGAGGAGGGGTGATAATAATAGTATCATCTAATTGTGATTAAGATGATTGAATTTTATAAAATCACAAAGGGTTAACATCTGCAACAAATTCATATAAGTATATTCTATACATGAATTTGAGATATATATGCAATGTGGATGGGACCCTTACCATCATGTGTATTTGCTATGAACATCTATCTTATGCAAATATAACCTTTGATTTTGGAACCTATTTTTACTCTCATTGACGATGAAATGAATATCTCAAAGAGGATAATGTATCCATAACCCACTATGTTGGTTAAGGTCAAGTCCCATGTATTTTTAAGGTAATAAGTGACCATCTAAGGGTTTAAAATTACATTTTATTATTTTCATCAATTTTTTAAATTTAAAAATTATATATCTTTGTAAATGGACATGAATTTGAGTTGAAATTATCCCAACATGAATTTTGTGTTTATAGGATAAATGGAAATTTTTAGGCCTAACCAAGCCTGTATGTAAAAGTTACTAAAAATAGTAGCAGACAAACTTGCATGAAAAAGTTATTATGCTATTAAAAATAATAGGGTATTTTAACTCTAGGTAGCTTTTTTTCCAGTTTGCATGTCAACTCGAATGTAGAGCTGAGATTTATTTAAATACTAATATGTAGTGTTTTTGATTCATTAATGAATAATCAATAAAATATTGGTGTTTATTAAATTTTGAGTAAATTTTGACTATTAAGATTTTAATTTGCTAGTTTTTCTTGATCCACTTGCTTCTTGTTAGTACTTAACTTTTCAATTTTATATGTGAATTTTTGGTCTCAAGGAATAACTTTAGAAGGAGTGATAATAACAATATCATCTGATTGTGATTGAGATGATTGAATTTTATAGAATTTGAAAGGATTAACATCTGTAAAAAATTCATATGAGTATCCTTCATGCATGAATTTAAGACATGTATGCAATGTTGATGGTACTATTGCCATCGTGTGTATCCATGGTCTCTCCAATAATACATTGCAGTGGAATTGATTAGGTATAACATGAAATAGAATAGACATTATTTTTGGTCAAAATGTGACATCTAAATAAATCATTCTAAGTACTTGTCTTGAAGAATAATCAAATCATGTGATAGTTTGATCTATACATTGGATACTATCAATGTTAACACCCAACTTTTTTAAGAAATTACTACTATAAATGTTTACTTGTGATCCAAAATCAATCAATACATGCTTGATTCCTTCATTTTTATTTGTAAATTTAATAAATGGTGGGATTTTTTATGTGATGGTATCATGTGTTGTAAATTACTCATCTTCAAAAGTAATAATATTTTAAATATCTTTAAAGGTGCTCATTATAGATGAAAAAGTGGTAAATTGTATATTACTGGGAATAGTATTATCTTGCAATGTCACATATAAAATGTCTTTATAAACTATTTAAATTTTGAGTAAATTCAAAATTGAAATTTTAGCATAGGCATTTTTTAGTTGATCTAATATTTCGTACCCTTTAGGTTGAGTTGTTTGTCTTGTGAGAGGTGGTAGGGGTTGAGGAACATATTGACTATCTCTATGATGTGATGGCCTATCTCATCAATTATTAATAATATGAACAACATAATCCAATATAATTTAAGGGTGAATACTGAGAGTGGGATAATAGCTATCATAAATTTATGGTCTAGAAGGAGTGATAACATGATTCATACATGCCCTTTGTCACTTAGTGGTAACTAGAAAAATCTCTAATTGAATGTTGAGGCGACCAAATAATACTTGAGATTGTGAAATAGCTCTTCAAAATTATTAAATATATAATTTATCTTTTTTCCATGTCATATTTGATTTATTTTTTTGAATGCATTAATGGTGCTTGTGGTTTAACATGCTTATCCAATATATCCATATTTTTTTGCAACATAAGTATAATAGAAAACTAAAATGTAAATCCTTAAAAAAAAATGTGCATGGAGATTATTAATTCTTATCAAATCCAAGGTTAAAAGAAGATACTTTCAGTGTCAGATATTAAATCCAAAGTCAAAATAAAATATGTTTCAGTGTCATTGATTATGTTTGAGGTGGAAAGTAAGTTCTTTTAGTTTCATAATTAGATCCAAAGTCAAAAATATATTATTTTATTTTTGGATATTCAAATGTTTTTAAACCCTAGAATAAAATTTTGGAAATAATGACACTACATGACTAACTAAGGTTCACCAATATGTTTTATCGAAATTTGGATTAAATAGTAAATTAACCTTAACTAAGATCAGCTAAATAGAATAAATTTGTAGATTTAAAATAGTAACAATGTGTTCATGATCCTTCCCATGAGTAGTAATTATGGAATTCAACGTTTGGCTAGAGTTAAAAGAGTAACTTTAAAGAGTGCCTTCAAAAAGCCATTATGAATGCAATATTTTGTTTTGACATATCGAGAGCAATTTTCAAATAAATTATCTATAAAATATATTAGAAAAATACAAAATAAGAGTATTATATAAATGAAAATATGAATATTGGTTCACCTTTTAGTATAAGGCACAATGATTCAATTTGATCCCTACCTAGTTTGACTCTCAAACTTTCCATATTTCTTTACTTGTCTCTTTTAAAGGAAGCACAACGATTCAATTTGATTTTTAAAATAAGTTTGTTTAGGATTTAAAAAATCGCATAATTTTTTTAATTTTTATTTTTTTGGTAAATTTTATATTAAGATTCAAAGTTATGTGTTTATTAGATTTGGAAATTTTGAATTAATATTATGTAAATATTCATCTCATTTTTTAAAGTATGATATAAAATGATATGTATATTTCAAATTTCTAAGTTTTATTAGAAAGGGTGTCTATAGTTATTTATAAAGTAGGATATAAAATGATATGTATATTTCAAATCTCTAAGTTTTATTGTAAAGGGTTTCTATAATCATTTAAAAGTGGTATTTGTACATTAAGAATGTTGTTTGAGATAACCTATTTCTAGCTTAGTTTTAGACCTATCCTAGAACATTTATCATATTTTTTCACCCATTATACAAACCACAAACATCTTCACTTAGCTTAAACACAGTCCTAGAACAGTATTTTCATATGCTGACCTATTATGCCTAGTAGTCTACCAGCTGGACACTAGTGCCACATTAAGAACACTAGAGCTACATAGCACTAGTGTCCCCAACTTGGTGTTAGTGTCCATTTTCCTAACTCTCTTGAACAGATATATTTTTAAATGTGTATCCCTCTTAAGGTCGACCTAAGTACATTTTATTATCCACACAAGCTATAGATCAATATAAATACAAAATTATTTCACCTCTATAAACTACATGGAAAATATATGCAAAAGATTATTCAAATAAGAAACAAGTTGAGAAAAATCAAGGTAATTGATCTCTATTTTACCCTACTTCTGCATACTACCATCTACAGCTGCCCTAAGCCTATATTTCAAAGATTTCCAATCTCAAGCACACTCAAGGCATTCAAGACCATTCTTATTTAGCATTCACTTGCACTTACACTAAGCACTAGGTGAGAAAACTACATCGAGCTTGATCCCTTCTCAGAGTATTGGTATGTACGTAACTCTCTTCACAACAAGGTGTTGAGGATGTCCAATTTATCCTACTAACAAATACACATTTTTGGTTCATGTCATAATTAAAAAAAGGATTAGGATTTGTACACTAAATTAAATATTCTAGGCACAATATAGAGTTCTAGATTTCATGCACATAGGAACAGAACCTAGAAACATAGGCATAGGTGCTCCTAGAAAATAGGAATAGTCATGCAAAGAGGACACTAGCCCCATTTTGAGGACATTAGAGTAGCATGGTGCTACTATCCAAGTGAGGCACTACTATCTAATGAAAAATTAGACCCAGGGACCCTATTGACAACACTCAGACCTATCTAGAACTTAATTTTCAGAACCCAGATCTTCTATGACAGTCATTTTTAGATAAGTCTCTATTTGTTTATATTTATTACTATTTTTAAAAAGATAGAATAAGTCAAAATATATAACAAATTAGTAGTTAATTATTGCATATTATTTAACTAATTTAAACAACTTATCCCTTTAATCTTAGGATTTGCATAACCAAAACCCTAAAAGATTAAATCATTTGGTGAACTCAGCTTACTCTAAATATTATTTCAAATCCTAGTTTGCATTAATCCAAAATTTTGTGCTATTCTAATTTTTTTATTTTTTTATAAAACCTAGATAATTAAATCAATTTCATATTAGGGTTTAAATTTATTTAAATATAATTTAAATTATTGCAAAGAAACCCTAAATTTAAAAGACCATAACCCTAGATGTTCTTCTGATTTGTATCATTTTTTTCTGATTTTTATTAGTTGCTATCAATTTTTTAGAATTCATAAATTCTATTTTAGTATCTCTATTCCAATTGTTTACTATATGCCATCTAAAAAAGCTATCTCTTTTCCATTAGAGCATATTTACATTCCTACTATCTGAGCTTATAACATGGACAAAGAACCTATCATAACTTTAGCTATGTATCCTTCACACCTTGATTATGTGGATTTCAATGATAATGAATCTAAATATGAATAATATAACCAAAACCAAGATGAGATACACATTGAGAATCAAGACGCTTTCCCTCTACTTAACAATAATGACATAATTATAAACAAAGATGAGTTATTATAGGACTTTAGAGATAGAATTTGGTAATATCCCCTTGATTATGTACATATCTTATAAGCCATATTGAAAATCAAGAATAAAATAAATAATGGTCAATCTTCAACTCCCCTGATTAATAATGTTATTACACCTCTAGTGAGGCCAACTAAACAAACTTAGCTAGCACAACCTAAGACTGTAATTCAACAACCATCGGTGATAACTACACTACTTATGGCTAGTTCCTATGCTCCAGATATACAATCCCTTATGCATGAGATTCATACTCTACAGTCTAAAGTGTTACATCTCAATAAGGGAGCCATTAGGTCATCACATGCCTTGGATAATAACATTCTTTTGCATACACCTTTGGCACATCACATCATTAACTCCCTTACCATCCAGTTTCATGGCACCTAAGCTTATATTATATGATGGCAAGGGTGACCTAGAGCATCATCTCGGATCTTTCCATATGGCATGTTTGGACTATGTTTCTTACAAAGTTATTCCCATGCAGTCTCAAAGATTATGCCCTACAATGGTTCTATGATTTATCAAATAAATATATCATGGCATTCAATCCTCTAGTTGACACGTTTCTAAAACACTTCTCTATCAACATCAGTGACATGATATCATATGCATAAGTGGTATAGTTAAAATAAAAGTTGAATGAGCATATCCCAAATTATGTCTTATAATACAAGATGAAATTAGCCAAATTGACTAGTCCCATGGTAGACATAGAGCTTCAAAGAATATTTAAATAGTCTCTTACCAGGATTGCATGAAGCTATTTTGTTCAATAAGTTTCTTACATTTATCTATTTGTCCCACACAATCAAGGAAAGAGAGGTTAAGCTCTTATCAATGGGAAAACTCAAGTACACAAATAGATTAAAATCAACTATTAAGAGTTTGTTAGGTTGTGGAGCTAAAAGCTTCACTGATGCAGACATGGAGGAGGTTGTTGAGAGGTTGTTGAGTTGTAGAGCAACCAGCGTCGGTCTGATCAACTGATGTCAATCATATCTAGTGTAGAGCAAATCAACATCGGTCATGGATCAACTGACGTCGATCATCTCCAGTGAGACAGGGACCGACATTGGTCGCCTATGCGGTTCCAGAACTGTTGATTGCACGAACAGTTAGTTAACGAACCAATTGTTTGCATGTAGAAGGCTAATTTTAGTCTTGAGCTACGGATCTAATTATTGTAATTAGATGTCTAATTATTGTAATTAGATGTCTAATTATTGTTTGCATGAGATCTATATAATAGACTCATGGGTTGTATTGTAATTTGTTCTAGTTTGAGTTGAGCAAGGTTAG
The DNA here is from genome assembly GCA_037957365.1 of Torreya grandis. Lineage (NCBI taxonomy): Eukaryota > Viridiplantae > Streptophyta > Pinopsida > Cupressales > Taxaceae > Torreya > Torreya grandis. The sequence goes on from JARHVA010003572.1 coordinate 614,818, forward strand.
CTCCTTCAGAGTGAAGAGAGCAAGGTGTGTTCCTCCTAGTTCCATAGGGGTGCCAAGTGTGTATGATCAAGGAGATCTGTGAGATAGCAAGATTTGGTAGAAGATCCATCAGGGTACTGGTTTGGAGAATCATAAGGACTTGGTGAGGCAAGGACAAGGGTTCTTCAGGGTGTAGAAAGATCTACATGGTAAGTAAGATCATTGATTTGTAGGTGTGTGTGTGTGTGCAAGGTCAAAGGAGGTCTACGGGGTAGCAAGATCAAAGGTGACAGCAACATATCAAGGTGCAATATTAGGGAGATCTACTTGAAGTACGATTGTGTACTTGGAGTATGGTGTGTACTCAATTTTGGAGTGCGTGGAGCACTTATGTACTGGCAGTAGTGATACTGACTGGTGGTACTAGCAGTAGTGATACTGATTGGTTAGAGGTGAACACCAAATCTATGTTTGAGTTGTGTGTTGGGACCATAGGAGAGAGAGTGAGCTCTTGAAGAGATTTATTGTTTATGCCCTAGAGGTGTGGGGGCCCTAGAGGTGTGTAAGGAAGAAGACTATGGCATCTTCTTTGTTGTATTTCTTTCTGAAAGAGTATTAATAGAATTGGGTATTGTCTCTCATATTCTATGTTATTTCTAAATTCTAGTTACTTGTTACTTTTGTTTTAATTCTACATGTTAAGTTGCTTGTACATGGTAATCAATGGTGCTTCCTGGATCCTAACAGTGGAGTCAGAGCATGTTTGTTGTTCTAGATTCTTGACAGAGTGGTATCAAAGCCAGGTTGCAGGGAGCAGGTTTGTGTTTGGTTATAGGTCACTATCATGGGTTTTTGATTGAGTGGGAGTATAACAATTGTAGAAGAAAGTACACTAAGAATGGAGGAATTGAAAAGCACAAATGATCAATTACAGTGTTATGGAAAGAAAGAGCAGGTAAATAAATATTGTTGGTTGGTAAAAGATCAGCATGAAGGAACTGAAGAAGCAGATATTGCAGGGGTTGTTGCACAGGATGCTCTGGGATGTTCCTTGGATAAAGTAGAATCTTGTTTTATAGATTTTTTTGCCTCTTTCCATGCAGCCCCATATAGAGGGGCTAGTGGGCCTTGTCAAATTTTTGGCAAAGGGAAAGTGTTGCTGAAATTGCAGGCAGCCAACACATGGGTGTTGAAGAAGGTCATGCAGGTCCCAGTCTTGAAGATGCAGCTAATTTCTTTAGGGAAGTTGGGTGATGAGAGATGCACAGGAACTCTCATAATGGATGCACTTGAATTAGTAGGTGGTAAGAAATTAGGTATCCTTTATCTATCTACTTATATTACTGATTCTTCTTCTATTGCAAGGACGTGGCTTTGTAGGCTTGGTCACATGAGCAAGAAGGAGATGCATGTTCTTAAATGGAAGTTAGATGTGTTTGAAAGACTTAAGAACTAAAAAGCCTTGGTGTTTATGGAGGAGATGATGGACAGAGATCAGCAGATGGGGCTGGATATCTCTAAGCAGGGTAGTTTGGATAGGGTTTTGATCTAAAGAGAGCTCATGGGTAAAAAGTCATCACTCACAGGTAAACACAGGTACTAACATCAGTTAGGGAAAGTTAGCGTCGAACAGACAGGCACCGACATTAGTCATGTGCAGACCAGAGGAGTTAGTGGTGTCAGGCAGGTGGGGACCGACGTCGGTAGGATAACCAGCATCAGCAACCTAGATAGTCGCATGGAACTGACGTCAGTCAGATGTAGACTGTGTGGTGACCGAGGTCGGTCACTGGAATAGATTTTGGGTAGATAGCAAGCTATCAAGGAGTCTTAAACACCCATGGGGAGGACTGAAAGTGTAAGTAAGCCTCAAATTTGTTATTCCTCTTCTTTATACTAGTTGCTCACTGCAGAGCAGGAAGGATCCAGGAAATAGTGGGAGCATGGCATGAATATGATGTAGAACCAAATAGGAGATTTGGTAGGGTTGCCAGCTGGTATGAAATCACTGAAAGATGAATGGATACCTTAGTTAAAGAATAGAGAGAATGGACATGTGAGACAGAAGGCTAGGTCATATGGTCTTGAGGAAGCTCTAAGACAGTGGTACAAGTTTGACAGGGGGATGACAAAGCATGGCTTTAGTCAATGTCATTGTAACTACTGTGGTTTCTTTACCAGGTGGATGATGATAGCTACATTATTTTATTACTATATGTTGTGTGTTTGCTTGATGCAGGGTTACACAAACAGGGTTTTTCTGAGCTAAAGGTAAAGTTAGTTTAGAGGTGTGTCATAAAGAATCTAGAGGAGCAAAATTCTTTGGCATAAGTGTGTTCTAGAGACATGGAAGATCATAGGTTGATTTTGTCTCTGGATGATTGTGTGAAACCAGTTAACACGCCGATGGGTTGGATAGTTTTATGAACAGTGTCCTGATTCACATGATGAGGTTAAGTACATGCGTACTGGACCTAAATTTGCCCAAGCAGTGGGTGTTGTCAAAAAGTTTGTAGCCAATCTACGAAGGAAGCACTGGAAAGTGGTTCAGTGGGTTCTCAGATATCTGAGAGGGACTAGCAGTAGGTATACATGCTATGCAAGGTCAGGGACTTCGGATGTGGCAGGTTACTTGGATGATAGGAGGTGTACCATAGGTTTTGTAGTGGTTGGTCTTTAGGATTGATCTTGAAGAGGGATACAAGCTAGGAAACAAATTAGACGGTGTACAAATATAGGTACAGTGCAACTATTTATCTCCAAGTGGGAGATTGTTAGGTTGTGGAGCTAAAAGCTTCAGTGATGCAGACATGGAGGAGGTTATTGAGAGGTTGTTGAATTGCAGAGCAACTGGCGTCAGTTTGATCAATCGACGTCGCTCATATCCAGTGAAGAGAAAACTAACATCGGTCATGGATCAGCTGATGTCAGTCATCTCCAGCCAGATAGGGACCAACGTCGGTCACCTGTGTAGTTTTAGAACTGTCGGTTACATGAATAGTTAGTTAACAAATCGGTTGTTTGCATGTAGAAGGCTAATTTTAGTCTTGAGCTATGGATCTAATTATTGTAATTAGATGTCTAATTATTGTTTGCATGAGATATATATAATAGACTCATGGGCTGTATTGTAATTTGTTCTAGTTTGAGTTGAGCAAGGTTAGCTCCTTCAGAGTGAAGAGAGCAAGGTGTGTTCCTCCTAGTTCCATAGGGGTGCCGAGTGTGTATGATCAAAGAGATCTATGGAATAGCAAGATCTAGTAGAAGATCCACTGGGGTACTAGTTTGGAGAATCATAAGGACTTGGTGAGGCAAGGACAAGGGTTCTTCAGGGTGTAGAGAGATCTACATGGTAAGTAAGATCATTGATTTGTAGGTGTGTGTGTGTGAGGTCAAAGGAGGTCTGCGGGGTAGCAAGATCAAAGGTGACAGCAACATATCAAGGTGCAAGATCAGGGAGATCTACTTGAAGTACGATTGTGTACTTGGAGTACGATGTGTACTCAATTTTAGAGTGCATGGAGCACTTGTGTACTGGCAGTAGTGATACTGATTGGTTAGAGGTGAACACCAACTCTGTGTTTGAGTTGTGTGTTGGGACTGTAAGAGAGAGAGTGAGCTCTTGAAGAGATTTACTATTTATGCCCTAGAGGAGTGGGAGCCCTAGAGGTGTGTAAGGAAGAAGACTGTGGCATCTTCTTTGTTGTATTTCCTTATGGAAGAGTATTAATACAATTGGGTATTGTCTCTCATATTTTATGTTATTTCTGAATTCTAGTTACTTGTTACTTCTAGTTTAATTCCGCATGTTAAGTTGCTTGTACATGGTAATAAATGGTGATTCATAGATCTTAATAGTGGAGTTAGAGCATGTTTGTTGTTCTAAATTCCTGACAGAGTGGTATCAGAGCCAGGTTGTAGGGAGCAGGTTTGTGTTTGGTTATAGGTCACTCTCAAGGGTTTCCGATTGAGTGGGAGTATAGCAATGGTAGAATAAAGTACACTAAGAATGGAGGAATTGAAAAGCACGAATGGTCAATTACGGTGTTATGGAAAGAAAGAGCAAGTAAAGAAATATTGTTGGTTGGTAGAAGATCAGCATGAAGGAATTGAAGAAGTAGATGTTGTAGGTGTTGTTGCACAAAATGCTCTAGGATGTTCCTTGGATAAAGTAGAATCTTGTTTTATAGATTATGTTGCCTCTTTCCATGCAGCCCCATATACAGGGGCTGGTGTGCCTTGTCAAAGTTTTGGCAAAGGGAAAGTGTTGCTGAAATTACAGGCAGCCAACACATGGGTGTTGAAGAAGGTCATGCAGGTCCCAGTCTTGAAGATGCAACTAATTTCTTCAGGGAAGTTGGGTGATGAGAGATGCACAGGAACTCTCACAGTGAATGCACTTGAATTAGCAGGTGGTAAGAAAGTAGGTATCCTTTATCTATCTACTTATATTACTAATTCTTCTTTTGTTGCAAGGACGTGGCTTTATAGGCTTGGTCACATGAGCAAGAAGGAGATGCATGTTCTTAAGTGAAAGTCAGATGTGTTTAACAGACTTAAGAACTGAAAAGCCTTGGTATTTATGGAGGAGATGATGGACAAAGATCAGCGGATGGGGCTGGATATCTCTGAGCAGGGTAGTTTGGATAGGGTTTTGATCCAAAGAGAGCTCGCAAGTAAAAAGTCATCACTCACAGGTGAACATAGGTATCGGCATCAGTCAGGGAAAACTAGTGTCAAACAAACAGGCACCGACATCGATCATGTGTAGACCAGAGGAGTTGGTGGTGTCAGGTAGGTGGGGACTGACGTCAATAAGATAATCGGCATCGGTGACCTGGATAGTTGCATGGAACTGATGTCAGTCAGATGCAGATTATGTGGTGACCGAGGTCGGTCACTGGAATGGATTTTGGGTAGACAGCAAGCTGTCAAGGAGTCTCAAATGCCCTTGGGGAGGACTAAAAGTGTAAGTAAGCCTCAAATTCATTATTCCTCTTCTTTATACTAGTTGCTCACTACAGAGCAGGAAGGATCCAGGAAACACTAGGAGCATGGCATGAATAGGATGCAGAACCAAATGGGAGATTTGGTAGGGTTGCCAGCCGGTATGAAAGCACTAAAATATGAATGGATACCTTAGTTAAAGAATAGAGAGAATGGACACGTGAGATGGAAGGCTAGGTCATATGGTCTTGAGGAAGCTCTAAGACAGTGGTACAGGTTTGACAGGTGGATGACAAAGCATGGCTTTAGTCAATGTCATTATAACTATTGTGGTTTCTTTACTAGGTGGATGATGATAGCTACATTATCCTGTTACTATATGTTGTGTGTTTGCTTGATGCAGGGTTACACATACAGGGTTTTCTTGAGCTAAAGGTAAAGTTAGTTCAGAGGTGTGTCATGAAGAATTTGGAGGAGCAAAATTCTTTGACATAAGTGTGTTCTAGAGACTTGGAAGATCACAGGTTGATTTTGTCTCTGGATGATTGTGTGAAACCAGTTAGCACGCTGATGGGTTGGACAGTTCTATGAACAGTGTCTTGATTCACATGATGAGGTTAAGTACATGTGTACTGGACCTAAATTTGCCCAAGTAGTGGGTGCTATCAGAAAGTTTGTAGCCAATCTAAGAAGGAAGCACTGGAAAGTAGTTCAGTGGGTTCTCAGGTATTTGAGAGGGACTAGCAGTAGGTATACATGCTATGCAGGGTCAGGGACTTTGGATGTGGCAGGTTACTTGGATGATAGGAGGTACACCATAGGTTTTGTATTGGTTGGTCTTCAGGATTGATCTTGAAGAGGGATACAAGATAGGAAACAAATTAGACAGTGTACAAGTATAGGTACAATGCAGCTATTTATCTCTAAGTGGGAGATCATTAGGTTGTGGAGCTAAAAGCTTCACTGATGTAGACATGGAGGAGGTTGTTGAGATGTTGCTGAGTTGCAGAGCAACTGGCATTGGTCTGATCAACTGACGTCAGTCATATCTAGTGTAGAGAAAACTGACATCGGTCATGGATCGGTTGACGTCAGTCATCTCTAGCCAGACAAGGACCGACGTCGGTCACCTGTGTGGTTTCAAAACTATCGGTTGCATGAACAGTTAGTTAACAAACCAGTTGTTTGCATGTAGAAGGCTAATTTTAGTTTGAGCTTCAGATCTAATTATTATAATTAGATGTCTAATTATTGTTTGAATGAGATCTATATAATAGACTCATGGGTTGTATTGTAATTTGTTCTAGTTTGAGTTAAGCAAGGTTAGCTCCTTCAGAGTGAAGAGAGCAAGGTGTGTTCCTCCTAGTTCCATAGGGGTGCCGAGTGTGTATGATCAAGGAGATCTACTAGATAGCAAGATCTGGTAGAAGATCTACCAGGGTACTGGTTTGGAGAATCATAAAGACTTGGTGAGGCAAGGACAAGGGTTCTTTAGGGTGTAGAGAGATCTACATGGTAAGTAAGATCATTGATTTGTAGGTGTGTGTGTGTGTGTGAGGTCAAAGGAGGTCTATGGGGTAGCAAGATCAAAGGTGACAACAACATATCAAGGTGCAAGATCAGGGAGATCTACTTGAAGTATGATTGTGTACTTGGAGTATGATGTGTACTCGGTTTTGGAGTGCATGGAGCACTTGTGTACTGGCAGTAGTGATACTGACTAGTGGTACTAGTAGTAGTGATACTGACTGGTTGGAGGTGAACACCAACTCTCTGTTTGAGTTGTGTGTTGGGATCGTAAGAGAGAGAGTGAGCTCTTGAAGAGATTTACTATTTATGCCCTAGAGGTGTGGGAGCCCTAGAGGTGTGTAAGGAAGAAGACTGTGGCATCTTATTTTTTGTATTTCCTTCTAAAAGAGTACTAATACAATTGGGTATTGTCTCTCATATTCTGTGTTATTTCTGAATTCTAGTTACTTGTTACTTTTGGTTTAATTCTGGATGTTAAGTTGCTTGTACATGGTAATCAATGGTGCTTCTTAGATCCTAACAGTGGAATCAGAGCATGTTTGTTGTTCTTGATTCCTGACAGAGTTCAAACAACCTCCATACAAGGTAAGGGCCACAATCAATGTAGCTTTCGAGCCATCTCTTAGACTACTTTTATCTATTCCTTAGCACAGAGTCTTCACTAACCTTCCAGAGTCACCAACATAGGCTATATAATAGCTCTTGGAATGCAATGTCATATATTTCCCTTCCATTAAATAGTTTTATATGACATGGCATCTTCCAAATAACTATGATTCAAATGCATTTTGTGAGTATCACAAGGCACCAGGCCACACAACAAACAGATGCATTAGCCTAAATCCAAAGATACAAGATATAATAGAGCATAATATTATTAATGTGGACACACCCACATAGACACCAAAACCATATAAAATAGAGGCAAAGTCACTAAATATATTTTTAGATCCTTCCTAAAGAATACAACAAATGAGGCAGGGGGCACATCAAGTTTTCACTATACATACCAGACAAACCCACCACCAACTTTATATCACATATTTATAGAGGAGGCACATCCATTGAATAATATTATTGACATGTACCATAATTAGTGCCACCTAGACCACTTATCATATTTTCAAAGTAGGATATTATGGATGATGACACAGATCTACATGCACTCTTTATATGAGCATACGTAGACCACCATCCCATCTAAAGTGTTATGGTTGACAATGGGTCAAACATAAACATGTACACTATGACACTATTACAACACTTAGGCTACATAGAGTAGGATATATTCCCCATAGATGTAGTCATTAGTGGTTTCAGTGGCCATGTTTAGAGCTTCATCAGGGAGATTTTACTTCCAGTATAGGTTGGACCAACACACATAGCCACTCAGTTCCTAGTAGTACCTACTATAGTTGTATTCAATATATTATTGGGTAAGCCATGATTATAGTAGCTTTGAGCCATCCCATCTATAGTAAATTGATGCTTGAAGTACATAGATACAAATTAGGTGGTTAAATTTGTGGTTATCCCATAGAGTATCCTCTACCCATCCCATAGGCACTTCCATCAAAGTTACTAGCTACAGTTTTAGCATAGACACCAGTTATAGTTCTAGCACCATTACTAGATATTTTAGGCTATCAGTTATAGTTGAGAGTATAGCTCATATGCCTACATCAAAAAAATTAGTAGATCCACCAGTGCAATTGAGGTCTACTCCTATGGTATCGACACATACTCTCCCACATAAAACATTACTAGAGAGACCCATGTATCAGAGATATGTCACAGACTCTAGGGGACCTTCTTCTACTCAATTTATGTTGAGATCAATACTATTGGGTTATAGGGGTTCTCAACATAGGTAAACCATGTCACCTATAGCTTCTTCTTCTATTAAATGTGTTCCTAAGACCCCTATAGTTCACAGGAAATCACAGTCAGTGCCACAAATTCATAGCATCACTACATAGGCAAATTCAAACATAGATTACTTTACATAGTAGATTTTGTGATCCCAGTTGCAATTCACATAACATGCATGACCACATTTCCCTTATTCAACACAGGTCATGGTGATAGTGAGTCTCCCATGAGACTCATTAGTTAGTATGGTTCCTACCCCTTGTACATACTTTTTTCTCTCTCTTTCTCCTTATACATAGTTAATTTCCATTTGTTTGTACATATCTTATATCCATAAAATACAAAAATAATATAACATGTCAAAATAAAAAAAACATTCAAATATTACTCAAAAAACACAAAATTTATAGATTGTATACATTTTTATGTTTACATATCTTCTACTTGCTAGATATTCCATATACTAGCTATCTTAGTATAGTCAGTTTTATCATACATAGATGCTTCATTTGCTTATATTGAGTGCTTGAAAATTATATACAGGACTCTACTCTAATACAATGATCTAAGCTTGTTATCATCTACCCACTAGGGGCATATACACCAATCTAGGTTTATTCATTTGATATATCCACCCACTTGGGGGCATATCATACATATTTTCTACTACCAAGTTCTATCCTTATATTTTATACATTCTAATTTATGTATTGATATATCTTTATATTGATCATTGCTACTCATTGCTTATATTTTTTGTTGACTATCACTAGTTATAATTAGCATATATACATCCTAGCATTACATAGATTTATACTTCATAGTTATACGTGCTTTCATTTCTAGCTTTCCTATCTTATACTTGTCTATGTTTCCTATGCTTCTTCCATTTTGAGGGCATTTAAATATGCCATTACTCTTTATCTCTATGCCAATTCTATATTTGTATGCCTTGGACATGTGCCCATGTCCCTTATGTGTGTTTTCTTAATTATATATGTGGACATTTGAACTTGCCCTTCTATGTGGCTCTAAGACAAATTGCATGTTTCTTGCGTTGGTGGACATTTAAACATGTCCTTGTATGTATTCATTCTCATATTTAGTGACATGTGCCTATATTCCTTTTATTATGTCCCTTTGGCCTATTTTATGTGCCTCATGTTTTTTATATGTATTATTTCATGTATGTCTTCACCATAACACTTATATTTGATTATTACACACACCAATTTTTTATTCCATGAGGGACCTCATGTATCTACCATTCCTACTTGGGTGCCGTGATGGACATCATACCCCATCCCCCTAGGTATCTACTAAAATTTATTATTATATACATTGATTACATTTATCTTGACACCCTTGTGTAATGCTAGATTACAACATACATCTTACAGTACCTATTTATGCTCAGATTCTTTTACATTTTGATGTTATGTTTTCACATTATATTGGATTGACAAGAAATTATCATATATATGCTCTAGCTAACACATTTTATAGAGATATTTATTTTAAGGATAGTTCTTACATAGGTTCCATAACTACCCTCAAAAGAGAGGTAATTCATATAGGTTTGTCATAGAGATCACCCTCTTACAATGCTATTCACATATTATTTTCTGCACACATGCTTAGTTTTAGAAATCCGACATAGGTTAGACTCAAGAAAAAATAGCTACTCAAAAAGTAGTTCAGATTACTTAAATTTTAGACCAGACAGACATTAGTGCCCAGATTGGGACACTAGTGCCACAGCATGCTACTATCCATTACATAATGTTACTATCTAATATCCCTAACTTTAAGGTAGTCTAGATTAGCCAGAATAGTACACCAAATCCAATACATATTTACATAGGTATAGTCACAAATTTAATAGTTATGTTCAAATTTTGATTTGATACACTCATTTCAACTTAGATTCATATCAGTTGATCAGATTAGGGGGCATAATGCATGGTATGATTATTCTCACATTTAGTTTAGATACATAGATATAATTATCACATACTCAGTTCAAAATCAATATACTTAGATATCAGATTAGGGGTGTAGTAATGTAAAATGTTAAATTGTATAACTTCAGTATGGCTAAGACACCTAATCCATAGGTCCTCTTGTTGGCTCACACAACCCTTCTAGGCTACTTCTTTCATTGATTCCCAATTATCTGTAACTTCCTGGACTTAGCTTTTTGAGACCTAGGTAACCTTCTCAGGCCCAAATCCATCTTCCTAGGTCTCATCCCCTTAGGAAAATAGTGCCCAAATAGGATAGAAGCACCAAAATTCAGGGTGTCATATTTTTTATGCTATTTTCCAAGCTCATCTTTGCCTTAAACGGTTAGATTTTTTTGGATCCTTATCTTTTTCCCTATCGATCTCACAAAAATTCATTCAACCCATGACCATTATTTTCTCTACAAAAGGCCATTAAAATTCCATTTAGAAGGGTTGGCACTCATTTCCAAGAGAGACACAAGAATACAAGCAAGTACACTCAAGCACTCTTCCTTATTCCATGCACACAGCCTTCCAACATTGTTTCAAGTCTACTCAAGTCATTGCATCAGTCCCTAGCCTATTGAAGCACATCTAATTTTGTATTCTAGTTATATTGATCATACACAAATTACACCAAGCACTTTAATGGGAGAACTACATTAGCTTGATCCCTATTCATAGTATTGGTATGTAGGCAGTGTACCCACACACGGGGTGTAAAGTGCATCTAGCATATCTTTTACACACTAACCATTCTCTCTCTTTCTCAACTCTATATTCCAATTTAAGCACTAAGAGCTCCTAAGAGTTTTTAAGATTAAAATAGGCACATAAGATTCGCAAGGTCCTAGACCCTAAAATTTTAGTGACAAGGTAACACAAGTATTCCGAACATAACCCAGAAAGCTTTTAGCCTCATGATAAAAGTGCTAGGATAGGACTATAGTGTCAGACAGTAGGGTGTCTTATTTTTAACACTCCTATCAAATCAAGAAATGAATTCTAGGGACCTATTTCTAATTATTTCTCAGCCATAATCAACCAATATCAGACCTTGTCTCAGTCCAGATTAGCTAAAATAAACTAAGTTCTAATCTCTCTCACTTCCTACTATATTTAGAAATGGCAAAAATATGATCTATTTACACAAATCAGTAGGCTAATTAAATTATATTTATTTAATGATTTACATTGCTTGGCCCCCTCATTATTTACTATTATAACTCCACTATTCTAAAAATAATAAAACATTTGGTGAACCCGACTTACTTTGAATTTTTGCACAAAAACCCTAAGGCTCATTATTTTTGATTTTTTTAAATATTTTCATGATTTTTCATAAATTTAAAAATTAAGAAACTATAAATTAATTAAAATATTTTCAATAAATTCACTCAAACCCTAGTTTGCATATATTAGGTCCTATTTTCATACAAACACTTTCAAACCACTAGGAAAAATATATTGCTAATTTCAAAAATATTTCTAGATTTTTTCTAAATTTTTCAAGCTAAATTCTACAAATTCATAACAAAGTTTTAAAATTATCATACTAATTTTGAAAAAAAAAAATTCAAAACCTAGTTACATCAACTAGTTACCAGTTATTTTCCAAGCTTTTTTCCAATCATTTTTTCCATTTTAGTTGAATATCTAAATCAGAAAATCAAATTTCAAATTCAAAAGATCATAATATTTTGCAAACAATATTTTTGAAAAATCCTAAGTTGCATGTACTAGCTCATTTTTTTTGTTGAGGTATCACCTTACATCCATAGTCAAATTGTAAAAATGATGCTCATTTATTTATAAACTTTTCTTACATTTCTTGCAAATAACAAGGAAACCATAATGGGTCCTATCATGTACATGAATGATGAAGTCTATCATATGTTATTATAAAGCTTCATCCTTTGCATTTCATGCTTATGTTTCATAATAAGGGATGATATTACAAAATTCATTGCTAAACTTGCACAAGATTTCAATATTTATTTTTCATATTCTCTATCTCTCATATGGAAAAAATTTCAAGCTTATCATGCTAAACACATTATAAATGTTATAAAACATGTCAAATATATTTATGCATTATTACACAAATCCATGCTCTCTATCTCTCATAGGGAAAAATATATATGTTTATCATTTAAACACATTAGAAATGGCATAGCACATGTTACAATTTCTTATGCATACATGCACAAATTCATGCTTTATATCCCTTGTTTGCTATAATTCATGTGGAATGTTCTCTATAATCATATTTTTATACAATTTATAATTCCACTTACATGCATTTTAATCTATATGCATAGTTTCTACCTAGATGTATATGCCTCTTTGGGTACTCTTGTTTCAATTTCATATTTTATGTAGAGGAAATAAATCCCTTCTACTCTCCCTCAAGAGGGTGATAGCTACTTTCCCTCTAACCAGGTCCATGTTATCACCCCTTCAAAAGGTGAGGTAGCCTCTACTATTGTTCCTAATGTATACATTTTACCTATAGCTTCTGCAAACCCTCTTTAACATATGTGCTTACATGTTCAATCTCAGAAGCAACTAAGGTTTTCACTTGTGAGACTCTAAGGAATCAAATCACTAGCATGAGCAAGCTATTTTCATATTTACAGACATAGAATCAGCTATTACATGAAAATATCATAACATTAAAAAATCATATTATAATGCAAAAACCTCAAAGGCACCCTAGTTCCAATCATGTATATGCACCTTCACCTACTCAATTGGTTGCAAGAAATGTTACATATCAAAACAAAAAATCACAACAAAGTAACTCAACAACTAATGATTCAAAAAGCATTCAAAGATCAAATAAGAGTTCAAGTGAGCTACTAAGGGAAATGATTAAATTTAACTTGATCAAACTACCTCCTCTACATCCAATGACAAGATCCAGATATTATTTTGCATATCATAGAATGTAGAGGCATCATACAGATACATGTTTAGCATTGGTAAAGCGTATACAATAGATAATTGTTAATGAGGACCTTATAAAAGGTAAATCAGTCAAGCAATCCATAATAACATAGGATCACATTCATAAAGGATCAAATTCAGAAATAGTACAAAAGTGGTTACCAAAGCAGAACTCGAAATAACAAGAGGATCAACAAGTAAAATCAGAGCAACAAACAATACCAAAAGCATAGGTCAAGCATGAAAAATATGCAAATATACCTCTCCAAATAGAGCCTCAACTTTCAAATCAGTATGGATTTGGTCAAAGTTATCTACAATAGTTTGATTATCAAGGTCAAGGGTTGGGCAAGCATGCTCAAGGAATTACTACTCCTATTCTAGTAGATAATAATGTTTGTCACGAAGGTTTGGAATTTATTGAATATCTTAAGGAAAATCATTCATATACTTAATTTATCAAAGGAAAAGATCTAGATACAACAGTCAACACTAGCATTCCATTGGTTCAAAATCAATATGATAATGATGAGTAGAACAATATAGGTTATTATGATTTTCAAGATACCAACGATGAATCCAAATATACAAAGTCATATTCTCACCTTTCAATCATGCTTCACAATCACACATGATTCCATTATTTGATACATGACACCATGACAGGGGTCTCATTTGAGACTCATCGATTAGTATCATTTATTTTTAGCATTGATTATACATAAACTCTTTTGATTGATTATGCATAGCTCAAATATTTTCAAAAATAAAAAAATAATACAAAATTCCAAAATATGAAAAAAAATTCAAATATATCAAAAATACCAAAAATATTTTGATTGTATGCATCATCCATGCTTTACATTACTACTATCATGCTAAGGCTTACAATTGTTGTTTCATGCTATTATATGTCGATTTATCTACATTACCATGCTTTAATTGATATTTTTTGAGTGTGTGCAGTGACATCCAACTACTTGATTGCTTCAATGTACCCATAGAGGGGTCACTCCTACATCTACATTTGAGACATACATTGTTATACACACCCATTAGAGGCATCTTCTTTATGACTACACCATCTAGGTTATGTCATTCCTACACCACATACTCTAAGTTATCATGTTGACATACATTACTTTATAGGTCACAAAGAATACTATATTGACATTGTACTAGTATCTAGCACTTGTGTATTTCTTAGCATTTACCTAGTCTTGTAATAAACATGTTTTGCTTACTCTCACATTTGCTTTGATTATTTATATGTGCTTGTATCTATCTAATTCTTATATACTTTCTCTTCTTTCTTAGCATAACTTGTGTGATTGCATTTTCAATTCTAGCTTGTCTCTTACATGTGCCTTAGGACATTTGCCAATATCCTTTGCTTCTATTCATGTGTGTGCCTTAGGACATTTACCAATGTCATTTACTTGTCCTCTTCTATGTGCATGTGGCCCATGTGCCAAATTTTCTTATTTCACTTGTATGTGTATGTGGCATTTGAAAATGCCTTCCATGCTTGCCTTCCAGTTTATGTGACATGTGTACATGTCCCTTGTTTGCATAGCCAATTGGCCATCTTTATATGATTCTTGCTTTTTACTTTATATTTGATTGCTTATTTACTTCTCATTGTGTATAATTATATGATCCATATCATGCATTTACCTTGCTTCTTGGATGCCATGATGGGCATCATGATCCATCCCTCCATGCTTACTAACAAACTAACAACTAATATCTAACATTACCAATCTAGTTCAGTATCATGCACATACTCTTACATTATTATATATATCCAGGCATACTCCAGTTGATCTAACAATATAATAATTCAAATATTTCTATATCTTGAAATATCTTATCAAATATTTCATATTATATATTGCATCTATACAACTTAGCACACTTGTAGGACTCCTTTTCTTTTGAGGCTAATCATTACAGTTCATCAATCCTACCCTCAGAAGAGGGGGCATCAAACAAAGATTTTCCACAAATATCAAAACTCCTAATGGTCAAAACAATAGTATTCAGAACACTCATTACATAATCCATAGGTCAAACCGATCAAACTAGAGTAGAGAAATAGTGATAGTTTTAGATCAATAGTTAGTTTTCGCACCAGAAAAAAGTGCTAAAAATGGATAGTAGTGCCAAACATAGGGGTTTCCACATTTTGGTGCTCCTATGTAGGTAGGAAAACACTCAAGGATTCCAGAAATAGCTAAAAATTTTAGTTTAGGGATAGTTTTTGCACTTTTAGATCAGTCTGATTCAATAGTTTTAGTGCAGTTTTTTTAGATACAGTGGGTTATCATGCATGGCATGATGGTTCTCACTTTCAGTTTAGATTAGGTAGTTGGCATAACTTCCAAATCAAAATCCATGTTCTAGACATTAGTGATTAGGGTCAATGTACATGACACATTGATCTTCTTTTCTTTCCAAGTTTAGTTTATTCCAGGCATTCTCAATAGTTGTGTGCCTTACTCTATTTGGAGGTGGTTGGCATCACATTTGAGTTAAACTTTCATAAAATTTAGCTTTTTGAGTACCTAAGTTCCTAATTTGGCTTTCATATAAACATTTTGCATCAATTTTAGAGAGGCTTTTATACAAGCCCAACCTCCATCTTTTGAAATGGCCAAGAGTGGCCTAGTTTGTAGCACACATTCAAGCTATCTATGCCACATTGTTAGATTTTTAGAACATCCATGGACTCCATGAGCCATCTCATGTGACATCTATTCTATACCAGTATCACTTCATAGCTTCATTTCATGAGGCAATGGTGGAGCCAAAGGTATAACTAACCTTTGTATTATTGAGCCACCTATTCAGAGGAATTGGACATATAATCTAGACATTGATTAACATATGCATGATTCGTTAACTTCACATAGTTTTCGATGATAGAGCCAAAGGAATAGCCTTTGCATTCTTGAGCCACATTTTTGGGAATTGAACACTTAGCTCTATTCATGATATTACTCTTGATTCAACACACATTCAGCATCATCTAGCACATCCCAACATCATAATATGTTTTGTATTGGTTCATGTACTCAATGAGGTGTATTCATTCCTTTCTCTTCCTCTTACTTAGTTCTTGTACATTATTATTTTAGATATAGTTTATCTATTAATAATTGATCTAATTTATGTTTTCATTTTTAAATTCAAACTTCATAGTGTGCTCTCTCTATGCACATCCAACATCACACAGCTACATGAGCTTCATCCTTACAGGTAAGTTCAGGAATGCTTTCTATTTTTTATTTATCCTAGTATTTTGCTTTGTTACATCACTAGAATAAAGGGGGGGTAAATCTAGTCATGTAAAATGTGAAATTATATAATTTTAGTATGGCTAAGACACCTAATCCATAGGTCCTCTTGTTGGCTCACACATCCCTTCTAGGCTACTTCTTTCACTGATTCCCAGTCATTCATAGCTTCCTGGACTTAGTTATTTGAGACCTAGGCAACCCTCTTAAGCCCCAATCCATCCCCCTATGTCTCATCCCCTTAGGATAACAATGCTTAAATAATATAAGATTGATATAATTTAGGGTGTTCTACTTTTGGTAATGTTTTCCAAGCTCATCTTTGCCTCAAATGATCAGATTTTTTTTGATCCTTATCTTTTTTCCTTTCAACCTCACACGAATTCATTTAACCCATGACCATTAGTTTAACTATAAAAGTCCATTTAAAGTCCATTTATAAGGTTTGATGCCCATTTACAAGAGAGACACAAGAATACAAGCAAGTACAGTCAAGCACTCTTCATTATTCCTTGCACACAGCCTTCTAAAATTATTTCAAGTCTACTCAAGTCATCGCACCAGTCCCTAGCCTACCAAAGCACATCCAATTTTGAATTCTATTTGCATTGATTATACATAAATTACACCAAGAACTTCAATGGGAGAACTACATTAGTTTGATCCCTCTTCAGAGTATTGGTATGTAGGTAGTGTGCCCACACACAGGGTGTGAAGTACATCTAGTATATCCTTTACACACTAACTCCTTCTCTCTCTTTCCCAAATTTTCATTCTAGTTCAAGCACCAAGATCTCCTAAGAGTTTTGAAGATTAAAATAGGCACACAGTAAGCTCCGTAAGGTCCCAGACCCTAAAATTTTAGTGATAGGGTGACATAGGTATTTTGAATAGAACCTAGAAAGCTTTCAGCCTTAGGACAATAGTGTCATAATATGACTACAACATTGGATAGTAGGATGTCTTATTTTTTATGCTCTTTTCCAATCAAAAAATGAATTCTAAAGACCTATTTTGACTATTTTTTAGCCCTGCTCATCTAGTATCAGACCTTGTCTCAGTCCAGATCAACTAAAATTAATCTAAGTTCTAATCTCTCTCACTTCTTACTATATTTAGAAAATGCAAAACTACTATCTATTTACACAAATCAGTAAGCTAATTAAAGTATATTTATCTATTGATTTACATTGCTCATCCCCTTTATTATTTAGGAATATAACTCCAATATTTCAAAAATAATTAAATAGGGGGCATGTGTGTGACACATAGTTTCCATACACTCAGTTACACATAGGTTGATCAGATGGAATGACAAACTCCATGTCATTTTCTATGTTGTATAAAATTGATATCATATTTCTAGGTTATCATCAGTTTCATGCCTTACTCCATCTTTACTAGTTGGTATTCCTGAGTAGCCCAGAGCTGCCTAATATACTCGAGTGGATAAGAAGCTGACATACACAGTTAGATATACTCAATTAGACACTTTCAGCACTTTAAGTTTAGTTTCAAATACATCTACCTCACATGAGTGGTAAATTATGGAGTCATAGCCTACTTGAGTTCTTGAGCCACCCACATGGGAGGGTTAGACACACTTATAGTCTTATCCAAGCTATTCACAAATCATGATCCAACAAATAGGGGTGGGCAATGATGGAGCCAAAACTAGATTGAGTTATTGAGCCACCCATATTTGAGGATTGATAAAGTTATTAGTTTAGTCTAAGTTATTCAATAATTTGATCATTATGTATAGTCACACACACAGGTTATCACTTGGTTCATATATTGGTTCACATACCCAATGAGGTGTATTTATTCCTTTCCTCTTTTCTATCTCCTTACTTAATTTTACTTACTTACTTTACTCATCAAAGTCTTTTGCTTTTGATAATATCTTAAGTAAGGACTGATTTTTGCATGTTTCATTGCAAGTTATTGCTTTGGATCATGTTTAACATACGCAAACCTAGCTTCACATACTTAGACTCAGTTGCACATGCTTCAATTCCTAGGTGAGTCTAGGTACGCTTATTTTTCCTTTATACTAGTTATTTTACTTTGTTTCATTTCTAGCATAAATGGGGGGCAAATGTAATCACCTAAAAATGCTATTTGGATGCTAAGAGTGTTGCTTGAGATATCCTATTCTTAGCTTAGCCCTAGACCTATTATAAAGCTTTTAGCAAACCTTTCTATCCATTTTTCAAATCATAGATATTTTTTATCACCTCAAATACATTCCTAGAAAAACATTCCCAAATCCCAACCCATTATGCCCAGCAGTCTACCATCTAGACACTAGCACCATATTAAGGATGCTAAAGCCACATGGTGCTAGTGTCCCTAACTTGGTATTGGTGTCCCTTGCCCTAACTCTTTCAAACAGATATATTTTTAAATGTGTGTCCCTCCTAAGGTTAAATTAAGTACATTTTATTATCCACAGAAGCTATGGATCACTATAAATACAAGACTATTTGGCCTCTATAGCCTATATGAAAAATAGATGCAAAAGCTTATTCAAATAAGAAATAAGTTGAGTAAAATTAAGGTAATTGATCCCTATTTTTTCCTAGTTTTGCATACTACCATCTACAGCTTCCCTAAGCCCAAATTTCAAATATTTCTAATGTCAAGCACACTCAAGGCATTCAAGACCACTCTTATTCTATAATTCACTTGCACTTGTACCAAGCACTATGTGGGAGAACTACATCAGGATTGATCCCTACTTGGAGTATTGGTATGTAGGCCACTCTCTTCACAGCAGGGTGTTAAGAATGTCCAACCTATGCTACTAATGAACCCACATTTTTAGCTCATACCATACTTTCAAGGAGGATTAAGGTTTGCACACTAAATCAAAAATTCCAAGCATAATATAGAGTTCCAAATTTCATGCATGCAGGAATAAACCTAGAAACACAGGTGAAGGTGCTCCCATAAATAATAACAATATTGCAAAGAGGATACTATAACTATTTTGAAGACACTAGAGCATCATGGTGCTACTATCCAGGTGGGACACTACTATTCAGTGAATAATCAGACCCAAAAACCCTATTGATGACAGTCAAACCTAGTTAAAACCCAATTTTTAGAACCCAAATCTTCTGTGATAGTCATTTTCTAGATAAGTCTTTATTTTATGATATTTATTAATATTTTTAGAAAGGTAGAATAAGTCAAAATCTATAACAAATACGTGGTTAATTATTGTATATTATTTAACTGATTTAGATAACTCAACCCTTTTTATCTAATTTAGGATTTGCATAGCCAAAACCCTAAAAGGTTAAATCAGTGTCAAAAAAAATTTCAATATGTTTATACAAATACTTAATCAAAAACCTTAGTTAATTATTAGTTATAAATAAAAAAATGTGTATGTGTGTGTGATAGTTATGAATTTAAAGTAGATTTTACTAACATGTAGTGGGCATTATGCATCCTATCAGTATCCTTGAATAGTCATCTCCCTCTCCTCCAAATTTAAACATTTTTTGTATAATTTTCAAAAAATGTAAGGCTAACATTTCTAGTTCTATGTGGTTATAGTGGGTTACCTTTTGTCCCTTGGCCCCATGTGATCCTTCTATATTTTTTTAATTTTTTTAATGTTGGATGTCAAATTTCACACCAATAGTTTCCTAATTGAATTCAAGACATCTATAAATATACAAATACCCTAGTATATTTATCCATATATGATCTATCAATTTAAAGGCAATCCAAAAATCTATAATTTATTATTCACACAAAACCATTGAACATCAATAAGAATTAAGATAAATCATTATATCACTCATTACAGCATTGGTGTTCATGTTAGTGACACATTATGTTGCCTTGGCTTGCCAAATTGATAAATTACAATAATTATTTGAGTGTTATTTTTAATATTGTAAATTTTTGATGGGCTTGAAAAATATTAGGGTACCTTAGCCACTTTTTGGTGTAACACAAAACCCAAAACATATTATTTTCACATCTAGCTACCTAATTAAGAAGTGAATTTTCCTAGTGATCAAAGTAAGCTTTTAGAATTCCTAAATCTAACGAATGTAGTCAATATTTTTTTACCTGCCTAGCACTCCCTAGAAACATCTAGTCAATGGTTTTGGCACTCAAAAATGTGTAGTTGATGGTTTTGACAAGGTCCTCCCTTTAACATAATTTTTTAAGATTCTCATTATCTTATAAAAAAACCTTAATTTTCCTTCTCACATTTCAATAACTATTCCCTAATCCCCTAATATTTTAGATATTTTTTTAAATCCTCCTTTTATATGTATTATGTGTTTAGAAAATTAATCGGGTTTAATTCATTATTTTCCATCTATTTTAGGCCTAGTTAAATGTGTATTGATATGTGTATTGTAATTTGATTGAAATCATCTTTCTCTATCACATTTTGGTGAACCCATGCTCTTTTACAACACTCTTAGGATTTTATTTTGCTTCATAGTATGATATATTTGAATTTTCTTAGGGGTGTTTGATGTGTTTCCTCCTCTAAGGTAAGATTTTTCTTCACATAACTTGTCAAATTTGAATTCATCTAAAAAATTTAGGATTTATTCCATTACATGTTATTTTATGTACTACTCTTAACTCCTATTTGCTTGATTCCAATGTTGGGTTTATGATCCAAATTAGAATTATTAGCCTTTACTTTAATTTGCTTTTGTTTTGGTTGGCTGATGGTTTTATTTTGGTTGGTTGATGGGTTGGTTACCCATGAGTTGGTTTTAACCAACTTCTCTCCCATAAGCCTTTTAATGGCTTACATTGTACAAAAATAATATATGAGATTTTACATTGCTTTTCCTGGATATATTTTTGTATCTATTCCTCCATTGACTTGGCTATCAATGGTATCAAAGCCATTAAAAAAAATGGAGGAAGATTCATGTTTGATAATAGTGGACATCTGCAGTTGTCTGATACATAAAATGTAGTCTTTGGTGAGGTGTTCACAGTTTTTAAAGGAATAAATTCAAAGATCAACACTTTTTTTTTTGGTGTTGAGAATAAAAAGAAGAAATAAATATGTATGGCATGTTGAATTTGATTGCATTATTTCTCATTATCCAATTTATCTGGTCCAAAGTCTAGAGGAGTATGACAGTTTGTAGTCTCTTTCATTGCTAGTAAATTTCATTTAGTAAATTTTAATGACTAGTAATATGTATATTCATTATTTTTTACTTTATATATATATATATATATATATATATATATCATTGAAACGACTCTATACAACAATGCACAACCCTATATAGTGTTGGAATTTTAGCGCTAAATTCTATATATTCATTGTTTTTTTCTTTTTCTTTTTCTTTATATATATATATATATATATATATATATATATATATATATATATATATATATATATATTTAAACAACTCTATAAAACAATGCACAACCCTATATAGTGTTGGAACTTTAGCACTAAATTCTTCTCTCACCTTGTTGTTTGATGATGTGCCTTTACCCTATGTGACAGTTACTAGTAATAAAAATTTAAAAATATATACAATTCAAATAGTAGGTTTGAATTTGGGTGCCAACTGATAATTATGATTTTATCATAGAAGCATTTGAAGTAGCAATGTATGGCATAGAGGTTTGATTTAAAATTTAATTATTTTGTTTATTGTGTGGGTTCCACCAGGAAGACAAGAGAATCATTTTTTGTTTTACTATGCACATATTGTATTTGGAAAGCATATACATTTTATTTTCCAACCCACTCAAATGATTCTTCAAATAAGAGATCTTACATTTGTATTTCAAAAATAATTGTAGAGCAATTGGTGGAAAATATTTTGTGAAACCTTTGGAAGTTAGAAAAGTGTAAGATTCAAATCTCTTTTTAAGTCAAATGGTGATATAAGGGTGTAAAGTTCAAATCTTTTTTTGATTCAAATGGTGATATAAGGGTGTAATATTTTTCACAAGTCATAGGATTATCTTCTATTCAAAATCTATTTAGAAGGTAAAGGCAAAACCTCAATAACATTCCCTATTTTTTAGCATTATTTTGATAAACACCATGGCTAAAATTATGATCTTGATTTCTAAAAATGGATCCTTAACTCCTAAAAATTATAAATAATGGTCAGTGAACATGGAAAATATATTAATCTTTAACAACTTGTGGGAAGTAGTTGATAATCAACCAACATTACCCACCGATGCCACAAAGCTTTCAAAATTTCATAAATGTGACAAGTGTGCCCTTGTTTTATTGAAATCAACTTACAGTGCATAAGTCATAATTCACATATAAGCCATCAAGTTTGAATCTTAGAAAGCATGGAAAGCTCTAAAAAATGTGTATAATAAACAACCTAGTTACAAAAAAATTGATCTTCTTATGTAGTTACTCAACACAAAACTAAAGGATGATGAAGATGTTTCAAAATATATGTCACGAATTAAGAATTTTCAACAAGAATATAGAACTCCTGGTGAGAAAATTGATGATGAAATTCTTATTTATATTGTTTTGAATGGCCTTAGCCCTAGCTATAGGAACTTTCTAAAAATGTTACATCTTAGTGATAAACTTAACAAATCTACTTTTAATTCCATTTGTGAGTTGCTCACTCAACATGAGTGGTAATTTTTAAAGAAGAAAGAAAAACCTACTAAGGAGGCCCACTATACCATAATAAGTAATCCATTATATGAGCATAATAAAAAGAATTCTTCGAAGTAATTTTAGAGATAGAAACACTCTCCATGGCACACTTCCAGACATAAGAATCATTATGTACATAGGGATCATTCAAGCTATCCAAATCATAGACATCATTCTGGTTCTTTGAAGCATAAACATCACTCTGAGAATCACAAGCATCACCACAAACATTCACATGGACACAAATATAAATACATGCATTCTTCTTCAGATGGCTATTCTTCCTCTAGTTCCAATGGACATGAAAGAATATGCTACAATTGTAGTGGTATAGGAAACCTCTCTATAGAGTGTCCCTCCAAAGGAGGTCCTTTTGACATCGATAGAAGGTAGAAGCAAACATTATTGGTCACTCCAGTCACTCTGGTCACTCTTCTAATTCTTCTTCTGGCTATTCTTCTACATATTTTTTTGATTGATGGGATGACTGTGAAGTTGCTTGCTCCACAGTTGATGACTATATATTCTGAGATGATAACACACCCATCTTGTATGATTTGCTAGGCTCAAGATTAGGTTTTGATGTAGTACCATTTTTTGGCTTGTGTACTTTGCTTTCATAGATCTAGTGTTGATATGATCTTTTATGTGGAACATTTTAGTGGTTTGTACTTGGTTTCTTTACTGCATGACTTTTCACCTCTTTCCTGATAGGGGAGAAGATATTGCATATTGGCTTTTGATCAGTCATCGGTGGTTATGGTATGAGACAATATTGAGTTGTTAGCATTATTAGTGTTGAACAAAGGCCTACAAGAGATGTTGGTAAATTATTGGGCAGTAGTTTGAGATTTTCCATACACATTACTGGGGTAATCACTTTTTTGATGGACTCTATGTGAGGATCGATGTAGTTAGACAGAGCGTGATCTTGTTCTAATTCATTGTGGGGATGATAAGGGTGTTGATCAATCTAGGATACACATTGTACCATTTGTATTTACAACAGAGTCTACTTGCATGACTCATAGTTCATTACTTCAGTCCTTTTATACCCCTTTGGATCAAGGGGGAGTTTGTTGGGTTTATGATCCAAATTAGATTTATTAGTCTTTATTTTAATATAATTTTGTTTTTGTTGGTTGATAGGTTTTGTTTTAGTTAGTTGATGGGTTGGTTACCCATGAGTTGGTTTTAACCAACTTCTCTCTCATAAGCCTTTTAATGGCTTACATTGTACAAAAATAATATATGAGATTTTACATTGCTTTTCTTGCATATATTTTTGTATCTATTCCTCCATTGACCTGGCCATCATCCAAGCCATGGAACATTCTTAAATTTCCAAATATATATATATATATATATATATATATATATATATATATATATTCTAAAACCCTTTTATGCTTTCCAAAATTGTGATTACTTATAATGTGTCTCTTCTTAGGATTTTGTTTATAGTCATATTCTTAAAACCTTAGTCATTGATTGTATTAATCATTGTAAACTTTTTGTCTCTGTGTAAGAGATCTCTTCTTGTGAATAGGCATATTCTTTTGTTCAATAGAAATCTTAGACACAATTCTATTGTGTCACACTTTTGAAGACACCTAAAAATGGCCCATTGGGATTTATTAGGCATTAAATTGCATAATTATAAGTAACTTGTGTATTTGTTGGTTATTGGTCCAAATTAGATATTGTTGGAACTTTTATGGTTTATCATTTTTCCCCTTATTATTCACTCTCCTCCCTTTCTTTCTCCTCTTGATTTCATGTGCCAGTGGCAATCTTTCCAAAACCATGCACTTCACATGTTCGACATGGTGCATGTTTTTGGGGTTTTGTGTGGTGCTAGTTAGTAATTTTTCACCCATTATTGTGGTCCCATTTTCTAGTGGCAATCTTTCCAAAACCATGCACTTCACATGTTCAACATGGTGCATGTTTTTGGGGTTTTGTGTGGTGCTAGTTAGTAATTTTTCACCCATTATTGTGGTGCATTTTTTTAATTTTTTTTACTATTTGATGTCATTTTCCATGCTAATATGATCCTAAGTTGAAATCAATTCATCATAAATACATAAGCATTTTAGTGCCCATTTGAAAAAATATCTAGTATTTATCATTCACAAGAATTTATTTAGAATTTAAAAGCATTTAGATAAATCAAACAATCATTAGAACATTCAATGTAGCACTAAATCTCATGTTATCAATACATTGCATTGCATTATTTTGTCTAGATGATAAATTGTTTCGCTTATTAGAGTGTTTTTTTCTATATTGTACATCATTTAGGAGCTTGGTAATAATTAATGTAAGTATAACATAATCCCATAAAACATATTATTTTCCTTACTATTTTCAAATCTAGGTGCCCACTTAAGGCAATAAGGAGAAGTGCCTTTTCCTAGTGACCAAAATGAAGTTATAAAAATTTGAGCAAGAGTTTTGGAGGCTCATATCCAACAAAAACATTCGTCAAAACATGTTTTTCCTACCTAAAACTTTTTATAAATGTTTGGTCTATGGTTTTAACACCCACAAATGTTTAGGTGATAGTTAAGTAAGGTCTTGTGTTTGCCACAAATTTTTAGGGTTCTTTATGTTGTCACAAAACCATGGTTTCCACTATTAAACTTTGACAATTGTCACATGATCCCCTGATATCCAAGATACATTTCTAAACCCTCATTTTATCATTATTATCTTAGATTTGGAAAATCAATTATGTTTGGTTTATTTTTTTGTATGTATTTAGGCCAATTAAATGTGTATGGATATTTGTATTGTAAATTGATTGAAATCTATTTATCTATATAACATTTTTGGGAACTTGAGCTCTCTTACAACCCTTATAGGGTTAGATCTTGCTCCACTTTTTGATAGATCTAGTTTTCTTGGGGATAATGGTCTGGCATGTTTTTCTAGGGTTGCAAAAAATCTCAATTTGTTATGCCTTCTCCCCTAAGATTAGATATTTTTTCATATAGAGTCAAATTTGAATTTATTTAATTTCATAGAATTAATTTTATTACATGTTTTTAGATCTAATAATTATAACTTTGTTGTATTTGATTTGCTTGATCACTAGCCCCAATCTAATTTTCTAGTGTTAATTTTATTACGTGCTTTTAGATCCAATAGTCATAGATTTATTGTATTGTATTCACTTAATCTCAAGTCCTAGATCATTTCAATTTATTAAAATTTATTAAACCCTAACATACTTATAATGGCTTGCCATTTTGAAATGTGCTTTCATGATTTTACAAATTATTATATGAATTTCATTTTATTTCATAATGATGTAGAAGATAGTGATTATGATGATTATAATAGTGAGGATAACATTGATGAAAGGTTATGACAAATAATTTTTACCCCACTATTTTCAAGTGAATATAGAAATGACATGGGTGAATTTGATGTTGGTTACCTATACATAGACCCTCATGATTATTTAAAGTCAAATTTTTATATGAGAGAACCAATTAGGAAGATAAAAAGTGTTAACCTCATAAAAATTAAGATAAAGAAATATGAATTTGGACATACATGTGCACAACAAATTGTTTCTCCTCAACCAATTAATTCATCTATAAAACGTATTAAAATCAAAACACACACTATAGGTGACAATGTGAATTTAGATTGATGTTGGCATATAGGGACCATTGTTTATTCTTTGAATACCAATGAATTTAATAATGTGAATGTTGAAACTTTCCAGGTTATTGTTGAAATGAAAATGAAAAATATTTTATTGTGAGGCTAACTTAGAAGAACAACATAGGGATGATAACATTGATAATATTAGGAAATATGTTATAAATAATCTCACTAAGATATCTATATTTATAAATATATTGAAAAAAAGTGCTTGTCAAAATTTACCTTCTCATGATCTATTCCTAAATCATGCTTAAGAAATTCACAACCCCCTTTAAATACACCTCAAAAAATGGTGTGGTAAATAGAAAGAATTAGACAATGGTGTGGAACATGTGAAAAGGAAATTAAGTTATAAATCTATAAGTCAAAAGTTATAATGATGATATAATTATTCTTATTATTTATATTGATGAATTAATCATTCCACACAATAATACCTACTCAATTCAATAAGTGAAATCAGATTTGTGTTCTAATTTTGATAAGGCATTTTAAGATATTTTGTATTATTGCTTAGAAAAATAGTTTCAATAAACTAATAATAGAGTTTTCATTTCATAAATGAAGTATTCCAAAAAAAGTTCAAAGAAATTTTGTAAAGATAATTGTATGCAGGTGTCTACTTGTGCTTTTTGAGGATTGTTTACCAAGGCCTTATGTAGGCTAGATCTCACATAATAGATAATGCATACTCATGGAACCAATATACCATCTAAGCCCGAAGACTTACAAGCTCACTTGAGGTGAAACAATAAGAAACTAAGAAACACGTTATGATAAAAAAAACCATAAAGACATCACACATCATCTTTTGTCAATCAAAGCATATATCGCAAATGTCATCTAAGTACACAACAAACACTAATACATAAGATAATTCAATCAAAGAACTCATGTTACTAACATATAAAACATCCTTAGTACAAAGCATACATCTTTCCTTTATAATCATCACCATCAAGGAAAAAC
This sequence comes from Torreya grandis, assembly GCA_037957365.1. Classification (NCBI taxonomy): domain Eukaryota; kingdom Viridiplantae; phylum Streptophyta; class Pinopsida; order Cupressales; family Taxaceae; genus Torreya; species Torreya grandis. The sequence continues at coordinate 642,714 of JARHVA010003572.1, forward strand.
TTTTACACATAAACATCATACCAAAAATCTACACCTGAACCCTTCAACCTTTAGCAACAAACTTTCCTAGTTGCTATGACAAAGCACCTACAAATGTGTAATCTGTATGATATCTAAGATGTAATTTGTATGATCTCTAAGATGTCTCAAATTATAATCCATTACCCCTATTTATATTATTCCTAGACCCCTTTGATCCTTTCCAGTTTTTCTTGATTCAAATATTATTTTCCAACTATCATGTCACCTATCATGTGCATCAAAATATTCCTTCTTTAATTCATCCCCTTGTCTTTCATAGTTTCATATTCCATTTCTCTCAAAACATATCTTGTCCTAGCCTAGATAGATCCCACATAATCTACATTATCCTTGTTTGGATGCTTTTCATTTGCTAGCTTCTCCTTGATTGGGTTTATTTTTTAAGTGTGGTTCTTCATCAAATGTGTTTGTTCTAACCCATGTAGTGCACATCATCTTTATTGCATGACCTCCTTATTTTTATGCACTTGATCTTGAAGATGCACATTATAAGTATTTAATAGACTTTGGCATGTCTCACTCACATTTCATGTCTTAGATAGTCTATCAATGTTTTCCTTGTCTGAATTTTTAGGGTCAACACTACTCCTATGAAGGCTAGTCTCAAGTTATCCAATGGTGTCTCTCAGAAATCCAAATAGCCTTTTTTATTAGAAGTTGGTGGGCAACTTGATTGATCTTGTATCCAAAAGGATTAAACTCAACTTTTTTGTAAGTTATAATTCCAAGTTCATTAGAGAGGAAAAGATGGATCATTGATCAAAATTTAAAAAATAATATCATGATACAAACAAGGTACAACAAAGTTTGGTAATCATTATAATTAAAATGATCACTCACATCTTGCTAGTTTCACCAATTTTGAATGCACAAGTGATCCATAAGGATCCATGAAATTCATCAAGAACTTGATTAGAATCCAAGGACATGTTAGGGTCAATGAAATAGAGGAAAATTGATGAGTCACAATGTTGTACATTTTTACTCTAGACAAAAATATTTTCTACTTCATCAAGGTGAAATAGGTAATATACTTTATCAAAAGTCAATTATGATTGAATATATGGAAACCTATTGAAAAGTTATACACTTTCAAATAAAGGATACTTAATTTTGAGTTCATATACAAAATATATGGACTCCACAAGTTGTAGCACTTTGTAGTGTTATCAAGATGCTTATTAAAGGAGGTGGCAGTTACATAATTGAAAAAATGCAATAAGCAATAGTTTTTTACCCTTAGTGAATGTTTCTTAATTGTTGATCTATCTAATGCGATGGTTTTTCCCACATCAACTAAATAGTTAGAGTAACAACATGAGGTTACTAAACTTACCATCTTTGGTGTCTCAGGAACATTCGATCTTTAAATAGACATCTCTAGAGTGCATAAAAAGTGTTGTGGGTTAAGAAATTGGTAGCAAGGATCATGGATCAATGATCAATAGAGTATATGAGTGAATTTTTGAATATATGTGAAAGTATCACTAAGTAGATAGTTGCTCATTATTGTAAGTACTCTATTCTCCATGTAATTCCTTGCATAGCAACATTAGGAAGATATGATAAACTAGAGAGTGTGATATGTATGAGTTTTTTGTATTGCATCATCACCCATTAAAAAGAAGAAGAAGATGTGAAATTTCCACTTCCAACTACTTTTCCCCACATTAGGGTTTTTGGGTTACAAATCCATGTATTGCTTGGTTTAGTTCTATTCCTTTATTTTTTTTATGGTTTGCAAGGATTATACTACTAATAATGCACATTATACTATTCTAACACTCTAAAAATCACTAGCATTTAATAAATTTAAGTAGTTGCAACATGGCTAGAAATCATCTACATTTAATTTCAAACAAGGCAATTCCTAGAGGAAATTGCATATCAATTGGTATCAAAGAGACAAGTTCCTTGTGGCTTGTAGATATTTTTATAAACACGATCTTGTGTGTATAACAAGATCATATGCAAAAAATTTGACAGTGTTACAGGAATTTATGGTTGAATAGAACAACTACGACCAAATACTTGAGGATAAGATATGAGGGCTTCAAAACCTATGATATGCAAGTACAATATGAGAATAGAGGATTGAGAATGCTAGTGTAACACTTAGAAATAAAAATGAGATGTTCCAAGTTATATGCTCTAACCATGGACAAATATTCATGGGTATCATGGAGGAATTGATATAAGACTTATTGGCAAGGCTCCAAAATGATGTTGAAATAGTAGAAAGGAGAGAAGGGTCTACCAATAAAAGGAGACAAACCTCTACCAAAGAAGCTAAACCATGACAGAGATATAAATGGTAAGCACTCCATCACATGTTTCTTCTAATGTTACATTGAATAAATACATTATAAATTTTGAGAAGCATGATAGAGGTATTGGCTCTAAGTTGTTAGTAAATAATTGGGATATGATGGAAAAAAGTAGGGCATGGATGGTCATGGAATTACTGATATGTGTGCATCTGTTGTGTAACTGAACACACTCCTCATTTGTTCTATTATGTAGAGATTTAACCTCTAACACAATCATGCACACTCCATTTCTTGAAGTTTCATGACAACCTTACTCACAAGTCCTACACCTGCTTGCAAATTTTCATGCATTGATCTCCTTAGATCGTATCTTGCACACCTCACTACCACTTATTTGTAGACTTGTTTGCTCTTTTGAGCCCTACTATATCACAACCACATTTTGGCAGCCTTGACCACATGTCTAATTCAAATCACCCAACTAGTCATTACCCCCAAGAGAGTATCTTGGGATTGGAAGTGACTGAAGATAATCTTGACATCAACTGCCCTATCCATTACCAATCACCACATTTGATAGGACTGACACACCACCAACATCCTCATCAGTGACCACACAATAGTTATTATTGCTCTTGTATATAGCAGTTAAATATGTAATATATACATTGGGTCAAAAACAACATAGAACCCTCAAGAGTCTGGTCGATGTAATACACATTCATAACACAAATAGCTTGCTTAGTGCATCTGCATTGTATACATGCACTATAGGCATTGTACTATGTATTCCCTATTCTTTAATTTATGAATAGAAGTTACATTTCCTACAAGTAAGACTTATGATCCATTGAATGTGTGTTTTATTATTTCAACATAATAATCTCTATGCATTCATTCTGCACAACCAAACTTGATTCTCCCCCACACACTTAGTCTTGGACCCCGTGGTGCAGATCATTGGTATCATATCTTAAAAAATCAATCAAAATATTGGTATCAAGGCTTAAAATCTCAGTCATTAAATAAGTATCAAAGCTTCACTCTCATCCATTTTATGCCTATAACCACATGAGTAAAATGAGAGAGAGAGAGAGAGAGGGCTTAACTGTTGGTTTTATTTCAGAAGTCCCAAAAGAACATCATAGCAAAAGCAAGATGGTTGATTCCCATAATCAACCTAAAGTATTCCCAAAATTTTGAAGGCTCATCATCAACACATTGGAGGCACAACACACCAATATTTTCAATTAATTCTATGAATTGATGATGCAGCTCAACCCAACACATTCTCAACCATCTCAATAGCACATTCCCCAATAGTTTTAACAACAACCCTCTTTAAATTATAATTCAATATCAATATCCCTTTATTTTAAGGCAAGATCGATGCCAAAGTAATGGATGCCTAGATTTGACAACTTGAGGCATACTTCTCAGTCAGCTACTTTGCCAATGTTGAGAAGATCAGCTTCAAAATATTGAAGATGTCCATCATGGTTGTTCACTAGTGGGAGACCTTCAATGTGTAGCATGGATAGGAGTTTGTTCCAATTGAATCATTAAATAATTTTGTTGATTCCTTTGAAGAGGAATACTACCCTCTCTGACACTTTGAAGTACATCAAGTTTCAATAACTACACCAACACAATCAGTGGAAGATTACACCAATATATTCCATCACTACTCTATGCACTTGCAAGATAACTTGAGAAAACAACATAGGGTGTTGAAGTGCATCAATGGACTCTCACCTTATATCCATGTGAAGCTAGAGTTTTTAATTTTAGACACCTTGGGACAAGCATATCTCAATGCTACCAAGATCGAAGCCAAGGTAAAGATGAACCAACATACCACCTCTTCATCTAATGCAATGCACAAGGTTTAGCTCTCATAAAACTCTACATCATATCCCATTATGAAAAAGCATTAGCCTTATTGAAAAAGTGAGTATCCTTAAAGGACTCTGCAACACTCAAAGTCTATTGGGTCTTCTGCTTCAGACAAAGGTAAGAAGTCTAGTGATAAATGGTGCCATTTCCATCACTCATCTACCAATGATAACTCTAAATGTCATGCGTAATACTCCTTTCTTGCACAATATACATCAAGACACATACCTATAGATATCATTAATCTAGATGCCTCTTGTTTAATCGCCAACACAATTACAATCAACATCTTTGAAGAGCACAAACATCTTTTCAATACCAAGTTCAAGGTGAAGGGTCAACATCTCCACATCATCATCGATAGTGGTAGTCAAAAGAACATCATTATACAATCCATAGTACAACACCTTGGTCTTACCATTGATGCTCACCCTAAGTTATATTCTATGATATGGCTGTAGAAGGGGAAAGATATATATAGGGTTGGTGATAGTGCATTTTTTAGTACAAAGTCAAACCTATGGAGGATAATGTCACTTGTGAAATCGCACCTATAAGTCTATGACATCTTGTTTGGAAGACCATATATATATATGACCGCAAAGCTACATATCAAGCCAAGCCACAACATTGGATTATCCATGTGTGAAATCATTTCTACCCCTTGTTTGAGTTGGCCCCCACAACTAAAGTCACCATAGTCTCTACCCAAAAATGTCATAAACTTGTTTCACATGCACATAAGTTCACGTTGCTCATGGTCTATCATGACACACCTATGCAACAGATGACAAAGCACACACTAGCAATGCATAGCACTCTACAACATCATAGTAGCAATAACTTGACAAGTTAATGGAGTAGTGTAGCAAAGTCTTTGTAAAACTCAAAGGCCTTATAACACGCTATGCATTAAAACATCACATTAATTTGGTCCCTGGACCCCCTCTTCTGAATAGCCCCATGTATCATAGATCAGTTTGGGAGAATGATGAAATATGATGCCAGATACAAGAGCTCCATGATTAGGTCAAGATCAGGCCTAGTTCTTCATCTTACGAGAGTCTGATAATCTTCAAACTGAAGAAGGATAGGTCTTGATGACTCTACATAGACTATTTTGCACTCAAAAAGATAATAGTGAAGAACCAATACCCACTACCACACATTAATGACTTTCTAGACAAGCTCTAAGGCACTCAATACTTCACTAAGATTGACTTGAAGTTAGGTTACCATCAGGTTCCAGTTCATCCTGAATACGTCTGTAAAACAACATTCAAGACATAGGATGGGTTGTATGAATGGTTGGTCATGCCTTTTGGCCTAACAAATGTGCCAGCCATATTCTTGCACTTGATGGATGATCTACTCAACTCCATCATTATCTACTTGGATGACATTCTCATATTTAGCAAGACTTGGGAGGGTACCAAGAGCACATCTTGCACACCTTGTGTCAATATAAGTTGCAATTCAACTTAGCAAAATGTACATTCAATGCTATATAGATCTAGTACCTAGGCTACATTATCAATCACACAAACATTTATGTAGTTCTAGATAATATCGAGGTAATCCAAGATTGGCCTACTCCATGTAGTCTCATATAATTACAGATTTTTTTTGGACTTGTTAACTTCTATCACAGGTTCATCCTTGGTTTCTCCCACATCGCTTGGGCTCTTAGTCAGATAACATGTGTAAAATCCAAGTTCAATTGCACTCATGTGCAATAACATGATTTTGAGATACTCAAATAACATCTTTGTATAGTTCATGTTCTTCCAATGCTTGACATTGTGCACTCCTTCAAAATTCACACTAATGTGTTTGACTATGCACTCAGTGCATTACTCCTTTAACATGGACATCTAGTCACATACCACTCAAAAATGTTCAACGACACGGTGCAAAGTTACTCCACCTATGAGAAAAAAGGGTATGTTATTGTACAAACCATCAAGCATTGAAGACACTAAATTTTGAGGAAAGAGATAGTGGTTCATTTAGACCACAAGCCACTTAAGTTCTTGTAGACACATAATAAGCTCATGAATGTGTGAAACATGAAATGGATGACTTGTAATAATTACACCTCATAATCAAGCATAAGAAAGGGAAGGATAACAAGGCAACAAATTGCCTTAGTTGACTATTGGTTCATGCACTCATCACGATGTTGGACACGTGAGGCCACAACTTTGTAGGTTGGGTATCCCTCTGCTCAGTTGACCAGGACATCACAACTTACATTAGCCTAGCACAAGGTAAACAAGTGTAAGAGTTATACATGTCTGACCAACTTCTTTACAAACTTGGACATCTCTATGTTCCTAATGACACACCATGCCAATAACTCATCTGGGAGGTACACTACACCAGGACCTCAGGACACTTCGATGTGACAAAGACTCTAGCCACATTATAGTCACATTTATAGTGTATGCACATGCACACAAACATAAAATGCCACATCAATTGAGTCTTGTACTCTTTATTACATCGCCAAGCCCATGAATAGGAAGCTATGATTTTACAAACCTCGATTAGTGTCATCTAGACCATGGGAATCCATCATCATGGATTTCACGATTGGGTTACTTGTGATGAGATGACAACATGATGTTATGTTCATTATAGTGGATAGGTTTTTAAGATGGATATCATGGTCGCATGCAAGAAAGACATTGATGCAGTTAGCACTATGCAAGCTTTTTTCAACCATGTTTGTGTTCATTTTGGACTGCCAACATCCATCATCTCCGATCGAGATCCATGCTTTATGAACCATTTTTGGAAAGCATTATGGGACTTGATGGGTATGAAGCTGGATTGGTCGATGACCTTTCATCCATAGACAGATGGGAAAACTAAATTGGTCAACCATACCCTTGTTCATCTTTTGTGAATGTATAATTATGCACATGCTCTCACTTGGGATGACAATATCTTGTACATTCAACATGCCTACAACAAATCCCTTCATAGCTCAATGGCAATATTACTTTTTAAACATGTCTTGGGTTTCAACCTTTGACACCTCTAGACATCTCCTACCATGCACAGGTCATCACTAAGTCATGCACACAAGGATAAAAATCAGATAAAGCTAAGAATTTTCTATGACATATCTAGTCTATACATAAACATGTTCAACAAATCTTCTCTTACATGCAAGCAAAGTACAAGGAACACCATGACACACATCACATGCCTCATGCATTCTAAGTTGGTTATAAATTTTCACTGCACATTCAAAAGGAGCGCTTTAAAAGACCACACAAAAATATCAAGCCTTTGTGTTATAGTCCTTACACCATTTTGTGCAAAGCTGGTGAGAACACCTTTGATCTCAATCTGCCTCCATACTTTGGCATGGACTCAATCTTCAACATAGAACTTCTCAAGCCTTACATCTCACCATTTCTTGAGCTAGCAGTGACAAAACATTCTTCTAATTTGGATCTTGAATACTTGCACCCCGTAGAGAAGGACCAAATCATAGAAGTGATAGACACACACCCGACATGGAACATAAACTTTCTCAAGTGATCAAGGTTGGAAAATATGTTGACCAAACTAAGTGGTACACTTCTCAACAACTTCAAATACAATTCCCTCAATTATGCACCGATGCAATGGAGACCATTGTTCTTCAAAAAAGGGAAAATGATCCATGTGCATCCTCTACATAGCCAAACACACTCTCCATTTTTTATACTACACAGAGTTCAAACCTTTCATGAAATCATGCACACTCCTTTGTCTGAAGTTTGTTGATAACCTTACACATAAATCTTGTGCCTACTCACAAACTTTTGTGCATTGATCTCCTTAGATTACAACCTGCGCATCTCAAAACTCATAGTACTACTCACCTCATTGGCTCTTGTTCACAATCTTGCTTGCTCCTTTGGGCCCCACTACATCATAACCCTATTCATAAAGCCTTAAATTCATGGATAATTCAAATTGTCCAACTAGTTGTTGCTACCAAGAGAGGATCTCAGGATTGGAAGTGGTTGAAGACATCCTAGACATCACCTAACTTGTCTATTACCAACTACCACATCTAACAAGATTGACACATCACCAACCTTCTCATCGGTGATTGCATAGTTGTTATCACTACTCTTGTATTATGCATGTTAAATATTAAATATACACATCAGATCAAAAACAACATATAACCCTCAAGAGTATAGTCGATGTAATACACAGTCATATCACATATAGTTTACTTTGTATACACTCACTTTAGACATTATACCCTATATTCCCTATTCTTTCATTTATGAATAGAAGTTGCATTACCTTCAATTAATACTTTCACTCCATTGAATGTGTGTTTGATTATTCCATTTGAATACTCTCTGCACATTCACTCAACACAACCAAACTCAATTGTCCCCCACACACTCAGTCCTGGACCCCGTGGTGCAGATCAATTCTCAATCTTGTTATGGTTGAGGAAAGACCTTGGTATGTAGGGCTTGGATATGGTAAAACATAGATTGGATAATGTCAACATGGCTCAGTTAAGATTAGCTTTCACGAAGGAGGAACACATGCCATCTCTACACTAAGAAAAATCCAAAAAAGGTAAAAATGTTTCTAACATCATTTTGGTTAAGCCTCTAGATGATTGTATGGTGTTTCCAAAGAGTAGACAATAATAAAGACAAGAAGACGTAAACATGAGCCTACCTCAAGATGGCAAGGCAGAACATACAAAGAGAGTGTCTGGCTTTCAAATCATGAAGGAGATGAAAGTGCATTACTATTTCATCTACATGATGCAAATGTAAAGAGGAAATTGGGAGATTACACTCCACCACCTTCACCACTTGTAAATCCAAAAAGGGAAAAAAACAAGCTTGGGAACAACCCAAGAAGGTGTGTCAAAGGGGATTCTTTTGTGGTTTGTTTATATTGTATGAAAGAAGGTGATGTAGCAAAATAATCTTGGTATCTTATTCCTTGCACTTATTATAGGACGAGTAACCATTGTACGACTATGAACAAAAAAATCTCTAAGGAGCTCAAGGTCTTTAGGAAAGAAGTAAAGAGAGAATCCACTTTTCAAGAAAATAAGACGAAGAAAGCAAAGACATGCTCCAAGAAGGTTATAATCCATTTGATATGAACATGCACAAGTCTAATGATTTCTAAACTCATTTCAAGGCATGTGAACATTGAAATGGTAAGTATTGGAGACTCCATCCACATCTTCACCCAAATAGTAATAAATGCATGAATGGGCACCCACAAATAAGAGGAAGAGATCTTACCAAAGCATAAAAATCAAAGACAAAATAAATTTCCCATGCTTCTTCATGCAAGTAATGGTAAGGGAATTCCATTTGAATCTTCAATTGAGCATTTACATGGTTTGCAAATAAGAAAATGTTGAGTTACATTCATGTGTATCAGCATTGAATGAGACTCCAAATGTATCTTCAAAGCATTATATGTTTCCATTTGTTGGTAGAGCAAATAAGGAACTAACTCTTCTTGGATGGGCGAAGTGTGGGAACCCTTCCACTTGGGAATAACAAGCAGGGGTATAAAATATCATGTTTTCATATTTTATCACTCACCACTTATTTTGCATATCAAGGAAAAAGAGGAAAAGATTCACTCCAAAAGAGCAAATATCCAAAAATTTTGGGCAACAACCTCTAGCAATAAAAACATCACAATAATGGATAATAAGTTGATTTGTGTTTCTTTATTGTTGTGATTCGTAAATTTTTTGCTCACAGTAGTTGTAAATGTGAATAAGAAAATGATTGTATCACAAGGAAGATTTGTTCAACATCATTCAACTATTGTAGCATGCATTTGGGCACTTCAATAATTACAACATTGATGTAAAACTCTGATTTTAGCATCATACAGTCGTAGTATGTATGTGTGTCATATTAATTCTAACATCTAATTACAATATGCATTTGATCACTTCAATAATTGCATCAATGATGTTAAAGTATAGCTTTAGCATCATACAACTACTTTAAACATGGCTAGATGGAGCATGCATAATTTAGTTGTATGCACATTTGGCATAGCTGTAATAGGTTTCAAATCTAATTTTTTATACATAAGCATTATGGTATGCACATAGTGATAATATTGATAATGCATATACATTCAACAATGTATGTTTCCTTTATAGCAATAAGTTGTAATAATAAAATGAATTTAAATTTAACATTAAAGCCTTTATAACATGTTTTGGAATCATGAAAAGGTTGAAACATGTATGTTTTAGCTAGAAAATGAGTTGTAATAATATCAATAATGGCTTACTATTCATGGGTAAGAATATAAACTCAAAGGGAAGATCATCAGTCTTTCATTGAGAAGAAGGAAGATGCATAATCAGCTCCAACATTATGGGGGCATCATTGGGGATACAAATCCTCCAATAAGAGATCATCCTGGCACAACCATGAGCAAACACCATTGAGAGAGAATCATAGTGGAACCACGAAACTAGTCAAAATATAACAAAGCGAGATGTTGGAACAATCATCTCTTTGTGCAGTAAATCAATTCACTCTTCCTTGTTTCGCAAGGAGTAAGAATTGGCCACAACTCTTTCATAAGAAGGAGGACATGAAATTGCAAGTTTCAAACATGTTTTCTCAAGGATGTACATATCCTTGGGAGCGTTCCATGTTGCATCAGGAGGAAGATTCTAAGACTATGTTTTGTCTCACATACTTTGCATTGGGATGAAAAAGACAAGTGAGAAACATTCAATTGGGATGAATAAGCAAAGTTGGAAACATTACATTGGTATAACAAGTGAGGTGTGAGGAAGATGTTTTACAGGTCAAATGCAATGAAACTTAAACAAAGGCTCAAGCAAATTGGCAAGTTAGGGACAAAACCAAAAACCAATTGTATTAAGGAAATTTAGAAAAACAAATAAGCTAAGAAATCAAATAAAATCTTATTCTAAACTAACTTAACATATGAAAGAGCTACAAATGAAAGAAGCAACACTAAATTATACCTTAGCATAAAATGAAGCTTTCTCCATTGTGATTTGAATTCGATTTGTTCTTCAAAATGTGGTTGTTCACTCTTCCAATACAAGGGGGAAATGGGCAACATCGTGGTATGCAATCTCTTACAATCTCAGCATAAACAACCTATGATGAAGAAGTTTGGAGATATAATGGTAGAATAACTTTGGGATGAAAAAGCTTGAATAAATTAGAGGAAAAACCTCTAATTTATATAATTTAAAAATGGATGTGAACTGTCCATCTTGAGATGAAGATCAAGGGATGGGAATAAAAGATAATTTTTAATTCATAATGAGAATATTGAATTAAAAATTAAAGTGGAGAACATGCGGGACACACAAATGAATATAAAATTCATTTGAAAGAAAAATATGATACAAAATTAGTAAATGGATGTGAGGTAGATTATTAAATTAGATAAAATTAGATAATGGAAGATAATGAGAATAAAAGTGGATTATTAAATTAGATCATGGAGGACAATGGGAATAAAGGTGGATTATTAAATTATTAAATTAGATCATGGAAGACAATGAGAATAAAGGTGGATTAGTAAATTAGAATAGTGGAGGACAGGAGGAGCCTTTGGGCATGTGAGGATAATTTTAATTTTTTAGATTTACGGAAAATATGAATTTTCAAAATCCATGAAATTTTTAATTAGAGAAAGATTAGTTAACTAACTTTGGATTAATTTAAAGATAATAAAGTATTGAATAGTGATTAGGAAAATTAAAGATGATTAGAAAGTATTAGAGATGATTAAGTGTTTAGTGCAAAGAAAGTTAAAATCAACACAAAGTGTCCAATTTTAAGTGTCTACATTTTGTCCCTCTTTGAGAAGTCTTTGTGAGACATTGTCGAAGTAATGACTTTTTAAAGAATAAAAAAATCGATGAAAAAGTGAGAAAAAATAAATTAAAAAATTATATGAAGAAATAATATATGTAATGATTTTATCTTTTCTAACCGATAAGTGAAGTAGTTTGAATAGAAGAATAAGATAATGATTGGGAAAAAAAATGAGGGACCTATGATAATTCCCCCTTGAGTGTTTGTACGATAAAGTGGAGCAACACTCGAAATGATGTAGCAGGAAAAATGAAGTGGTGAGAATGAAGTCAAGAAATTGAAGCACTAGTAATCAATATCAGACTTGCAAGATTAAAGTTGGTGTAAAATGATTTGCCCCTAGCTAAAACCTAGAGAATTGATAGGAAAAAGAGTATTTCTTGCTTAAAAACTGCACACTTAGATGGTGCTCAGGACGTAGGGGTCACATGAGCAGAGGTGGGAACAATATATCCCTATAAGTTGCAGGCCTTAAAACAAAAAATATAAATTTTTCTAGTTTGAAAGAAAGATTTTACAGAATTGATAGTTGAAAGTAGTTGATTAAGATTGATAGCATTTCAATTAATTATGGCTTGAATTTTAAGAGAAAAATTGTTACAAAATATGAATAGGTAAGAGTTGAGCAACCTAAGTTTTAATTTAACTGAAAAACTATATATATATATATATATATATATATATATATATATATATATATATATATATATATGAATGGGAGGGGACAGGTTATAGAGAGATGATGAATTAAAAATGTAACTGGATGGAGATTGCATGGATGGTTAAATAACTACCTTGTGTTTGTGTTTTGCCTTGCTTTGGAATTCTAATATGAATAGGTGAGTAAGAGTTGAGCAACATAAGTTTTAATTTAGCATAAAACAATAATCACCAATGATATGAAATAACCATGATGAATATATGTGTTTGATGCATAAGGACTGAAAAGATTATAAATTATACAAAACATAGTGCATCATGATATGAAAAAATCATAATCACAATATAGTGTAATACGCAAAAGAATCTTGACTCAAAACATGATAAAAATAAATAAAAACAAGTGGAAAGAAGATGAATGCAATAAAAAAAAAGTAAAAGTATTTACAAACAATAATGACGAGTATAAGATAGAAGAATTAAATCACAAGACATATGATAAGAAAATCAAGACTAAACAACTATAACGAAGATAAGTTTAGTAGAATCACAACAAAATAGAGGTGAAAACAAAAACTAAATCAGTCGACATCGAAAAAAGGAAGAAAATGATATGACTAACTGCATAGTCCAAGGTTGAGACTTTTGGTAGCCAAAATCATTGAATGATAAATAAGGACACTCAGAGTGATGCAGGAGCATCTACATTCAAATTCAATTTATTATATTTTCCCTCCAATATGCTTTTAATGAGGGGTAATTGTAAAAAAATAAAATAAAAGTAAAAAGTAAATTGTTGGGGATGTTGAGGGAATAACAGAGGAGTGGTTGAAAATGTTTCAACCTTAGTATATTGTTAAAAATTACAAACTGTTTCTGTTTTACCTTCAGCCCAAAATTGGGTGTAGAAGTTAGAGGGGAGAATCTTAACAAGAGCAAAAAGAAAATTAGTTATAGAGGAGGATGAGAGGTACGTAGAAGGAAAAACAAAACAAAAAAGAAAATAGGGGAGGATCTCCTTAGGGAGAGGAAGAGTCAAGAAGACAGGCCAGAATAGAGTTCGCCATTGGAGGCCAAACATGAGCATATGAAGAAATTGCAAATACAGGTCGAAAATGGATGGACTTTGGCTTCTTACCAGGAAGGTATTTTTTTTGTCTATGTAACTACCATTGTGTGCTATAATAGCCTCGATGTTGGATTTTCAGTTCAAAATATGTCTATGTAAATATAATGGGTATCTTTGTTTGCTTTGTTACGCATTTGGATCTCTGTTGTTTTACATGAGGCTAATTTAATATTGACAAAGGAAAGGCTCACCATTTGGGTGCATTTATTAGTAAGGCCTGACGGCCATGGACGTAGGTCAGAACAGACACAACAGACCCGAGTCGGGAACATTTGAACAGTCTTGAATATATAATAAAAAAAGCTCACAGCATATAGAATGTAAACATTTCATCTATTTGGAGTCGAGTCAAAAGTGGTCTTATTTAAATACATGAACTGAGCCATTTGAGGATGACATATATATTCTGTAAATCCTTTGGCTGTATGAGATAACTATGTATTTGCAAATGCACCGAAATACTGAGAAGCTCATTATTGAATGCGTTGAAATTGATTATGCCTATTTGAAGGCTTTATAGCCATGGGTAAAAATAGTCCTGAGTTTAATTGTGAGCCCTGTTTCTTGCTACCGTGGCACCATCAGAGGTTTGAATTATATTTTCAAGATTCTTCAGAGAGTCGATGTTTTCAATTTTAGCAATGACACCAATATCACCATCACGAGATCGAGCAGCAATATAGCTCTTCAAATGTTTGATTACTTCTGTTGAATTGACAAAAGATATTGTAATGAAATCAACACCCTCTAAAATCCCAAAAATCTATATCAAGTCAATCCTTCGAAGAAATTGTGGGAAGCATAGCATTCCTTTCGCGAACCACCCTTCCCTGCCTCAAAAAATGTAAAAGATTTTGCTGTATCGACAGATTCAATAGATGAGAGTCTCGACCTGATTTAATTGTTTAGTCTATTTTATCAACTCATGATTTTTAATCTCCTGTTACATTTCTGGGCAAATACTATGTGATACATAGGTTCCTTCTGTAAGTTTCAAAACTGAAGCTACGAAGTTATGCTATATGTGAATATTGGTAGCTAGCATGATTTCTCAAAGCTTTCTAAAATCTACGGACTCCACAAGGTCATTTTTATTTTGTATGATTTTGTATGTTGAGGTGGAATTGCAGTTTGAGGTCAGCCTTTCATCATTTGGTATCAGAGCAGAGAATGAGACAATTGTTTGCAAAGTAAGTTTGGTCTTCATCAATTTTGGTATCAAAGCTTGAAGCTCTTGGGAATTGGTAATTTGTTGATGGTTATGATTTCTAATGAGTTGTTACAGGATTTGGCAAATGAATCAACAGGGGACAGTGCTAGAAGACCCTGTGGAAGAAAGGTATGAGTAATCTGTATTATTTGATTTGAGTCTATTGTGTATGAGAAGCAATCAAGTGAAGAAGTTACAGGTTCAAGACAGTCAAGCCATTGAGGCTTAAAAGGAGAAGAAGCCAAGGAAGGCTTAGTGAAGAGAAGCTTAGAGAAGCTCAAAAGTGAGGGAGCAAGTGAATGCTCAGGAGGAAGATCCAAAGCAAGGTAAGAAAAGGCTTGGGTGAGACAAGGGATCAAGAGACCAAGGTGGAAAAGACTTGGGTGAAGATCTCAGAGATGGAAATATTGCTGAGAAAAGAGCAGAGCAGCAAGGTACATGAGAGTATCAAGAAGAAAGCAAGCATCAAAGGTATGGACAGTATTGCAATTGATAAAGAGATTGATAGTTTAAAAAGAGAGTTAGCTAAGATTAAGAACAAATATGAGTCTTGGATGCAGTTAAATAGGCAAGCATGGGTATGGTCAATGAGGAAGAGGTTGAAGTGGCCAATAGATCTCCTAATGAAAAGGAGAAGAAGGCAAAATGAGATTGCCAAGAAGAAATAAGCCCATAGAGGCTTGAAGAAGATAAGAAGGTTGCCAAGCGAGCAACAAAAAGAGGAAGAGGTGGAGAAGAAGGTTCTCATTGTAGAGAACAAGAGAAGAGAAGAAAGAAAAGATGAAGTGCCAGGAAGAAAACTTGGAAAGATGAGAATGTCCATTAAGAGGACACTCATGGAGACATTATGGTCTCTTGTTTTTATTTCTAATATTGTTTTTGCGTGGGTAATTGTAGGTATGAGCAGCCTTATGAAGGTCAAAAGAAAGGCCTTGAAGAATGAAGATATTGGTGCAAGAGAAGACACCAAGTGCACAAGTGAATGTGTAAGAGAAAAGAAAAAGTTTGTTGTTGTTAAAGACAAGAAAATGCATTGGTTAATGCATGAAGGAGGTGTTGAGGACTCCATACAAGCAAGAGGAAAGATGGAAGATGAAGATGACTTCCATGATACCATTGAATACCAAGAAGAAGAGGAAAGAGAACAGCCAAGAACAAAGGAAGAAGAAAGTATAAACAATCAAGAATCTATACAAGTCAAAGAACTAATGGAGTAGCCCATTAAGGCGATAAAGGTGAGTTCAAAAATTAATTCTTCTTATAAGCATGAAACTGTTGATATGCATGTTAGAGAAGCAAAGAGAAAGGTGAAGTTTCCAATTAACCATGGATATGTGATGCCTAAATGGTGGAAAAAGCAAACTCCCAAGCAAGAGGAGGTGCTGGTACAAGAGCAAGGATGCAGGATGCCTACATGGCTTGAGAAGAGAAATGGTAAGAAAGAGAAACAAGTATGGGTGCCTAAGAAGGCAAAGAGAGAAGATGTGATTGTTGAAGCAACAATACTAAGAAGTCAATGGAAGAAGATTGAATGTGATTCCAACAGCCAAGAGAATGAAGGTAAGAAAGAAAACTTCTCAAAGAATAATGAGGTTGAGCATGAGGATACAAAGATGAAAGGTAAGTCAATTGCTTGCAATGAATGGAATAATGATTTGTTTGAATCATTTAATGATATTTTTATGGAAAATGAGGAATGGACAATGTCTATGAAAACTAATATGCAGCAAGGAGAGAGTTCCAAATGGTTGGTTAATGAAGAAAGAGATGGGTGTACAACAAAGTAATGCCTCATTGAAAACAAAGAACAAACAAGATGGCTTCAAGCAGAGATTGAAGAGAGCAAGGAGACAGAAGGTAAGGGTACTTCAATTGTATTTGATGAATATATTGAAGAAGTTGGTTTATATGAAGACAAGCTAAGAAAAGATGAGATGAAGAGTAAGGCTAGTAAAGGACAAGAACTCTTTCAAGTTGATCAGCCCAAGTTTGATGAAGAGAATAGTGAGATAGATGAGATCTCACTTAAGGAAGAGTTGAAGATGTTGGAGAGCTGTTTGGTCATTCAAGAGAGATGAATAAAGGTACAAGCCATGGTGAAGACACCATTGGGAAGAGTGAAACAAGGCAAGAACAAAGAAAGATAGTGAAGGCAGATTTGGCCAAAGAGCAGAAATGTGAAGGCAGCCAAGAGGCTTCATGGCCTAAATATTTTGATTCTAAGGTGGCTTTGAATGTTTTGTATGCAGGTATGAAGGTTGCTAAAGTGAATGACATACATGAGTCATTGAAGAAGCTCATGAAACAGGAAGAACAACAAGATCTAGAAGACATGTATGAAGATGAAGAAGCATGGAAGCGGGAGATGGCGGTTGAAAAAGAAATGAGAAGAACGACATATCTAAAGAGGAAGAAAAGCAAGAACCTGAAGGACGAAGACAATCAAAGACAAAGACAAGCATTGGTATTGGCAACAAGACCTTGGGATCCAAGGATAGAGTGAAGACTAATGCATGGAGGAAGCATTTCATTTGAACTAAGGTTCAAATCTTTTCTACAGGGAGAGTATGATGCAGGAGCATCTACATTCAAATTCAATTTATCATATTTTCCCTCCAATATGCTTTTAATGAGGCGTAATTGTAAAAAAATAAAATAAAAGTAAAAAGTAAATTGTTGGGGATGTTGAGGGAATAACGGAGGAGTGGTTGAAAATGTTTCAACCTTAGTATATTGTTAAAAATTACAAACTGTTTCTGTTTTACCTTCAACCCAAATTTGGGCGTAGAAGTTAAGAGGGGAGAATCTTAACAAGAGCAAAAAGAAAATTAATTATAGAGGATGATGAGAGGTACGTAAAAGGAAAAACAAAAAAAAAAAAAAATAGGGGAGGATCTCCTTAGGGAGAGGAAGAGTCAAGAAGACAGGCCAGAATAGAGTTCGCCATTGGAGGCCAAACATGAGCATATGAAGAAATTGCAAATACAGGTCGAAAATGGATGGACTTTGGCTTCTTACCAGGAAGGTATTTTTTTTGTCTATGTAAATACCATTGTACGCTATAATAGCCTCGGTGTTGGATTTTCAGTTCAAAATATGTCTATGTAAATATAATGGGTATCTTTGTTTGCTTTGTTACGCATTTGGATCTATGTTGTTTTACATGAGGCTAATTTAATATTGACAAAGGAAAGGCTCGCCATTTGGGTGCATCTATTAGTAAGGCATGACGGCCATGGACGTAGGTCAGAACGGACACAACAGACCCGAGTCGGGAACATTTGAACAGTCTTGAATATATATAAAAAAAAGAAGCTCACAACATATATAATGTAAACATTTCATCTATTTGGAGTCGAGTCAAAAGTGGTCTTATTTAAATACATGAACTGAGCCATTTGAGGATGACATATCTATTCTGTAAATCCTTTGGCTGTATGAGATAACTATGTATTTGCAAATGCACCGAAATACTGAGAAGCTCATTATTGAATGCGTTGAAATTGATTATGCCTATTTGAAGGCTTTATAGCCATGGGTAAAAATAGTCCTGAGTTTAATCGTGAGCCCTTTTTCTTGCTACCGTGGCACCATCAGAGGTTTGAATTATATTTTCAAGATTCTTCAAAGAGTCGATGCTTTCAATTTTAGTAATGACACCAATATCACCATCACGAGATCGAGTAGCAATATAGCTCTTCAAATGTTTGATTACTTCTGTTGACTTGACAAAAGCTATTGTAATGAAATCAACACCCTCTAAAATCCCAAAAATCTATATCAAGTCAATCCTTCGAAGAAATTGTGGGAAGCATAGCATTCCTTTCGCGAACCACCCTTCCCTGCCTCAAAAAATGTAAAAGATTTTGCTGTATCGACAGATTCAATAGATGAGAGTCTCGACCTGATTTAATTGTTTAGTCTATTTTATCAACTCAAGATTTTTAATCTCCTGTTACATTTATGGGCAAATACTGTGTGATACATAGGTTCCTTCTGTAAGTTTCAAAACTGAAGCTACGAAGTTATGCTATATGTGAATATTGGCGACTGTCATGATTTCTCAAAGCTTTATAAAATCTACGGACTCCACAGGGTCATTTTTATTTTGTATGATTTTGTATGTTGAGGTGGAATTACAGTTTGAGGTCAGCCTTTCATCATTTGGTATGAGAGCAGAGAATGAGACAACTGTTTGCAAAGTAAGTTTGGTCTTCATCACAGAGACAACCATGCGGTTTTGGATATAAACTAGAACAAGTGAAAACATAGGTTGGATGAATGGAGATGATCAACATAGTGGCCGAACTGACTCTAAGGGCCCCATGCCCTTGAGCATTACCTACATAGTCTAAACGCTCTTACCACTGAAAATGGTGTGAATGCCCATGATAATAGGGATAGACTTCGGGCCACATGTAGTTCTCCTAAAAATGGGAGGAAAAACAAAGAAGTATTAGATAATGTTAAAATATAAGGATGCTAAGGAAAATTCAATGCTTTCCTGATGTAAAATGCCCTAAGCAAGAGGGCATTGTTAGCAATGAAAATTAGTAAGAAGAAAATATGAAAAAAAAGATGATAATTAGTTGTTAGTAGTTTAGATGTCCTTAGAATTTAAGCAACATCTACATAGTCCGTGGACATCAGGCCAATGTAGTTCAACACATATGAGAAGTGATAAAAAAATGAGTTGATAGATGAAGGGTAAGATGAACCCATGTATGTTATTCACCCACTTAACTTAATGATTGCACATTGTGATTGGCCAATATGATGGATTGATTTACTCCCAAGCAATAATAAATCTTGTGGACGCACGATTTTTGTTTTGTTTCTTCTCTTTTTTTATTTATCTTTTGTTTGTTTTTTATGTTGTATGTTTTTCTTGAAGTTTTATGATTTTTTTTGTATTGATATATTTGATTCACATGCCCTCTACAGAGATGGCTATTACAAGAGACTTATTATACAAACTCAACAGTAGAGGACTAGACATTTAGGATATGCCATGTATCTCTATGTTTTTATGAGAATGCTATGGAAAATGATTATATACGTGAGAACAAAAATACAAGCAAGAAGATGATGGATGTAACATGATGGATATACATAAAACTTTGTGAATGTGTTAACACTTGTTTTGAAAGTGATGACCTAGTTATTTTGTTCATACAACATATGAATTTTAATTTGCAGTAAAGAAACGAAAGGGGAAATAGAATAGGTATGAAATGGTGAAGATAAAAATCAAAAATCAAAATTTTGCATAAAAAAGGAAGGTGACCTAATCCTTACGAGCAAAGGGGAAAAAATGTACTTGTTAAACTCACAAAATACTAACTTTAATAGTTGTGTATAGAGAGAACTAGCCATGACAGATTGGTAAATATGATAAAGTTACCCTTTTCAACATAGACATATAGATAAGCCCCTTCTTTTTTAAAAAAACTTTTTTTTAATACTCGTTGATTTAATATGCAACACATTTTTTTTTGTGACCCCCTACATGCGGTCTCATGTGACTAGGAAGACACGTGGGTTCATCACCAAAGACTATACGTAGGTGAGCAAGCACATCTCTCCCTAATGTTAATCTCATGCAACTAGTGAGATGCGAGGGCTCAACACCAAAGATCGACAAAGGGCGAGAGATGTGGAATTTGAATTTGATATTGCATAATATTTAGATAAAGGTCTCATTTTATTTGGAAGGAATTTACCCCCAAATCTTAACCCCATGCAACTAGTAAGATGCAAGGGCTCATCACCTAAGACCAAGATGGGCAAGAAAAGTTACAATTTTTTTGGTAGCATGTTAATGTTTTCTACATAGAGGGAACTGTAAGAGGAGATTCTGCCATGGACAAGCTTCTAGACTAAGCT
Source organism: Torreya grandis (assembly GCA_037957365.1). Classification (NCBI taxonomy): domain Eukaryota; kingdom Viridiplantae; phylum Streptophyta; class Pinopsida; order Cupressales; family Taxaceae; genus Torreya; species Torreya grandis. The sequence continues at coordinate 663,702 of JARHVA010003572.1, forward strand.
ATAGGTTAATATTGTCTAAGTCTTGCAAGAAGATGTAAGAAAAATAGATGTACTTTGCTCATAAGAACAAAGACAAGAACCAATTTAATGCTAATTTTGAAAATATTTTACATGGGATAATAAGGTGATATGAAAAACGCAAATGTATGATAAGCTACGTTTTGAAAGTTTATGTTATGTGAACTAACAACTAAATAATCACCAAACATGACATTTGATATGCAAGACAAAATATAAATGATGAAAAATGCAATGCAAAAGCAATGTGAAATATAACTGTAAATGGGTTGTCCCTAAGTGTCAAGATACTTGTAGACAACAAGTTATTTTATTTTTGATTTTTGATTTTATAATTTTGTTTTGGTTTTATTGGCATATAAACCCAATGGAGGGTCATAAAATACATAATACTATTTATTTTTTGGTTTTTATCCCATGTCAATTCTAGATAATCTATATTGTTCTGACTAGATTTTTTTTTCAATCTTAGTTTCAGTTATGTCATTTACTTTGAATAGTATTTGACCAAGATGAGGTTGTTGTACCCACCAAAAGTTACTAGCAAACCATCCTAAGTATGGTTCCCTATCAGGAAATACTTGTTGAATAAATAAATCTAGATATAAATTTATTTGATAGAGTTATGTGGTAAATTTGGGTTTTTTTTTTTAAAAAAAAACACAATTATCAAATAGATCCACATTAATATGCCTAATAATAAAATTAAACTCAAGAAACCTTTTAAGAGTTCTTTGGATCATACAGAATTTGGATGTCTTTCTCTATATGAGGTGAAAGCGATATTGTTAAAGAGTATCAAGCACCAGGGACTAATGAGCTCTCCATATGTATAAAAACCAATATCTCTTACCCAATTGCTATTGACTAACCACCAAATACTACAAAAGTCAAAATATGATAAATCCGTATTTACAATCCTTAATTCTTTGACAAATCCAAAATGTTCAATTTTACTGTGATATGTCTTGAAATTAATCTCAAAATCATGATCCAACTCATTATAATATCATTCTACCAGATTAGCATAATAAGTATGTAAGACAGGAGTTATGATTCATTTTTAGATTATAACTGTAAGATCATTCCATGTAGTTTCTCTCCTAATTGACTTGATATATTTATTATTTGTGACGTCATTGTCATTAAGCAACAAGGAGCCAATTTGTTCATCGATTGGTGTATTGTGATTACTTTTTGGAGCTTCAAGTAATGGTTGGTGAAGTAGCGTTTCTTTAAATGAGATGCTTTCATGGATTTTTATAAATATTATAATTGATATGTTTTCATGAGATAAAGTCAACGAGGTCCATTTCTGTGAATTCCAATTCACATGTGCAGGTAGTAATGTTAATAGGAAAAAGAAGATGTTTATATAGATGGAACAGACTGCTTTGATGTTACTAAGATGATTTGTATTGATGTTGGATGAGGCTTCTTCCTTGTTTATAACATTATCACTATCATTTTCAAACTTGTCTATTGATAAAACTATTGTTAGGATTAATGTGGATATTGAATTTTTTTTTAATTTCAAAAAAATTTGTATATATGATTTTGATAATAAATTTGATCTTCGCTTGGATGTGGTCATAAGGATGCCTTGCTGAAGTGATTTTTTATCAATTTTTTTTTTAACTAATCTCTTAGAGATATTGGATTTGAGATTAAGAGATTTCTAAAAATATGGAGTCTTAGGCACTAAATTGAAGGCATATGATAATTCGACGATAGATAGATTAGATGATGTTTGAGTCAAGATTCGATGCTCATAAAAAATAGGTATTTGATCAAAAATGGTTGTTTAGTGGATAATGGATGAAATATTATGATTATGATTTAGAAACGAGATGGTTTGATTTAATTCATGAGAGACATCTTGACGTACCCATGAAGTAGGATTTTTAAATATAAATAAATGTGGGTTTATTCTAATATATTCTACATCAACTAACTCTTGGTTAGTGTATTGAGGGATGTTGAAAGTGTAACTAGTGATATGATGATGTTGAAAGTTTTGAAATCCATTAGTATTGAATTGTATTGAAGAAGTAGCTTGATTTTGCAAGGATGGGTTTGTTGGATTTGTATTGAAATTGAAAGTATAATTCAAAGAATTTTGATTATTATAACCTAAAAATTGATTTAGCAATATCCTTAAATTAAAATTTTGGCATTGTGCTATGGGTGAACATGAATAAGCATTGAAGCTGGAAATAGATTGATTATGATTTAGATTGAAATGGTTGGTTGAGAAACTTAAATAATTATCCATGCTTTGATTTGATTGGTTGATGTTTGGATATGATTAATTGATGGGTGAGGTTGGATGCACATTAAAACTTGGATTTGGATTTATTGGATGATCAATTTGATGTTGATTCAAATATGCATTTGAATCAAAATTGATTGGATTGAACACTAAGTTAAGACTAATATTGTTTGGATTTAGATTTAATAGCTCCACAAAGCCATTTGTCTAGTGACAGGGGATACTGCTTACAATAAAGTCTTGGCCTCAAAAAAAGATTTTAAAAAAATGACTTGACACTATACTATAGCAAAAAAAGATTAAAGCGTCAAAAAAATTGATTGACAACTAAATACTTTTGAGTTTGAGAGCAAAGTTATTGATATATATTTTTTTAATGACTCAAAAGAATTTTGTTTTCACTCAAGATTTATTTAGCACATGGTAGAGTACAAAGAAACAAATTACTAATTTAAAAAGTCAAGCAATTAAATATAAAAGGTGAAAAACTAAGATATGGGTCGTGAACAATATTTGGGCCTTCCAATATCACTTGTGTTCTTAGTTACAACTTAATATTTCAAGATATTAACCATGGAAGATTCTATCATTTTCATGGCTCACTGATTCTGATTTCGAAGATGTGTGAAAGATAACTTTTCGATTCTAACCGCTAACCGATGCACCAAAGTCAAACGACAAAAGATGACTCCTTAAGCTTAAAGTTTAAACAAAAGTATCTAAGGGGAGTCCTCTAAAATACCTTGCGGTACATTGAGGTTCAAAACCAAAGAAAAAATAGATAAAATGGATGCACACTATTAAGTTTTGTCTTAAAGTGTTCAACACAGTCATAGAGGTTTTAGTGTATTGATAATCGACAATATCATATTTTGAATCATGAAAGCCCCTCACGTCATGGTGTGCTTAAAACACAATCGTTTAGACAATTAAAATAATTAGATATCAATTTATATACTCCGTCGATAAACGAAATTTGACCTACTACGTGGTGGTGAAATCCATGGTCAAGAAAGCCCCTAAAAAAATAGAATAAGTGTTTGTTTCTAATTTTCAAATATCGTCACTAATGTAACGTCAATGAAAGTATATACAAACACTAGTTGAGCAACGCAAAAAATTATGAAATTATTTTTTATTTCATAGTGTCATCACTAATGTGATGCCAAGGAAAGAGCATACACAATTTCACAATTTCAAACAAAATACTTAAAAAATGAGCATACGTAAACACTACACAAATAATTATGAAATTATTTTTTATTCTCAAGTATCATCATCAACGTAATGCTAAGAAAAAAACATACACAATTCCATAATTATAAACAAAAACGCTTAAATAGAAAACATTAGCTCCAAACCAAATGTGATCTAATTATTAAAATTTAAAAATTGAATCAAAAGTGTTAGTTAAAAAAAAAAAAAAGATTTTTTTTTAACTCTTTTGTGAAGTTTCTTTGATAAGCATTCTACGAACAATTTGTTAAGAGTTATTTTTTTAGTCAAAGAAACAAAGAACAAACCACAAAAATAAGAGAAAACAATGCTTGGATAACAAAAAATAAGTGTCTGTTTCTGATTTTTAAGTATCGTCACCAATGTGACATCAAGAAAAAAGCATATGCAAACACCACTTGGATTACACGACAAATTATAAAATTGTTTTTGATTGTCGAGTATCATCACCAATGTGATGACAAGAGAAAAGCATACACAATTCCACAATTACAAATATAATACTTAAAAATAAATAATTAACTCTAAACTAAAAAGAGAAAACAACAAAAACTAATTCTAAATGTAACTATGACAAATATAAGAAAGAAAGATGAGAGAAAGTCTCACTGGATGTGTCAAAATGTGTCATGAAAATCTAGAAAAATAAATAAGCTAAGAAAACAAATGAAATCTTATTCTAAACTAACTTAACCTATGAAAAATCTACAAATGAAAGAAATAAAACTAAATTATACCTTAGCATAAAATGAAGCTTTCTCTATTGTGATTTGAATTCGATTTGATCTTCAAAATGTGGTTGCTCACTCTTCCAATACGAAGACAAAATGGACAATGTCGTGGTATGCAATCTCTTACAATCTCAGCGTAATAAACTATGATGAAGAAGCTTGGAGATATAATGGCAAAATAACTTTGAGATGAAAAAGCTTGAAGATAATGACAAAATAACTTTGAGATGAAGAAGCTTGATTAAATTAAAGAAAGACCCTCTAATTTATAGAATTTAAAAATGGATGTGAACCGTCCATCTTGAGAAAAAGATCAATGGATGAAAATAAAATGTAATTTTTAATTCATAATGAAAATCTTGAATTAAAAATTGGAGTGGAGAATATGCTAGATTCACAAATGAATATAAAATTTATTTAAGAAAAAGATATGATTTAAAATTAGTAAGTAAATGTGAGGTGGATTATTAAATTGAAAAAAATTAGATTGAAAAATAATGAGAATAAAGGTGAATTATTAAATTAGATCATTGAAGACAATGGGAATAAAAGTGGATATTAAATTAGATCATGGAGAACAATGAAAATAAAGATGGATTATTAAATTAGAATGGTGAGGGACCCCTGTAGCCTTTGGACATGTGAAGTTAATTTTGATTTTTTAGATTTATGAAAAATTATGAATTTTAAAAATCCATGAAATTTTTAATTAGAAAAAGATTAATTAACTAATTTTGTATTAATTTAGGGATAATAAAGTAGTGAATAGTGATTAGGAAAAATTAATGATATTAGAGAAAATTAGAAATGATTAAGTGTTTAGTGTAAAAAATGTTAAAATTAATACAAAGTGTCCAATTTTAAGTGTCTACACCAACAACTACACAAAAACTTAAAATAGAGATATTTCTATCTCATGAACAAGCCAACATTTGTGGAATCAAAATCCACCAAAAAAGAGAAAGCACGATCCATAAGGATCCATGAAATTCATCAAGAACTCCAATAGAATCCAAGGACACGTCAAGATCAAAGAAACAAAAGATAGTTGATAAATCACAATGATATACATTGATACTCACAAGAACATTGTCTACTTCATCAAGATCAAATGAATAGCATACTTCATAAGAATATATGGATTCTTAATAAGTTATACGCTTAGAAAAAAACAAGAACCTGATTTTGAATTTGTGTACAAAAGTTGCAAGTTGCAAGACTTCTTAGTTTTATGGCACTGATGGTATGCAATTAGTGGTTTTGCAACTCTTATGGGTGGTGTTATAATCGATGCAGTAGCTATACAAACATTGGTCTGTCCAAAGTGATGGTTGCATCCACATCTGTTGAACAATCAAAATAACAACATGAAGCGGTCGAACTTCTCATCCTATGCAATTCAAGAACCTTTGGTCTTCGAAGAAACATCTCTATAATGCATAAGAAGTGTCATGGGCTAAGTCAATGACATCAGGTATCATGGATCAATGATCAATGGAGTGTCGGAGGGAATCAGTGAATATACAAGAGAGTAACAATGAGTAGACAATTGCTTGTGGCTGTACCAATCGTATGCTCCTTATAATTCTTTCCATCGCAGCAATAGGAAGATGGGAGACATCAAAGACTCGGATTTATAAGCTCTTTGTATTGCTCCGTTGTTCATTAGAAAGAAGAGGAAGATGTGCAGTTGACTTCCAGCTGGTTTTCCCCACATGGGGGTTTATGGGTTAAAAATCATTGTGTTGTGTGCTCAATTCATATTCATTTCTAGTTATGGTTTAAAAGTATTGTACTCTTTCTAATGCACATTCTACTACTCTTAACACTCTAAACAATACTGCCATTTTGAGAGATTAAAGTAGTTGCAACATGTTTATAATTCATCTACATTTAATTTCCAATAAGGCACTTTTCTAGAGAAAATTACAAACCAGCAGGTCAACAGATGAAAATAAATCTACAAGCAAGAAATTATACTATCATTTCTTGCACTGAAGCATGGTAAGAATTGTTCTCGTAGATTGTAAAGTAGTTTGGTTGCGGAGGATACTAGCTGATTTATTGTGACATTTAGAGCGCAAATAAAATTGATCAAGAATTCAAAATTTTATACACAAAAAGATATCGAGACATATTTTCATTATATCTAACAGCTCACTGACGCTCGAGAGTTTTCCAATATTGTGCAACTCAAGACCAGATAACTGACATATTCAAAAAACTATTTGGACCAGAAAATTTTGACAAGTTCGGATAAAATAATTATGTAGTGCCATGTACAACCATTAAGGGAGTGTATTAGAATATATGTAACAGTCAAATCAGTTATGGGTCAGTTAGCAGTTACGAGTTGGTTGGTAGTTATAAGTTAGTTGACAGTCAGGAAATCCCTGATAGTTTCAAATTCAGATTATGAAGAACATTTAATATGTAACGCAGACTTGAATATTAATGAATGAAGCATTGTTTCCCATATTCTCTCTATATTCTCATATCAAGACATTTTTTATTATATATCTGACAGCTCACCAACACTAGAGAGAGTTTTGCAATATTGTGACTCAAGACCAGATAGCCGATATATTCAAAAAACTACTTGGACCAGAAAATTTTGTCAAGTTTGGAGATAAGATTTATGTAGTGCCACATACAACCATTAAAGGAGCATATTAGAATATATATAATGGTCATAGCAGTCATGGGTCAGTCAGTAGTTACGTTGGTAGTTATAAGTTAATTGACAGTGAGGAGATAGCTGATAGTTCCAAATTCAGATTATGAATAATGTTAAAATTGTAATGCAGACTTGAACATTAATGATTGCTCCCTCTAATATCTATATTATTTTTCCATTCTTTTTCTTATTCTTTCTTTAACAACCTCAATCCTCATAAATCCAAAAAGAAAGATAAATTAGATCTTTTTGGCTGAAGAACATATTTTCAGTATCGTTTGCATTATATTTTTGATAATGTCCAAAAATAAGAATCAGGTTAGGGTGCTTCTATGGGGAAGAACTGTATCTTGTACTTTTTGTATGAATCAGAAATATCAATTTAGTTTGAGTCTATTAGAAAGCTAAGTAATGCTATTTTTGAGTCTTGGTTGGTAATCATGGTGAATTTCCCTTCAGCAAATTGGTATTTAGATCAATTCTTTGCCATGCAGTTGTGATATATATGTTGTCTATTTTTACTGTAATTAGTTTTATTATCTTAAATGTTTCACTTGATTACAGAAAGAACACATTCAAAAATTGTTGAGATCCCTAAATCTTTACCATGTACGGTATAAATTCTGTAGGTTTTGTAGATAAAAAGCTTTGCCATTGTCTAAAGACTAAAGTTCATTATATCGATAGAGAAGCTACCCCTTAAAGCAAAGGAGTTTCCAACTCCACATACCGCACACAAATTCAATTTAACAGACTTCAAAGCCAAAACTGTATATTTGTTTTTTAAAAGAACTGGGTACTTGGCTTAAGATAGTTTTGAGTAGAATTTTGTGTTCATGCTTTTTATGATTTTACTTCCTCGCCTCCTCACAACCCCAAATGAAGACAATTTGTTCTCTCCTTACGAGGGATGTATCATGAAACTAAATCTGCATATTGCTCTAATTCTAGTAGTCTCTTAAGAAAATGACATTCAAGATAGGGTTTACGAGAAGAGGTATGTTTACCTTGTTGCCAAAGACCCACAATAAGATTTTAGCAAGCTAAATGCAAATCAAATTGTCAGGTCTATTCCAATGCATTTAAGAATAACACGTCAATGCCACAATTTCTAAAAGAAAGTCATATGCCAATATTTATATTGCATAAATGATAGTTTTTGCAACAAACATTACATGCAGCTAAGTTCATCTTTTTGTTCCGATCCATCTCTTATCTTTTCCTTTGTAAGGTCTCGACATATGCAATTTGGACTTTGAAAATACATGTTAAATAAACAGTAGAATATTACATTGCTGATATTTTACGAAAAGAACAATTTAAGTGATTATTTGATCACCTTTAATTTTGTACACATTCCAGTTTGTATAGGCATTCACTATCGACAGTGAATACGTCACTGTGCTCAGAATGATGCCCTGTTGCCAAAAATCATTGTAGCCTCTCTTTTTTTCTGGGAGGATACAAATTATAACGTATATTTAATCTTTACAACTACTAACAAAAATGGGTTAATTCACATGCATTTGAATCAGTTTTTCATGTTGAAATAAAAGTTTCCTATTTGAGCCAGACCCAATAGGAGTATATTATTATATAAACATTGGAAGTATAACCCGAATCTTAGGTTTCTTTATTGGTTTTTGCTGCAAAATGGTTGAAGATTGTTTCCAGAGTTGACTGGCCAATGCTATATTCAGCAATACCAGCTTTTCCCCTGTAATGAAATATTTTCAAGTCGTTGCAAATGAAGAAATTATAAAAAGAACTAATGTTGAATAGAGAACCAGTATTCAATCAGGAAACTTCAAACAAACCTGTTGTGTTCCAAATGACCAAATATGTCTGCAAGAGATGCCCCTGTTTGGTATGGCAGCTGCAGTGAAGTATCATGCAAAATAGCACATCAATAAAGATTACCCCAACCATGAAAATCAATAGCAATGCCAATTTATCTCCAGTCAATGAAATCCTTACTACTTTTAAGGTATACAAAATCCAGTAAAATATCTCATATTTAGTTAAAGACCAGCATGATTACATCCAATTTGATTTAGTTGGCTGTACATTGTGTTTTATCATCTAATATAGGCACTTGTATTTTACAAAGTTACACCGGGACACATCACCTAGATTTTGCTGATGTCCCAAACATTTTGGGGACTTATCGACTTGGAGGGGACGTCCCCAATTTTTTTTAATTAAGTATTATTTTTTTAATATAAAAAAAAATCCTGATGTTTTTACATTAAAACAGAACCATCCGTGCGCCCAAAAAAAGCTATTATTTTTACAAAAACATAGTATCCTAATCCCAAAAGTACCTTGAAAAACATTTAATAAAGTTTAAACCCCTAAATTTCATTGAATAAATTAAAAATATTAAAGTTTATATATTATTTTGATGGATGTTCCCCCACCGTCCCCAAAATCTGGGAGTTTTTTTGCTGTCCCAGAAATCCCCCCTATCCCCATGTCCTTGAGACTTAGGTAACCATGGTCCTTTATAAAAACAGAGGTTGCATCCAATTATACAATCTAATCATTTAGAAAGAAGCAGCAAACAGCAAAGAGGAAAACATGGGATCAAATTCACTAAATGTTTGTTGTGCGAAAGCTAAAATGAAGGGTCATTTATTGAACACCTGGAAGAGACCAGAGGACATGCTAAATACACATTAGGAGACACACTTGCAAACATCTTATAGGTTGCATATGCATATGCTGTGTTTGACATATCATGTAAAATCATTTAGAGAGAGAAAGAAATAACTTCATAATTACTAGTCACATTTTGCATGATTGCTTGCATATTTTAGACAGCAGCTATTCTCACTGAGAAAGATGTGCAGCACCATTCAGTTCATGATATGGCGTCTGCATTGCACAGTTTTTGTAGAGCCTGTCTTGAGGACAAGGACCTTGATTGGGGTAGTGTAATTCCCAAGCAAACATTTCCAGCACCACACGCAGCAGAATACACACAAACAGGGGCCTGGGGAAACTTCAGTGCTTTGAAAAAAATGTGGACACTGAAAAAAAAAAATCTAATGTAAAAAATAAAGCAACTGAATCTTTAAGTTCTCGTATTTTCATTATTTCGAATGACAATGAAAAGTAAAACCTGAAATCGTAGATATGCATAGATAAAAGAAAAATTGCAATGATCATGGACGATGGATTATCTCTGGCCGAAGGATTGTGGAGTCAGATTTACCATTTATACACAATGAAGGAGCTACCCCATTCCCCGGCCGTTTGAGAAGGCTCTCAACTGTTGGGAAGAGGAAGTTCAAAAAGTCAATAGGTGTCCACTAAGAAATAGATATGTAAGTAAAGTGACTTGAAAGGAGAGTCGAAAAATCTAAAATAATATAATCTATGGCTACAAAACTGCATTCATAATATGTAATCAGCCTATCGAGGTCTCATGGGCATACAAATTACAAACTAATTTTTACAACTCTACAGCTAACTAGTTTAACATAAGGTCCACATGCATAACTTTACATAGTCAACTTAGAAGGGCTATCCTCGGCACTATCTATAAGCAACATCTGTGGAATACACCAGCCACGACTGGGATGGTACTTCTATGATCACTCTTTCCCAAACAGTGAGGAAATGGCTACCGATAATTAGCAGTATTCTCTACTCTCTTTAATCTCAACCTTTTCCGCACTGGGAATTGTTTCATATCATTTTTTTGTCTAGAAAAAGCAAAAATAAGGAAAGAAATAGCCCACGGAAAGTTAATGACACCTATAACAATTTCTATGGTGCTTGGTTTCCTTAGTTGTTACAATAAAATTGAATCACAAAAGGGAATGTAAGATAGGCTCATGAGGAACAGGTAGCCCCATACATTGCAATTGGTAGATATAGGTTGATGGTGCTACCTAGGTATCCAGAAAAGTTATAAAAATACCCCACAGCAACGCAAAAGCATATCATTGCAGTGCATACAATGAAAATATTTTGCTCCACGTGTGCATTTACCCATGAAAAAAATAGTATAGAACGACTGCTAAGATGTCCTTTAATATTTTTATTTAAACTGTTACTAATACAACCACTTGAAATTCCCAAAATTTGTTGTAGCTACTTTTCTAAGTAGCTATAAAGAAAACTGCGTTTATGTAACAAGAAGAGTAGAAGTCCAAGGTTTGACAAGTAGAAACCTGATAACTAAGGTTGTAACCATTGCGTCCTTGAAATGTTGCACCAGGAAATGATGAAAAGACAAAAGAATCAATTCTTGCTACACGCTCTTTCATGAGCCACCATTCGCAAAACACTTTCAATGGAATGCCACCTAAAAGGGAACCAGCATTCAGGTAACAAACAATATGCAATTTAAAAATAACAGAACAAAATTGATTGGACAAATTAAGAGAAAAAAGTAGATCAAAACATGATTGTAAGAAGTAAGAATATTGATTGATATAATTCTTCATCATCAGAGAACAAAACATTTGCACATTAGGGATTAAACCATCAAAATTTACTCTATATTGAATCATAGCAGCTCACAAAAATACATGAAAGGAAACAAGCTCATGCAGGTTATGCCATTTATGTAAGACATGCATTGCATAGTTGTCACAATTTTGACATATCAAAGGCCTCTTAACTAACAAGCTTGCACGATCTTATTTTCGTTAAATATAAATATTTGAGCAAATTCATCTGCAGAAGTATGTACAACTGGTATAACAATGTTGGCAGATGCATATCCACATATGGTGCCCACATGATGCAAACCAGACATTTATATGAAGTGCACTCTAAATGGCACAACATTTGTGATTGGAAATATATATAAGAATATAGAACAGCACTACAATATCACAATTTTAAATGTGAGAGAGAGTGTATCTTTCGCAAATAAAACATGTTAAAATATACAGAATTTTGTCCGTCACCAAAATACATAGATTGCCTTCCAACATAGATGAAATTAAAGGTAATAAACAACAAAGGCTTTCAAAACAGCCTTTCATCAAAACCTTTCCAAACACTAAAGTACCAAAATTCACTAGCTACAGTGAATAATACAAATTAGATGAAAGCATGAAGAAGGTTGATTCTGAACAAAGATATTACACTGAGAATTTATAAAGGTCCAAAAATAAGGTGGGGGCTCTGTTGAGACCTATCCTAGACACCATAGATTATCCCATTTATGAGCTTGCTGCATCCCTAGCAAAAAAGCTTAAGCTGTTAGTGGGAGGACATCATCATTCATTCTGGATTCAGCCCGCTTTGTTTAATTCGCAGAGGACATGAAAGTAGAAGAGGGTATTTAAGTCACCTTTGATGTGGTTTCTCTTTTCAAAGGTTCCAATTCATGATGCAGTCAATGTGGTCACATATCGCACTAATAAGGAGACAACTGATGTGGTGGAGCTTGGTTTGAGATTGCCCTTCTTCACTTTGAGGGGGGCATTGTTTATGAGCAATCAAAAGGTGTGGATATGGGATCTCTACTTTCTCCAATGGTATAAAACCTCTTTATGGAACATTTTGAAGATAAGTCTCTCCATTCCCATTGAAACCAAAATAGTGGAAGATATATGTGGATGACACTAACTCGTGTTGGCATCCTGACAAAGAAAAACTAGAAGAGTTCCATACACGTGTCAACAACTTTTGCAACAACATATAATCCACAAGAGTTGGAAATTGATAGCTGTTTGCCTTTTTTAGATGTCATCACAAGGAAGAAAGATGGTTCCCTTGCTTAACAGGTTATAGGAAAGGAATTCACACAAATATCTACCTACATGCATCCTCACATTACCACCATGTTCAAAAAGCAAGAGTTTTATAAACCCTCACCACTAGAGCTTTCGAGATTTCTAATGAAGAGCATTTGGAGAAGGATATCAAGCATTTGACTATTGATTTTCAGAAAAATGGCTACGAGGGTAAACAAATAGCTAGAGCTTTCCAATAGGCAAAGAGGTGACAAGCACAATGAAAAAGTTTTAAGGATTCCATAGACTTACCTCTAGCTTTCCTTCCTTGCATTGAGGGTATTTCCAACAAGATCTCAAATATTTTAAAGCACCAAAAGGTTAAGGCCATGTTTCTTCTACAAAACAAGCTTAGATAGGCTCTTCAAAATATCCCTTGGATCCTAGGCAAAAGAGTGGAGTTTATAGCATTGATTGCTCATATGGAATGCCTTATATTGGCAAGACAAGGAGGGAAACTAAAACAAGGGTAAAGGAGCATTGTCCAAATGACTGTCTCAAGAAGACAAGCAAATCAGCTTTGGCAGAATACTCATTTTCTACAAAACACCACATTTGCATAGAGGATGCTAAGGTTATCACAGTTGAGGATCATTACTTCAAGTGTAACTTGTGGGAGGCAGTGGAAATTGGTATGCACACATGCAATTTAAACAGGGATGAAGGATTAAGTTTAAGCTGCTCATGGCGACCCAGTGTCAATAAATTAAGGGAAAGCTTCCTCCCCTAGGAGATAGATTACTTAATATTTAAAATTAGTGGGTTTTAACTAATTATTTAAAAAAAAACTTACATCTAAATTATTTATTATTTTCTCCAATGGTGAGGCCTATTTCATATCATGTACTTGTACTAGAGTAATCTATAAAATGAGATTTACTGTCACAATCCTAGCAAATCTTTTCATCCTAATGATGATCCACCTGGTTTGATCTGAAACGTCAATTTGAAATATTTCTACATGGGTTTTTTCAAAAAACAAATTCTAATACAAATTTGCTACATTACCAGATACTACACTAGAATCCCCTGAGTATGATATAGTACAAGTTTGGATACGATACGGAGGGGATATGGGGGGGCAACGTACAGGGTACATCCCTCCCCCTGTAGGTACACCCGGATGTGTCCATGGACGTATTTGGGCATACATGCAGGGGCAGGGACATACCCTACACATTGGCCCCACGTATCTTGCCCAAAAACGCATTAATAATAATCAATTTCACTGCACAAAGAGTCAAAAACGCAGTTAGAACTGACACTTTGTAGGATGATTAGGGTTAGTGTTTTGATTTCTTGTTAAGCCTGTACACATCAACACTTCACTTCTCCCTTAAAACACCCATGCTCTACAATAGCCATTACTTTTTGACCTCAAGACTCCAATGGCACTCAACTCCCTTCATTCTCTCTTGCTCCTCTCCTGCTCCTAATGGCCCTCTCCCTTGCAACTTGATCACAGGCTTTGTTTACAACATGGGCCACAACAAACCCTAACGAAAGTAGAGCCCATTCGATGTGTTGCCCAAAGACTTTAACGCGGTTGCTCTACAATCGCAATTGTAAACAAATATTATAAATGGAGCCTATTACTTGTTTTATTATTCGAAGTTTTTTAAAAATAAAAAATAAAAAAATATAAAGTTTTTTAAAGTTGATTAAAATTTATGATTATCTTACTCATTTTTTAATAATAAATGTAATGATAGTGATTCGTGATTTGTGAATCATGAATTTTTTTTTGTCTTCATTTTTGTCCATACATTGTAACATTTGCACTATGTAGTAATGTACTTGTCATAAAACTAATCTATGATTGATCATTGACTATTATGATATTTGGCAATGAATTATGAGTATGTTTTGCGGTTATTTAACTTATTTTGTTTCCTCTATGCATATTATGTGGTTAATTTTGCTTATGTGGCTATATTTTTACATTTTTTATATTTTTTTTTGTACAGTCGTCTCCAAAAACGTATCCAAACCCCAAAAACAAATCCCCATATCCATGTATCCGATTCTTGTACTTGTATCCATATCAATAATGTAGCAAATTTGGTCAACAAGCAAAAGTAAATGTCACAAAAAGAGACCAGCAATATTGTTTTCATGTTGTGTTGCCTAATCAACCGCAACAATGAAAACACACACACACACACACACACACACACACACATATAGTGAAAAGGACCCACATTATATTAGTATAAAAGTGGCTTATGAAATAATACTACTGTTGTCAACCTAGAGTTGCACCCTGAATCGAAGACGGGTTGAAATGGCCAATCCTCTCTTCGGTTGAAACAATGGGATCTTCTCATGAGGGTGGGTGCTTCAATGGTGAGAAGAACCTCTAGAGAAGGCTGGTTCCTGTAAGATGTATCAATGGATCTCTACTCTGTGCTGCAAATCTACCATGGAAAAGGGAGAAAAAAACTTGAAAGGAAAAACCTACCTAATGAAAGTGATACACCAAAATGTTGATCCGCTCTACTTGGAACCTTGAACATTGTATCAAACAAGGGAAAAAGAAGAGCTTTGATTTCAATTGATCACTATGCATAGATATTTCATGAGAAAGTTCGATCTAATGACCAAGAGGGAAAACGATGGAGAGAGGTCTGATACAAGACACCTTGCAGCCACCTAACATCCACTTACAGCTTCAACAAAGAGAGAGGTCTGATACAAGACACCTTGCAGCGACCTAATATCCACTTACAGCTTCAACAAA
The DNA here is from genome assembly GCA_037957365.1 of Torreya grandis. Lineage (NCBI taxonomy): Eukaryota > Viridiplantae > Streptophyta > Pinopsida > Cupressales > Taxaceae > Torreya > Torreya grandis. Next base: position 679,135 of record JARHVA010003572.1, read on the forward strand.
AGACATATAAAACACTGAACATGACTTGCATAATATGATGAGCTAGCAACTAGGTACGAATCAGAATTTGGGAAGGGAGAGAAATCTACCACGTATGCAAATTGCTGAATGAATGTACACTATGCCAGCACTTGAAATCTGAAAGTACAGTCCTATTGATTGAAGAGGTTACACAACTCACCAATTGCAGAGTCTGATCTTACCAAGAGAGGAATACAATTCAAGGCTGAAAACCCAACTTATATAGAAAATTACAACAGCCAAGAGTTGGCGTTGGAAAAATAGGAGGCTAAATCCATCCAACTCAGCGTTTACAAAAAGTCTATTTGTCTTACATGAAACTCCTTGGCAGGAAATGGACGGTGGGTTTGTTGAAAGTCAAACTCTTATCATGCAAAATGCTATGACCACCTCCAAATATGGACTTCCTATTGAGTCGTTTGATCGTTTAACAACTTTCCTTTGCATGAAATCAACGCAAATGCCAAATTAAGAATTACGTTTGAACAGCTGGAACGGTTCGAGCTTTCGAGATAAGTAAGAGTGCGTGCATGGAATTTCTTGCTGTTTGAAACATTCAACGCTTTGCCTGTTCATCATGTAAGACGACTCTATTTTCAGAACTGAAGCGTCCTTGCTTTAGTTTAAACGCGTTTACTTCGTTGGAGTCACTTCACGTCAGTCTATGCATGATCTTTGTTTATCATGCCTTTGTCTTTATTCTGTGTTTGTTTTATTCGTTGTTCATGCTTATGTCCATGTTCAGTTCTGCTTTAATCTTTGCTCATGCATCTATTTCTGTGTTTGTCTTCTTGTTCAGTTCTTTTGCGAACAAATTGTCTGCGGGAATCGTCTCTCTTTCATTTCCTTCGGACAAATTGTCCGAAGGAATTGTTTCCTTCTTTTGTTTGGTCCTTTGTAATTGTTTCAGGGTTTACTTTTTGTCCATTTCCTTTGGACAAAAAGTCCGAAGAAATTCTATATGTTCCTTTCTTTTGGAGCTTTTCCTTGAACCATTCCTGCTCATTTTCGATGGCTTTTGTCGATTTTACTTATTCCTTCAGACAAATTGTCCAAAGGAATTCGTTTCCTTCTTTTTCCCCAAATTAATTCTTTTTATATGCCTCGGGCTTTCTGGTTTTCAAATTCCCGTGGGCTTTTTGGAGGCTGCGGACTTTTGTCTTGCAAATTCTCCGAAGTATTCCTTCGGACAAAAAGTCCAAAGGAATTCCTTCGAACTTTTTGTCTGAAGGATATCTTCCTTCAATTTAATTTCCTTTGCTTTATGTCTTCTCGGACAAATCTTCCAAAAGAATTCTTTCGGACAAATTGTCTGAAAGAATTCTTTCGGACTTGTCTTTTCCGCGGGTATTATCTCTCTTTTTGCTTCCTCTATGCCCTTCGGAACTTTTGAAGGGCCCTACCACTGACCAAGTGCCCTCCGTAAACGCTGGTGTCCTTCAGAACTGGGTTTTTGGAAGAATTGAAGGGCACCCGGGCTTTTTGTAGGGCACCCGAGCTTTTTGTAGGGAACTCGGGATTTTTGTAACCGTCCTTATTTTGTTCCTATTTCTTTGTTGGCTGCGGGTTTTTGTTTGCAAATTCTCCTAAGTATTCCTTCGGACTTTTTGTCCGAAGGATATCTTCCTTTAATTTTGTTTGCTTTGTGCATATTTCTAACCTTGCCTAAGGCATTAATTAATGTATTGTATGCAGTAGCTCTATAAGAATAACCATGTTTGTGCATCGCATGCAAAACAACCTCTGCCTTTTCAAACAGTCTAGATATGCAGTATGTCTCAACAAGTAGAACATATGTATCTTCAGTCGCAACCCAGGGCACCTGTAACATTCTCAAGTAGATCATCCCATGTTTTATGTGAAGGTTGTAATCGAAAACTTTCAACATGTATCGAGCCAATTTATGAGCCTTGGGGCTAAGTATTGGAACCACTCCACCAACAAAGCTTCTACCATAAATACACCCACGTCCTTTTGTTGAACCACCTGGGAAAAAATCCGAGAAACTAAACCTGCATGATGTTGCCTTTGATCCCATGCTTTCATTGAAAGTGAACCTACAGGCTTGTAGATTAACTTCAAGGATGGTTGTAGCTATTAATTCTTCATTGGCTCCTATACACCTAACAAAGTCGTTCCTTCTACAGGGCTGTAGCTTTAAGACTGTATGTGACATTTTGAATAAGGGATATGGCCTTTGAACGTGTTGTAGGTGTCTTTACCAATTTACATGGCTGTAGGTGTCTATTTAAGGACCCCAAAAAACTGATTTACAAGACAAATTGGTACAATAAGACCATCTTCCGAATAGTAAGGTTGACAATTTTGGCCTGTTGGGGGCAAAAATGTCAACAACTACCAAGAAAATGTTTTGTAGTGTCTCACATAACTATGAATAAGTGACACTATAAAGGGGAAGGGAATACTTTGCGACGGGAATAATACATTAGGAAGGCTATGTAAAGTTATCTAAAATATCCATTCAGATTTCATTTCAGAAATCAAGTGCAGTGAACTCACAATCAACTATTGTGGAATGACTCAATGAAAAATGTGATAGAACACTTTACAAGACTCAATTGAGGATAGTCTCTCCTTGACCCATCCAAAGTGGTATAGATGTGGATGCGATGTAGTTGCAAATTTTAGGATCATCACCAGCTTGTTTGAAATCAAGTTCTGGGATGGGTGTGGTTGAACTACAATTACTAGATATTGTCCACTGACTGCAATGAAATCACATTCTTTTGGCTGTCTTTGTTAAGGATAAGCTCCACCAATCAATCTTTAACTTGACAGCTATGATTGAATGAGGCTTCCCTATTTTAGGCTGAATAATTATTGACAGAGATGATGAGCTAAGGATTAAAAGCGTAGGGATTAGATACCTGAATCTCTGACCCTTCAGGTTATGACTGCAATTTAGCTAGAAGGGCCATTGCTTTCTTTGATTGCAAGACACGACTTTATTCTGTGGAATATCATGCTTGTTCCCACTCCTGGATGAAGAAATCAAACCCCAAATGTTGTCACTCTCTGAAAAAACCCCAATCTTTGAGGATGATTTGGCAAGGGCAGAAGATAAAAACATTTGTTGGGATTTTGATGATCCAAATTAGATCAATAGCAGTTATTAAGTTTAAGCTAGCTAAGCCACTATTTTCATTCACTAGTAATATTGTCATTGACTATGTATGTAGCTTAAAGACACTAGCATCACCCCTAATATGACATGTTTAAAAAAGAAAAAATTGTGGGGGAAAGTGCAGGGATCTACAGAGGTTACAGAAGGGTTTTAAGATGATACAGAATCCAGGCACCTTGGGGCCATGATCAACTAAACAAGGTTCCTAAAACCAGAGAACAGTCTACATGGTGAGAAAATCACCAAATAAAGTAAGATGACGGTTGCGTCATTGTCATGGTGGTTTTCCTTTGTGTCAAGGTGGTTACGTAAGTGGCATGGTGGTTATGCTTGTGTCATGGCAATTTTTCCAGTCTCGTGGCCATTGCATATGTGACATGGCACTCTTACCCTAATGTCCATGGCAGTTCTGCCCGAATCAGACAGAAAAAAAGAGTAAATTAAAGGAAACTGTGTATCTTCATGTTCTTTGGCGTTTGGATTTTCTATTAAGTTCATTCTTGCTGAGTTTGTAATTGTACATCCTCTGGGTGCACGTAGTTGGACTTTTGGTGTTCTAGAGAGTTGTAACATGTAGGGTGCAGGAGTGTGTTGAAGCAAGTTTCACAGCATAGCAAGATGTAGGAGTATTTATTTTTGTTGTTGTAATCGTTTGTGTTCTTGGAGGCCTTGAACAGGAAAATTGGTTTGTAAAGTTGCAAGAGAAGGCCTAGACCTTACACTTCTGGAGTTTTCCTACATTGGGTTTCTCCAGGTTAATCCTTGTGTTATGAAAACCATTTTTTTGTGTTTCCTGTTTGTGCTTGTTTCCTTTTATCCATACATCAAACTACAATAACTACAGCACTAAAGCAACTCATTTCTAAGCACAAATTTGTTTTCTTAAGAAAATACTAAGGGAACAACATACAAATCAACTAAGTTGTTTATTCATAAGAAAAGATTCATGTTAGTGAATTAGCTATGGAACATCTATGTTAATTACGGATAATTAGAGGGCCTTTCTGCTGCTTGGATTCCCCTTTAAAACAAGCTGGAAAGCATGCTCCAATGAAGTGACGGTGAGAAGCTCTAGCTCCATCTAGATATTTAAATTGTTACTTTTAGACCAAGCGTTTAGATAAATGGAAAAGATGGAGCCAACATGCCTATAACTCCTTATACCCAAGGAATTAAAAGTGCTTCTTGATGGTCTCCCTTTCAAGACTGGTCAATCTCAATGGTGAGCTACCTTGTTGCAGCCAAAAGTTGGACATATGAGACTGCCACAAGGTGAGTGCTTGATCATTTGTATGAACATTAACAACCATAATGCACTGTAGCTTTGTAATGGTCATGTGTGTCTTGAAATAAGCCTCCAAACTGCAAATCCAATCATCCATTATGTCCCCATCAACTGTGCAATAAAAATGGGGAATGGATATCTTGGTGCCCAGCTTGAAAGCAGGGTAAGAAATCATGATGGACAATGGTATAACATCAGTACATGAGATTTTGGAACATGCTAGCCATCTGTTCCATAAGTATGTGTTGAAATTCATATTGCTGTTGTTCTGAACTCTCATGCAAGTTGATGGACCGAGTCGTCCTTTTTTGTCACATCTAAGCGACTTTTAACACTGTCAAAAAGATCCATGCCAAAAACTATAAGTATAATAAAAACTAGTACAGATATCTTAAATACATCCATCTGAAAAACACTGAGAGATATCAATATCAAGGCCCTTATTTTGGATTTTTCACAAACCACAATATTAATAATTCCACTATCTTCTCCACAAATTTCCCACTGTTTTGTGACAATTTTTTTCAAACTAGCTACACCAATGTGTTAAGCTCGAAACAATCTTTCCAACAAAAAAAGGGACTCCAAAATCCACCCTATGGACAAGATATTACTTTTTTCAATTAAATTCTCCAAGAAAAAATGAAAAACTTCTAAGTGATGGTCAAATGAATGTTAAATTTAAGTTCAGAATTAAAAGTTAACGCACTCATGGACATCAGAGCCCACCACCACCCCCCCTGGATGCCATTGTAGAACTCCTCTCAGCATAGCAAGATATCACATAATAACACATATTTATCCCCTCCTTTTGTCATTTTTATCTTTTTTCTTAGTACATAAAAATTGCATTGAAGGGGTAAAAGGCACATACTCCCTTTCGATTCAATAAAATGACCCCGTATATCAGAAAATAGACTCAAGTCATAGCCCAAAAAAGGAAGGAAAAGGGGGGAAAACAGGGGAAAAATCTTTTCTCATGCTATAAAATTGAGGCCTTCAATTTTGTAAAACTGAAACTGCAAATTCCATGCTTGTTCCTGTAAAATCTGATAGATAACCGATGGTTGCAAATGACCAGAAATTGTAAGTATCAGGATCAAACACTATAGCAGCAAAAGCTCATAAAAATTGTGTCTACGTAGCAACAGCAGAATGCATAGGTCCTGTAGGAAAAGTAAAAGGAAAGATTGGGGAAGAGGTTGAGCAGAAATATTGACCCAGAATATGCAAATTTCAAAAATTCACTAATCCTAAAGGAGATCCAAACAGGCTACGATTAGGCCCACAAAATCTAAGAAAGAAAGAAAGAAATGAAATGAAAGAAATTATATTAATGTCCACAAATGACCAAAATTAAGTTAATGGAACATGAAAATACATTCAGTTTTAATAGATAGGGTAAAGCAAACCTAGATTATCTAAGCGATAAAACAATGTAAACATATTAATAGGGTGAACCCAAAACATTTAAACCCCAAATCATAAGAGCTACGTACAATTAGTCTTGTGAGGCAAGGATCCCTCAAGGAAGCATGAAGATGACGAAGACAAAAGTGGGAAATCATAAAAGGAGACCAGCAATGTCATACATGAGTAGCAAGGCTCAGGCCAAAAGAACCAACAAAATTATCTATCACCACAAAAGAACCAGTGCAGGAACTGATAATGCTCATGGAAGCATCTGGAATATCTAGGGCTGATGAGGCGAGGTTGCACAATCCTAGGAGGAAGTTGGGTTATTCCCTCTAGAACCTCTCCTTAATATTCACAACTAATGAACCTCTAGTGTTAAAGAAAAAACTAGTAATGCACTGCCTCAATGACCTGTCCCATAGACAAGGGAATGACCCTTGACACCAAAATGAAGCTGATTCCCTCAGCCTAGATTAAGACTAGGGCTTTTGGATGGTCTAGTAGCAATATACAAAGAAGAACATCAACTCATTGATCTGCCCCCATTTAAGTGTGAATCAACATATCTAATGGGTGCTTGGCATTTACAATGCTTGTAGTAGGTTGCAAGAAGGAAGTAATCATTGTGACAACTCTAGGGCCTTAGGTAAGGATCTATGTTTGAAAAATTAAACCCTTCCGAATAAAAAGAACCAAGCACCTCAAATATGGGCATTGAAAGAAGGTGAGTATAGAACCACCTAAGCCTCTGTACAAATAGTGGTATCTCCCTCAGATCTCATGGTAATTGGGAACTTGAAGCTAAAATGCTCCTCAATCTCTACCTCTTGGAGCAAAGATAGCAGATCATGTCGCCTCGCAAAATACACTGGTCAGTTTCAACCATAGTTCCATAGAGCTCACTAACGAGGGGACGAGGGGATGAGGGGACGGTGGGGCTAAGTTTTGGGATGGCGGGGGGGGTAGTGGGGGCGGCGGCGGGGGAGTGGTGCAAATACATATAGTACTTGAAAAATTAGTTATAAAAAGATGTATAAGAAATAAGTATATTGCATTGAACATCAACAATTTAACATTTAAGTTTTAACTTTTTAACAATGAAGTTTCAAGTTTGAACCATTGAACCAATGAACATTGAAAATGAAAATGAAAATATCGAATTCAGAATTTTCAAAATTTCATAATGATGATTCATGATTACAATCAAGTATCGACAATGTTCAAAAACAAAATACTAAATACTAATGAATCAATGCCTAATCATCCCCAAAGTTCTTGCCAAACTCCTCATCACTAGAACTGTTGGACTCCACATGCTCAAGCTCCTCCAAATCAATACCAACCAACCCTGTTTGTGTAGCACCATCATCAATCTGTGTTGGCTCCTTTGGCTCTACATCCCATCTGGCTGCTGGACTCTCGTTGTACATAAGTGTGTTGCGGTCAATGAGACACAAGGCACTATGTACAGCCACAAGCTTCTCTGCCCTCCTAGAGGTAAGCTTGTTCCTCTTAATGGAGTGGATGAAGCTATCAGTAGACCAGTTCCTCTCAGCAGCAGAAGAACTAGAAACCTGGGACAACAAACGAATGGCTAGATCGGTAGTCAAAGACGCAGGCCCATGCAAAGTCCACCACAAAATTGGTTCCTCCTGTGCCATTGTCTCCCTTTCTATTTCGGCCTCCTATGAATAACCCCTAGGAGTGGAAAATTTTGTCCACTTAGTACGAATGATGCCGGCCTCTGTAGAATCGTACATTTTTTGAATGGCCTTCATGAACCCTGCCTTCAACTTAGCATCTTGTATAGGTGTAACTCTACCAGGGCTTTGCACATACCACTTTGGGTTCAATGCATAGGCAGCCACATGCAAGGAAGTGTTGAGCTTCTCCCATCTGTGATGAGTGATCAATTGAATATGTTTTGTGTAGAATTGCAATGTGGGGCCCTCTCGTATAATAGCCTTCACTTGATCAAGCATAGTATGCTTTCATCTCTCTACTTCACTCAATGAAGTTTTTGTGTGATTTGGAATGAGAGGGATAGGGCTTTTTAATATTTATAAGTTTTTGGGAGGCCTTGGGGGTGGGACCCATTAGCAATTAGGGTTAGGGTAGAGGGCTCACATACCAAAATATTTTTTAAATTAAAAAAAAAAAACCTTTTTGGCGTCTACCAGCATGGGGGACACCTGCGCATTCCCTAGGGGGTAGACGGACATCTGGGTGTCCCTAGATGTCCCAGAGTCCCCCAAATGCCCCCTTTTTGAAGGGACGCCCCGGAGATGCCCCCTTTTTGAAGGGACGCCCCAGAGATGCCCCCTCTTAGAGGGAAACGTCCCGGGGATGGCGGCAGTGGGGGTGCGGCAGGGGGACGTCCCCATCCTGAAAACGTGGGGATTTTGGGGGGGGGCGCGTCCCCATGGAACACTGGTTTCAACTCATAACCAATGAGAGCACACACTCAACTAGTCGAGGGGAATCGTCAAACCATGCGACCAATGATCTTGGAGATAGTCTAGTTGAATGATGAAGCCATCTACAATATGTAAGAAATGTGCAAAATAGAAATCCAATCTAGTATTGAGTAGATGTGGAGGAGACGTCCAAGTTAATTGGATGTATTGTAGCCCATAGGTATAGATTCTCCTTGAAAGCCTTGTTGATGATCTCCTTCAAGGGATAAGACAAGGAAGGGCATCTAAGGAGTACCTAAATGGATGAAAATGATCAATATAGATGCCAACAAAATATTGAAGTAGACTGGTCACAAGATACCAACAATGTTGACATTTAGTGGGACCCAAAATGGCAATGGTCTCAAAAGAATAGTATTTTCTGATCTTGTGGGTGCCACCAGTATATGGAGTAGTTCTCTGATTAGATCATCCACATCTTGTGATCAAGTAGACAAGTGACAGGTATGTTTGTTTATGGATCAATTTGAAGAAGCTTCTAAAGTCATGTTTGCTATAGGAGGGTTGACCGGTGATGATAAAATAATCTGCAAATCAATAAGAGCCTCCTCTAAATAATAGTGCTTTACAAACCTATTTCAATGGAAAATATTTTCCAGCCCCTAACCATTTGAATAAGCATTTTTTCATGGATAACTTAAGCTATCAAACATATGGAGACTTAAATCTAATGACCTACCAAAAATATGACCATCTTTGAGTTGGAATACCACATCCATTTTTCCCACCTGCATTCAAGTCGCTGTTTGGAACAATTTTATAGTGATTGTCATATAGCGGCACAAGCATAATTTAAAAGATAAGGTTCCAGACCAACCCTGGGCAGCCCATGTGATTGTATTTGTGTCTAATACTATTGGTGAGTGTAATATCCCTTTCTTTTTTTTAATAAAAAAATAATAATATTAAAGCAAAATCAAAGAGTACATATTCTAATATGCCAAGCTTGAAAACTAATAGTCCAAGCTCTGGCATTGAACATAAAGGATAACCAATAATCACTTATTGATTCATATCCAAATCCAGAATATTTCTCAAATCTTCTTGCAATTTGCTCGACCACCAGATTGGAGGCACACCATAGCAAAGAATGTTGTGATTATCCAACGCCCAGTTGGCCAAACTGTCGCCACTTTATTACTTTCTTTAGGAACATGACAAAAATAAGCCCCCTGAAACTTATCTTACAAAGTATGAATCTTCCTCATTTCTCTAGCTATTTGCCAATTCTTTCTAGGATCTCCCTCGGGCTCCGATAACAATCCCACAATAACCTTATTGATTCAATTTGCAATTTTTGCCAACTTGTTTTTAAAGCTTCTTGCATCCCTTTATAAATAGCTTTGATATCCGCCATATCATCGGTAGTACATCCTAGTTTTTCTGCAACAATAAAGGCAACAAATCCATCCGATGTTTTGCCAATACCTCCAATACTAGCCTGTCCCAAATTTCCTCGTGAGGCACCATCCGTATTTAGCTTCCCATACCTGATAGGGGGTGCTATTCAATGTCGTTCCTGCTGAACTTTCTTCTTCTGATTAAAAGCAGTCCTTGTAGATATAGAAGGTTGAATTGGGAGTTGGCCACATAAGGAATCCCATCCCAGTGTTAGGGGTTGAGGAAAACTAATCTTATACTTTATATATTCAGCAATTTTGATTTTGACGTTTTCCCAAACCAAATTGATATCTCTACTTTTCTGTTGGAAGATTCTGTGATTGCGTTCTTTCCAAGTGTTCCATAGCAAAAAGGAGATACCTGACCACAAACCCAGAATAAGATTTTGGCCTTTGGCCAATTGACATTGCCATTCTTTGTTTATCTATTCTAATGAGTGAATAAGTATCCAAGTAAGATTCAACATTTTGGCTAAGGGCTTCCACAATTCGATCCCCATAGGACACTGGAAGAAGAGATGAGATATAGTTTCTTCATTGTCCAAACATAGGACACATCAAAAGGGACCATAGAAACCTCATCTCATGAGGTTTTCTCTAGTTAAGACTCTTTTCTTCAAAAGCAACCATAAAAAGAAACTCACCTTGGGCCATAAAGCAGGCTACCAAATTTGAGTGTAAATACTTTAAGAGAATGAGGTTCATGCCTAGTAAGACAATCATACCCTGAGAAAATTTTATAAACACCTATAGAATTCTTCCCCCAGGATAAAGCAACAAGCTTTGATGGTGTTGAAAGGGGGCGAACTAAGAGCATCTTACTAATCCATGACCTTTGGTCTTTTGCAATTTGAAATGGCCACTCACTAAGAGGAACCCAACATTTTCCAATCTCCCAACGCTGATACGTATCCCTAGAGTAATGAGCAATCTTAATCCATCCCTTCTCATGCAACAGCTCATCATTGTCTTAAGTTTTGAATATTGAGAAATAATTGGTAGACAAACATCATATGAATCAGTCTAGAAGTTGGCTTGTTGGCCATCGTTCACAATCCAAAATAAATTCTTTTTTATTGCATCCTCACCTGTTTTAAGGACAGCAAGAATAGGTGATCCTTTAAGAGGAAGATATAATCTAATAATTCTCTCTGGAGGATTGTTTTCTGCATATTTAGCTCTAATATTACTAGCCCACAAATCCTCTGGATGCATAAGCAATCTCCAGTAGAGTTTGGCACAAAAGCCCTGTGATGCTTAGAAGAGGACTGAAATCCCAAACCTCCTTTCTTTTTGGATAGACACATACTTTCTCACTTTACAAGAGACCATTTTTTAGTAGAGTTTGGCACAACAGCCCCGTGATGCTTAGAAGAGGACTGAAATCCCAAACCTCCTTTCTTTTTGGATAGGCGCATACTTTCTCACTTTACAAGAGACCATTTCTTTTCTGTTGCAAGCCACTCCAAAGAAATTTTTGACAAATGGAATCCAATTGTTTCAAAATTTTACCAGGTATGTTCAAAATAGAGGAAGCATAAATAACCAAGGCTTGAAGGACTGCATTGACTAAAACATTCTCCCTCCTGTTGATAGTCATATATTAGTCCACTTCTAAAATTTCATTTCCACTTTAGTAGTAAGCCACTGCCAATCTTTGATCTATTTCGCTGCAAGAGGGACCCCCAAATATCGAAGAGGAAGAGATCCTTGCCGAAATCGGAATATGTTCAGAATTTGTTACTCTTGTCTTCTAGAGCAATGAAAGAATTTAATGCTGGATTTAGCTTTGGTTAATCAACTGATCTGTAGCTCTAGAGAACATCCGAAGAATTTTCTGCAACTGTTGAGCTTTCAAACAGATGGCTTTACCCAAAAGCGTAGAATCATCCACAAATTGTAAATGGGTAAAAGGGCGAGCTCCTGTAGCTAATTTTAAACCATTGATCTTGTGTTCTTGACAAGCAGTAGTGACCACTCTACCAAGGCATTTTGCCAGGATAATAAATAAGAAGGGGGATAAAGGATCTCCTTGACGAATCCTCCTAGAGGCCAAAAATATTCAAGTGCCAATAACCAAAACAAAAAAGGAAATCGATGATAGACATGCTCTAACCCAAACAATCCAATCCTCTGAGAAGCTAAACTGAGTCAAAAATTGACATAAAAATTCCCAATCCACTCAATCATAAGCATTGGATAAGTCAACCCTGATAAACATAGAGGGAGATTTCTAACTATCCATAGAATGTAGGGCTTCTTGTGCTAAAACTATATCATCAAGAAGTTTACGTCCTGGAACAAAACCTTCTTGTTCCGATGAAATAATCTTAGGGAGCAAAGGTTTCAACCTCTGCCATAACTTTAGTGATTATTTTGTATAGAACATTACACAATGCTATAGGTCTAGAACTAGATATTTCATTCACTTCCCCAACTTTGGGAATTAAAGCTATAAAGGTTTTGTTTATTTCCTTTAGCATTGGTTTAGCTTCCCTCACTTCTTCCACTACCTTAATAAGATCTCCTTTGATAATATCCCAAAACTTTTGATAAAATTCAATAGGAAAACCATCAGGGCCTGGAGTTTTCCCTTTCTTCATTTCAAACGCCACTCTCTGCAATTCCTTTTCCATAATTGGGCTTGTTAGTTTTTCATTATCCCGATGAAAAATAAGTTTAGGCAGTGTTTTTAGCACTACCTGTTGAGCACTTTCATCCAACGGTTGAGCAGTAAAGAGCTACTGGAAAAACTGTGTTGCTATTTGTTGCATATCTTCCAATGAAAATTATTTCCTCTCATCTTCCTTATTCAGGGATACTATGTGATTACGAGCCCATCTATCAAGCAAAGATTTATGAAAGAAAACAGAATTTTTATCCCCCTATTTTAACCATTGGATTCTGGATTTTTGCTACCACATAATCTCCTATTGTTTCCCATTCATGGAGCATGGATTTTAGGAGAAGTTCTTGTTTAACGTCCTCATTACTTCCCAAAGATTTAATATTTGCATTAAGCTCTTCCAATTGTTGAATAATCTGCTTCTTTTTTTCTATGACATCACCAAACTCATTCCAATTCCATTTCTTCAATTTGGCCTTTATATAGTTCAGTTGTTTTGTAAAGGAAAACATCTGAGTCCCATACCTTGGCTTTCCTTCCAACCACCATTGTTGGATAGGTTTTCAATATTTTTCATGTCTAAGCCACATAAACTGAAAACATAAAGGAGCATGACATGGAGCTGATTTACCCATCTCAAGACACACAACCAATGATCAGAACCAATGTTATATAAAATGTTAGCCTTAGGAATATATTCTTTATACCACCAATTTTCAAATAAAAGAAAACGATCCAATCTTTATAGAATACAATCATGTCTCTGCCTTCTATTACACCATGCCATCAACCCATTTCCAGTCTGACCATTCACCAACTTTAATAATTGTAAAAACCTAGCAATATTTGAGGAGCTAGTATCCAAGTGTGGAGTTCCTCCCTATTTTTCTTGTAGATTAAGGATGGTATTGAAATCTCCCCCAAGAACAACTGGAACATCTGGATAAGAATTGATCATAGCTTCAATAAACTGACATTGCACCAACTTGTCCTCCATAGTATTGAGTGCATAACATTTATGAGTAAAAATTGTTGGGCATCCAACTTAGAACACCCATGCACCATCAGAACTCTGCAATTGCCACAAGAACCTAACATTGTGATTAGCTTCGGATCCCAAATACTCCAAACTCCCTCAAATGCCCCTTGAGAACCAAGAGCTAACATCTGAGCCTTAGGCCATATTCTTTCCGCCAAAATAGAAATAAGCACAATGGAAGTTTTAGTCTCTTGCAAAAACACCATACGTGGATGATTGGCGTGAATCATTTGTTTAATTTCCATTATTTTAGGACTGCCTTTCAGCCCTTGCACATTCCATGTGACTACCTTCATTGTGAGGGATGATTAAAAATTTGGGACAAGTCTAACTATTCCTGATTGAATTAATTGTTGGCCTTCCATCTAGAGATGATTCTGGTTTGTTTGATGGCCAGCCTTAGTATTAGTGTCTGCTTTCAATTTTTTACTTTTTTCCTATACAATTCCCAAGGGTAAATCTTGTTGTGGTTCTTGCACCAGAGTAGCCATTAATATTAGTGGTTGATCTCTCTTTTCAACTTCTTTTATCTGCTGATTCAAGTTCTCAAATTGTTCATGAAACTTAGTTTTTTGTTGAAAGCTTTTCATTGTTATACGGGTCTCATCCTGCTTCTTTTGGCCCTTATAGTGTGATCTGATTATGTTCTTCCCCTTCAGGTTGAACCACTGCCATATCTTGTACCTCCATAGGTGTTGCTAGAATTTGAGATTCCATAGGGTCTTCATTATCTTTATCTTCATGACCCTGTTGCAGACTAGCAAATCTATTACTCTTCTGAATGTCCAATTTCCCCTGATCATTTTTCTTAGTTGTTTTCTTTTGTTTTTGGTACAATGAAATCCTCTTGAGGTTTGACTTCTACAGATGGTTCTAGAACCTAGGTGGACAATCCTTGAAGAGATGACGATATTCATAAAAACATGACACTAGAACAGAATGTTTTCATTATCTACCCCCTGTTCCCACTGATCATCTTCCACAACTAGGGAAATCTTTGTAGGCAGAGGTTTATTGAGGTCCATCAACACACAAATGCAAGCATAAATCATTTGTTCCAGCCTATGTTGTTTGGATACAGGTAAAGGTACGACTCGGGTACGTGGGTACGCCATTTTTCTAGAACCTTGATTTGGATAACGCCGTGAGTGTGTGTGTGTGTATGTGTATATATATATATTACTCATATTACTCATTTTTTTAGTAAAACACTTGAAAATACATAGTGTTTGTTCATTCATTTCTTCAAAATGTTCAAAGTATACATTGCAAATACAGTCAAATTTTCAAAATGCAAATCTAGAATAAATCATTATTCATCTAGATTGTCCTCATATTCATAATTATGAATGCCACTCCCACTAGCTCCACTCTCCACCCCTGGTGTTGAATTCTCTTCATTGTCATCGACATCATCAACACCAAGTAATGAAACTTGGACAAATGTAGATGTGGAGGCATCCAAGTCTGTATTCTCTGGAAGGATATCCCAAAGTTTGGTAGGCCCTCGCATATAGTCCTCGAACTTGTGTGAAAAGAGGCGCAAATTGGAATACACAAATATCAAATCCTCAACCTTCTTGGATGCCAACTTGTTTCTTTAAGTAGATTGAATAAATCCATATGTACTTCAATTCTGCTCTGCTGAAGAATTACTAGCCACTTGTCACAAAATGAAAAAAATGTTGTTAATTGTTAGAATTTTCGAATTTCAAATTTATAACAAAGTAAAAAAAATATGTCAATATCTTAATAATTTTTTTAATTTAATTTAAATTGAATACCTATGACAAAATCTTGATTGCAATAGGTCGTAGGTACTTGTCATCATGGCCATGTACATACCACCACTTGATTGGAGACAAGCTGGATTTGTCAAAAAGAGCCTCAATTTCTCTTCCATGTTACTCTCTGAAGCTACAAACATGCCCATTTCATTGCGGACCACACTAGCTACAGATGCATTAGGGAAAAGCCTTTTGAATGCTTGCCTAGTTCCATTTACAACATCTACATCATCATATGGTGGTTGCCTATTAAGTAGCCGAAGTATTTCACTGCTATAATACTTCGAATTGAGAGCATAAGCAAAGAGATGTAATCGGGTGGTCATTTTGTTCCACCTCTTCATGACCAAATACTTGATTTCATTATAAAATATTTTTTTTTGGGTCTTGCTCTTTTTTTGGTATGATCTCTCTCATACTTTCAAGCATGGAATCAATCCCATCATAAACCTCTTCCATGCAAGTTGCATCTGTATCCGAAAAATCAGTCATAGAGAGAATAGGCTCTGTAAACTAAGCACATATTCAATCTTGGTCCACAAGTTATCATCAAGGATCAATGCTTTGATCTTATTGGCTTTTTCAATGCCAGTGGTTCTTGCTTGCCTCCACACACCTCAAACATTGCTAATCACCATACTACTCAGTGCATCTTTTACCTTCACAAGTCATTTCAAGATGAGCATTTAAGAGGCAAATCTAGTTTCAACAATCCATAGAAATAAAATATTAAATAAGAATTAAAAGTTTAATTGTTCAAACCATAAATGTTGATAAACAACTAGAATTAAATTATTAATTATTAAAAAGTTAGAACTTCAAAAATAAGACTAAGAATTTGTTCTCGAATTTCTTACCTTCAACAACTCCAACATTGAGAATTTTCTAAAGATGCCCTGAGACGTGATGATTTGTGACAAATGTTTGAATGTCATTGGCCTCTGCATAAACTTGCTCTATCCATTGAATTTCTAATCTTTTGCAACATTAAATTGAGGGATTGGACAACACAAGGTGTCCAAAATATGTGCTTGTATCTTCCATCTACAATCAACCTAACAACTTTGCAATTCTTTATGATGTCCGTGATGACTTGGACAACATGTTGGGGGCCCATAGACTCAATAGCCTCTATCAAAATGTTTGCAATCAACTGAGCATTTTTCACTTCACCCTCACAATCCACTGCCTTCAGGAACATTGCCCCTTTAAGGCATACTGCAACAACATTGATCAAAGGCCTATTTCAAACATCTTTCTATCTATCTGAGATAATGGACACCCTTGAATCATTCCACAAATCTCTAATTGGCTGCAAATAAGTGTGAATATGTTCTACTTATTTGGCCAAGAGTGTGGTATGGACCTCATAGTCAGGGACTTTGTAACCTTGTGGAGTATCATTGACTGCTTTCAACATTTGTTGCCAATAATGCAATCTCAAAAAATTGAAGGGCAACCCACATGCATAAATGCATTTAGCAATTAACTCATCAACAATGTCCCTCTGTGCGACATTGAAAGCTTTTTCCAATGGTCCTTTTGGTTTTTTTTGTGAAGTGGCATTTGCATCATCAAAGGGTATTGCAACTGAGTGAGCTCGAGTTTGACTTTCAATGAAAGGATGACTTGCAATTATAGGTGTTATGGGTGGTCTACCTGATCTGCCTCTTTGGAGAGGTATTGTTTTAAAACGGCTTCTTAAAGCAACTGCTCCATTTGCTTGTTCTTGCTCTTTCATGAACTCAACTATTTTTGCTTTAAGAATTTTATCACACTTTTTGATACCTAGTGGCCCATACCCAGTCAAATGAGTTTTGACCCGAGTATATGAAGACTTGTATGTGGTATGACAATCATTGCATATCCACACATGAGTCCCACCACCAACAATGATCTCAAGTATCGTCACATGTTTCCAAAGAAGGGAGGCAGATTTATATTTCACTTGAAGCGAGGTTTCAGCGTGGTTTGCTTCATCATGCCCTCCCTCTGAAATTGAACTAGATGCCAAAGAGTGATAGAGATCCTAATTATGAATTATCAAATTAGATTCTAAAACCAAGCAAAAAAATAAATTATAGTTATTATTTAGACAATATACATTAAAATTAATAACTCTATTTCTGATTTTCACAATCACAATTACGCACTAGAGAAGAGCATACGTAGAAGTTAGGGTTAGAAATTGAGATAAAGAAAGTAAACATTTGATTTTTTAAAAATTTTAAACTTGCAATTTTAATATTTACGGAAAAAAAATTAAATGTAATGCGGCTAACTTTGTTTCTGATTTTCATGATCGCAATTACACGCGAGAGAAGAGCATACGTAGAGTTAGGGTAAAAAACTTTAGACAAAAATATACATTTGAGTTTTTTTAATATTTACAAATTACGAAAAAATAAAAAAATAAATTAAATGCGGTTACAATTTAGGTACATAGAAAAAATTAAAAAATTAAAAAAATTAGACAAAGAAAATAGACATTGGATTTTTTTTAATATTTATGGTTAAAAAATAAAAGTAAAAAATAATGCAACTACAACTTAGGGTTAGATTAAATTTTAAATAGGTATTTAAATATTTGATTTTTTATTAAACTTTAAAACTAAACTTAATGAAATAGTTTTTTAATGTATATATTTTTTAATAAACTAAACTTAAAAAAACAGAAATAAAAAATGTTAATGAAATATGAAATAGAAAATAAAAAATAAAAAAACTTAAAAAGAATTAATAAAATTAAATACCTGTAACTAAACGATGGCCTTGATACTAACTAGCAAACGCTTGCTGCCACTGAATAGCGAACGCTGGCTGGAATTGCTACCTTGGCTCTCCTTGCAAATTTCGAAACTCCTTTGGCAAAGGCTAAAGCAAATGAAATAAACCTACAATCGCTATCAACAATGGTTGCATCTGCAATCACTATCAACAATCGTTGTCCCTACAATCGCTATTAAAGGACTTGGTGTGGTCTTATGAGCATGGAGGGGGCTCATTTTATAGATCTCAAAAGCGTTTTAGGGTTAGGTTGCTTTTTAGGGGTTTTTTATGTTTTTTTTAAAATTTCCATCGAATTTTTTTGAAACCCATTGGAAACCCTCGAGCACGCACAGGGACATCCCAAGCATGCACGAGGACGTCTCGGGCACGCTCGGAGGTGTCTTGGACCGTGTCAGAAGTTTTTGGCATGGTCACGAATGCCTCCGAGCGTGCCCAGGACGTCCTCGTGCTGGACGCATCTCTAGGCAGGAGACGTCGAGAGGGGGGCGAATCCTGCAACACAGGTTCTAGCTGTAATGATGAATCAATCATCATCATAAAAGTTCCAAGTGTATTACCGATTGCCATAAAAAAATTATTGGTTCAATATTCTGCAGATAACCCAAATAGACAAACCTAGATTGGAGCCATCAAAGGAAGTTATTCATTTGCATGGGATGCCAAAGTTTCATAAAAAGGCCTGCTTGACCAAAAAACCATGGCCCACCCTAGAATATAATTTCTTGATTTTTTGTTGATGCAAAAAAATTAGGAGATAGCCATTAGGGTAAACAGAGATCGAGAACTCACCTTTAGTGTACCAAATTTTTTGAGTCCATTCTTTCAAAGCTATCAGTGAAGGACGAAAGCCCAAAAATTGAATAATCAAACCTCTGTACTCAAGGACATCAATTTCATTTTGCACATCAACTTTTTGAAGGCGTATCACTAGCGTACCATCAGCTGCCTTCATACATCCGTTATCATTTTTCCTGGGATCGATTTTTGGCATCCAGAGAGGTCTCTTTTGATGATTTCGGCCATGCATTTGTATTCTGGAATCCCCTTGAACCACAATAGCAAAGGATGTTCTGGAATATTCCCCTTTACCAATCATAAATTATGGATGAAAATCGTTTAGCTCATGTGTGGCTTGAGCATCTTTGAAAGAGAACTTAGAAGATTCCCCTCTGTGATGTCCAAAAAGGACCATCCACAGAAAGATACGCTCCCAACAACCTCCTTGTTTGCCTTGAAGGGCCCATGTGAGACCCACCAAATGGGACAAAACAAAACAGTAGAAATGGACAAAAAGGGGCAAAAACAAAAAACGTAATAGGAAAAAAACAAATGAATGAATGAAGGATTTTAATAACGTCCACGAGACCACAACAATCTATAGGACCCATCAGTCGTGCACATCCTCTTCAAAACGAGACCTCAGCCACAAAATGTTCCCTAAGTTGCTTGAATTTGCTTCTTGAGATCTTCCCTTCTGCTGGAAAGTTTGATCACGAGGTTCGCCGTATTACCCAGCCTTGTTGCTTCAAATAGGGTGTCCAGGTTGGCGATTTTCAAAGTTTCACCATAACTGTATCGGATGTCTTTGTATGCCTCGCACTCCAAGAGGAAGTGTTGTTCTGTCTCCACCACGCCTTTGTTGCAAAAGAGGCATATTCTCTCCTCCCAATCCTCTTTGGGAGTTAGCCATCTACCCCTTTCACACCTAAGATGATGAGAGCTCATCCTAAGTTAGGGAATCAACATTTTCGCTTTCCACTTAATGTCTGCTCTTATATAGGGTTTTTCTTCAAAATCCCCTGTGGGGTTGAATTCTTTGAGGTAGTATTCCTTTTTACGGCCCATTTGTTTTGTCCACATGATTGCACTTGAATTTTATTCTCACATATTTTTTTATTTCTTCATTAGTATTTGGGCACTCCTGCATACTAATATCCCACCTCTTTACCCATTTGTCATTTTGCTTCCTCCAAGTGTTCTTTCTTCTAGTTAGCTCTTCCTCCATAATTAGTCTAGGCCACCTGTGCTTCTTCATGTTTTGAATCTTCTTGAGGTAGCTTAGTAACCGTATCATCGCCAATGCCTCTAGGGGGAAGGACCCCATTTCAGCAAGTAGGATCTCATACGGCACCAAATTCTTGACTTTGAGACTACTTATGATGAAGTGTTTCTGGATTCTCTCTATCTGTTTCTATTTCTGATTTGACATATTGCTGTCCCATATTTCACACCCGTAAAGAATCACCGAGGTGACCAACAGACCGAAGAGTGTTCTCTTAGTCTTCCAATCCCATAACTCCGCAGTCTTGCACCTATTTTGAAGAGAGTAAAATGCTTTCCATCCTCCTTGGATTCTTTTTGCTCTACACGTTTCCCAGCTGAGCTTGTGGTGAAAATCAAGCCCGAGGTACTTGTACTCTTCAACTATCTCTAACGGGCTGCCTTCAAAGGTAAAGGTATATTGTTTCTTTTTTCTTTTCAAAGAGAAGATCATTACTTTGGTCTTGCTTGTGTTCACCTGCATTCCAACCTCTTGGCAAAAAGTTTCAAGTGCTCTCAAATGTTCCCTCAAGCTGCTAGCTGGTCTGGCAATTAAAATGAGGTCATCCGCATAAAGAAACAGTTTTATAGCATACTTAGCTAGTTGAATCCCCTCCCCACTATCCTTATTTAACCATTCTTCTAATTTATCAATGTACAATCCAAATAAAGTTGGTGAAAGTGGGCAGCCCTGTTTGACCCCTATATCGCTGTCAAAACACTCTGACATTCCATCACTAGTTCTGATTTTAGCCTTTACTTGCTCATATAATCTATGGACAGCAGCTCTGAGCTCATCCGGAACCCCCAGTGCCTTCATCCTATTCCAAAGTTTGTCACGAGGGACCATGTCAAAGGCTTTTTTGAAGTCGACAAAGCAACAAAAGGCCTCGTCTCCCTGAGTGTTCCATATTTTTTCAATCAAGAACCTAAGGAAGGCGCGAAAGTAGAACAAAGATGAAAGTTGCAATCAGGAATCACAAAAAGAAAACTGGGAAAAAACAAACAGAGTCACGACACCTAGCATTGCCATTGTTTTTGGTCACTCTCTCAATATAAATTATCAGATATTTTTCCTATGAATTATCCATAACCTTAGTAGAGTATATATAAGAGGTATTTGTTGCTTGTAAAGGCAACTCACTCATTTCTCATTTAAAAGAAGATTCATTCACTTATATATCAATGTAAACTATTCAATTATATTGCATTTGTTGTTTCATTTTTTGCATGATCACTCTACACTTCTCTTGGGTGTAATATCCCTTTTAGGAAAACAACTTTGAATATGATATTTTTTTTATTTTTGCAATTCTATTCAAATCTGGAATATTGGAAAATAACAACTGAAAACATAATGTAAACTAGTAAATGAAATCAATCTAAGTCTTTATTCGATTCAAAAAAATACAAAATCAAAATACCAATGCTCTCTAATTTTGGAAAAGCATAAAGACCGAATATTTTCCTTGAATTCTCTCAAAACCTAGCTGAAGATGACTCCTAAACAGTATGACGAGCTTTTCGGAGGTATGGCAGGCCTCTAAAGTCAGTGATCAACCTACAAAAGTCAACGCCCAGCATGGAAAGTCAGCGATCAAGTCATAGAAGGTGACGCCAGTAGTTTGGGGGTGCATTCCATTGAAATAAATACTAGAAGTGGGATGCCTAGCCTTGGGTAGTTGAAAACCCTTGATTTGTTGGTCCAATAACCCTTCACGTGAATTTTGAAAATAAATAACCACTTTCCGCCAATACAAATATAAAATAATCTGTTTATCTGCACAATTGCAACTCCTACATGGAATTACCTTTGAAAATCAAAGGGTTTTGGTCCTCAAACATGATTGCAATGGAAGGTTTCCAAACTCTTGCATGAAATCACCTCTAAAGATTGGAGGGTTTTTGTCCTCAAACATGATTGCAATCGAGGGTTTCTATCCTAAAAAATAGAAGTTGAACCAATTTTGATTGCAATCACGAATATTGAGTAATAAATAATGCTCTTTTTGGCCCCACTTATCCTTTTATAATTTCACTTTTTTTCAATTTCACCCTAAAAGTAAATTAAATATTTACTTTTCACCCTCATAATAATAATTACTTTTGGTCATTTAATTAAAAAATTTCTTTTTAACCCATTTTAATAATGATAACACACAAGTGTCATTTTTCTGCATTATAGAATAAATTAACTTTGAACAACTTACATGAATTATCATTGAGTCATTTCCCTCGTCAAATTCCCATAGTCTACAAGAAATAAAAGATAAGCTTCGGGTCCTCTGTTTTATTTAATTTAGAAAGTGGGGCATTACAATCTGCCCTTCCTAGAATTGTTTGTCCTCAGGTAATTGCAAATTGGGATGCTCAAGGATCTTTGCACCCTCTCATGTAGCATCTTTTGTTGGTAGATTCTTCCAACGTACCAAATATTTTGTGATGGTCATATTCTTTAGTTTCTTCTCCCTAACATCCAAGATGGCTTCACAGACTAAAATTAATTTGTCTTCATCATCCAAAGGAGGCAACTCAACAGAAGGAATGATAGGCTGTCCCAATACGTTTTTTAGGCAGGAAACGTGGGATACATAGTGTATCTTGTTACGCTCTAGCAACTCAAGCTCATAGGCAACCTCCCCAATCATTTGCTTAATCATGTATGGGCCATAGAAATGAGGCTTGAGATTTTCAGCTCTACCCTTCTTGAGAGAAGAATGTCTATAGGGCTACAATCTCAAAAAAACCATGTCTCCAACCTCAAAAGATATGTCAATATGGTGTTGGTCCACAAAACTTCTGTTGATTCTATGCATGTGTTATCCTCTAGCAACTCAAGCTCATAGGCAACCTCCCCAATCATTTGCTTAATCACGTATGGGCCATAGAAATGAGGCTTGAGATTTTCAGCTCTACCCTTCTTGAGAGAAGAATGTCTATAGGGCTACAATCTCAAGAAAACCATGTCTCCAACCTCAAAAGATATGTCAATATGGTGTTGGTCCACAAAACTTCTGTTGATTCTATGCATGTTGGAGATTTTCTTTGAGTATACCTAATATCTCGACTCTGTACAACTTGGTCTCTTGCCTCTGGCAATCTATTGTCTATAATAGCTAAATCCACAAAAGAACAAGCATCATAACCATACAAAGCTATGAAAAGAGTCATACCAATGGACATATGATACATGGTGTTGTAACAATGGTGTCCCATGTAGAGCCACTTGACCCACGTTGTTTGTTGCCCAACTACATAATTCCTCAAGTAACCCTCAATCCACTTATTCACAATCTCGGTTTGCCCATCTATTTAAGGGTTGTAACTAGTACTAGGAGTCAATCCAATTCTTGCTAAATGAAAGAGCTCTTGCCAAAACAAACTAAGAAACCTGCTATCCCTATCACTTAAAATGTTCTTAGGTAATCTATGTAGTCTGAAAACCTCTCTGAAGAATAAATCTTCAACTTGTGGTGCCTTCAACTCAATTGGCATAAAAAAGAAATGAGCATAGTTGGTAAGTTTATCAACTACCACATAAATACAACTCTTACCATGAACCTTTGGAAGGCCTGTGATAAAATCCATTGAAATGCTCTTCCACTTTTGATTCGGGATCGGTAAGGGTTGCAACAAACCTACTGGAAATACCTATTATGTTTTGTTTCATTAGCAGGTAAGACACTCCTTGATGTATTGGAGGACCTCTCCTTGGAGTCCTCTCCAGAAAAATCTATCTCTTATCTGCTTGTAAGTCTTGAAATACCCTAGGTGACCAGCCAAAGGTGTATCACGAACAACTCTCAAGACTTTATTCTTCACTTTTGATTTAGGGACTAGATAAATTATATCCTTGTAGAGAATGAGATCATCAATCACCTTATACCTATCATCTTGTACTTTGCCTTCAAGGATATCATTAGTGAAAATATTCTTTGCATACTTTGCTCTTATAATAACCTTTCAATCAATAGAAATTTCAGACAAAGAGCATAGGATTGGCTTTCTAGATAAAACATCAGCTACAACATTGTTCTTTCCCTTAACATACTCTATGTCAAAATTATAAGCTTGAAGTTTACTCACCCACTTTTGTTACCTATCATTCAAGTCCTTTTGGTTGAGGAAAAACTTAAAACTATTGTGATCCGTCTTGACCACAAATTCACCACAAACAAATTATTGCCTGAATTTTACTAACACATGCATGATGCCAACATTTTCATATGTAGAGAATTTGTGTTATGTATCTTTGAGTTTTCGAATCTCAAAGGTTATGGGATCCCTTTTGCATTAAAATTGCCCCAATTCCTTCCCCTGAAGCATCATACTAACACAAATGGAATAGAAACCTCTGGAACAGCCAATACTAGACACAAACTCATTACCTTTTTGAGTTTGTCAAAAGATGTTTGGGCTGATTCAGACCAGCTGAATGCTCACTTATTTGTTAAATCAGTTAACGGAATAGCCAACTATGAAAACCCTTTAACAAACCACCTGTAGTAACTACAAAGACCCAAGAATCCCCTCAGCGATGACATTGTGGTAGAAGGCCAATCCAATATGGCTTGGATCTTCTCTTGATTACCCGGAACTCCTTGGGCATTAATGACATGGCCCAAGTATAAAATTTCAGTCATGTCAAACTCACACTTAAGACTCCTTAGGAAAGAGAGTCTGATGTTCTAAAATTTCCAGCATTGTATCCAAGTGTTTTAGGGGTTCTTCCCAAGTCTTACTATACACCAAAATCTCATCAAAAAATACTAGAACAAACATCCTCAAGTGCTCACTAAAAATATGGTTCATGCATGATTGAAAGAAGTTGGAGCATTGGTCAACCCAAAAGTGAAAGATCCCTAATGGATCCCTTCTGTAGATCTGCTGTAATTTTGTATTTTGAAATTGTGTTTTTCTTTTGTTTTTGGGTTTTAGATGGATTTTTGCAACAAGTAAATAATTGAAATGCAAAAGCATAAACAACTTATGGAATTAAAACCTAAGTACAACCACATCCAAATTCGAATGAGCAGAATTTCTAGATATTTAATCAAATAATGAACCGATTACAGATTGCCAATAATTCAGATGGAATACAATGACAAACAGCCCAACTTGAATCGCTGAAGGGTAGCAAGACCAGACAAAGAATGGCAGCCCAATGGAGTCCCTTGCTGCTGCGCTACTGTAATAAGAAGTGGCTGTCAAGTCCAGCCGTACAGTACTAAGGCTGCCAAGTACAGCCGTACAAGTAAAAACCCTTCACAACTGAAATCGCCCTTTTTCTGACTGTTGCGCTCTGTCAAACTTTCCAACTTCTCTCAAAGAAACACTGACTAAATCTCTCAATGAATCTGAATAAGCAAAATCCACTGTATGGGGGTTGCGTCTCAAATAGGCCAGCAATTGGGGTTTGGCGTCCCAATGCTAAAACTCCGCCTGAGCCCAAGCGCACTTCTCAAAAATATAATGTCAAAAGATAATCAAACAATGAAGCTTCCATCTCCTTATAACCGTTCTCAAATGCAAAGCGAACCCTAAGTGTCTCCAAGTGGCATTGTGAAGTGAAGGTGTTATAATTTCTTATTTTAAAGTGGTCATGTTACTAGAAAATGACCTTTTTCCTCATAGACAGAAATCCGTTCACTGAATTGCCCTGAGACCAAAGAGAAAGATTTAGATAATTTCGAGACCTTTCCAACGTGCTATCATACCATAGGGTGCGCATCCAAATGAGGCCAAAAACCCCTTATAACTCCAAAATGGCTAACTACTTAGCCTTATTTAATAAAAAAACGGAAACTTAAGAAATATTAAAAATATAACCCAAGTAGCCACAAAGTGTCCAACTGACATCACGAACCAACAAATCAACCTGTCACCTGTCTGTGACTGAAGTCAGAAATCAAGGATTCACTGGCAGTCTCATCTCTAAAATCTAGGGATGCTCCTAAAATCTAGGAAACAAGCCCTATCCCTCTGAAACTGAACCCAAAGAGTAATCTCATAGAGTCCCAACCTTGGGCATGATCATACCTTCTAAAAAGTAGGAATAACCCCCATAAATGTAAGAATTGCCTCCTAAAACAAGAAAAGTCTCCCAACTAATCAATAACTACCAGAACACCAAGTCCCCAACACTGAATAACCAAAATTGAGTCCCAATGACTCTCCCCTACTGTGTGCACCTCTGAGAGAACTATCACCGAACTGGTAGTTCCTCCTAAAAAATAGGAATGCCTCTTAAAAAATAGGAGATGCACTCTAACTCTCCAAATCGTTCGCCGAGGTCTCCAAATGCCTCCTAGACCACTCCTAGTCAATCCCTACAAATTAGGAATCCCTCCTAAATTGTAGGAATCTGTTGTCTACTGCTCCAAACTACCTGGGAGGCTCATGCATGACTCTCAAAGCCCCTGGGTTGGTTCCCTCTACGCTTTGCTGGCCTATGGGAACCAGATAATAGACCAACCCTGCTAGAAATGTTGTCACTAAGGAAGGGCAGAAATTGGGGACATGACAATTCTCCCTTCCCAAAGATTGCTTGTCCTCAAGCAATGTCAATCCAACTCCACAAACATCAGGCAAGTCCATACCATAACCAAGAATGATCCCAGGGTTCCACACCATCCTAGAAGGTTTGTAGTACCATCTTCTAGAAACACTATCCTGCACTGCACCCAAACAAGTAACCTCCTGAAAACCCCCTGAAGGAAGAGCAATCAAATACTATACCAACTCTGTCAACTCCTCAATGAACTGCTCTCCGAAAGAACCAAACTGGAACACTAAAGGCGAAAACTCTAGTAAGCCAACATTGGCTTCCACATCCTCAACTATTGAACTGCAAATCCAAGTGATTCCAAGATTCCAAATCAGCCTCAAAAAGGAACCACCATGCAGATACTGTATCCCTCTAATTAGACACGCAAACCCATACTGCCAATGCCTCTCAGCAAGATCCATAATTGCAATCCTAGAACTTGTTGCCATCTGGTGTGACTGAACAAATATCGTGCTCCACCATTGCATGTATGCCTCAACATCTCCCCACCAAACAACTAACAGTTCCATTCTGACAAATATGCCCAAACACTCCAAACCATGAAGCAACTCACTAGGATCCTGAAGCACCAATGTATCAATGAGACCAAGGCCCGGATCCCAAGCCAAAATACCAGATGTGCTGAATGAGATGAAGTATCTCAACCGCACTCCATGAAACATACATACAATGAAGCAGACCAGCAAGAAGGTGTGAAAGTGAACTCCCATAAACCAGTATTCCAACCCACATGATCACCTAGCAATGCTGCTATAATTCTGACCAGCAACTCGAATGATATTATAGATGTCATCATACCAATGCCAAACAAAAAATGTCCAAAAGGAACACTCCTCACTGCCCTCATACTGAATCATGGATGTAGTCAATGCCAAGTCAAGTAGTAAATGATTCCAGCTTGGACAGCCACTAGTCCATAAGGAATCAAAGACTATGGAGTCACCAATCAACAATGATACCACTGCCATATCAATGGATGTAGATGACAAACTCGAAGATGAAGTATATATGCCATCATGAGAAAAACCAAAGCATGTGTCATTTGTACCCAAAATTGTAGGATTATCAATTCCTGAATCCCATATAAATCTGAGAAATGTTGCTCCACCCAACCACTGCGCTACTCTGATATAAACATATGTATACCAAAAGTGAAGCAACCCAACATGAATCCACTGAAGAAATGCCCAACACATGTTGATACCAAGATCCCAAATCTTTGCACTGACACATCCCTCCAGCATGTTGATACTCATTATGTTGCTGTTGTGAACCTGTACCTCATCTAACCAACTAAGAACTTCACTCCAAATGAAGCCACAATTACTACCAACAACCAATGCTGTGAGGAATTCACAAATGAGCCAATCATCAGCAAGGAAAGTTTGTTGAATACTTTTCCAAATCCTCCAAACAGCTGCTGCAACTTTACCTATATTTCCACAAATTAGTGTGCCTTCATTAAAGGTTGTTAAGTAAATGTTTTGTTTAACCATGCAACCAATGAAGTTCCTTATATTCTGATCTTGAAAGCCCAATGTAATAACTAAAAAGTCTGAATCTTCAATCAAAAGGTACATCGCTGCCCTATCATATGGAAAAGGTGATAAATCCATTAATGAATGTCTCAACAAAGACAGGCTCTTTGTGGCTGATCCACTAGATATGCAACTTAATATATCATCAATTCTTGGAAGGGAAGGATCAACTTCACACTTGAACACCCCAACTTGAATGTAACCAACCCCAGGTTCAAAGTTTGACTCATGAGATGAAAGAGAATTGCTGTTCAAAGTCAGAAAATCAGAAGTATGTTCATACCTTTCCACAATGTTTTTGCAGTCTTCTCTTGCCTCTCCTTCCAAGGTAGGTGACTCCTTTAAAGGTGCTGGTCCATGGGGTGTGTTCAAACGAATATAACATGTCCCATTAACTGCCTTAGCTGCCAAAAATTTGATCCATACCTCTATCTCCATAACTGATATGTTTTCCATTACTAACAAACTCCACGGTGTAGTATGCCAAACAAACCAAACATTATCAAAATGCAATATCTTCTTAGTAAGCAGCCTCTTAGTCTCCCTAATCATCTCTTTAAGACAAGATGCTTCATATGATCTTAACAATTGTCCTTCCACTGTAGATGATGTATGACTAACCAAGTAAAAATCAATAATGTTTCATTCCACACAAACGAAAATAACACTTGTGGCTGGTCCATCAAGTGTGTAACCAATATCATCATTGTTTGGAGCCTTTAAGGGGCTCTTAAAAAGAGGAACGTCATAAACTTCATGATGCAAACTAGACCAAACTGAATTTTCTAGATCATAACTCTTTTCCTCTTCACACATCCCAACATGCTCTTCTTGTGGACTTACCTCAAGAAGCTCTTCCTTTGAATGCTCAACATCCTCACTTTCTTCCCTTGGAAGAAGTAATGATCTAATGTATGACTCTCTTTGTCTTCTTGCATTATCAAGCTGATTCCATATTTCCTTGACCTCTTGTAAGTGTTGTCTTGCTTGGGCAGCAAGCATCTTGGCCTTCTTAGCTCTATGTGACCATCCATTGCACGTCTCTTGAGCCTTTTTCACATCTTCCAAGGCGGGGTAAACAAAATCAGAACCTTTGTGGTTTGAATCCACAATATAGATCTCATGTGCAACACACTTAACCGGAGTACCACCATAGGAAGACTCAACAACCTCATTACCTTCATGTGAAATGGATGATACCACATGACTAGATCTGCTGTTGCAAAAATTAGAATAGGTACCAGACTTTGGAGACATGCTTTCAACATCCCTAATGGGCTGATCCATGATTGTAATCTCTTCCATTTTGTGATCAACTTGATGAATCAATGGTGTGCTATGTGTCTCTTTCTGTTCTAGAGTTATTTCTTCTTTAGGATTCCCACATGATGACTGATTTTTGTTTTTCCCAGGCTGCAACTCAAATGATAACACATCTTCATGCCTTTCTTTTGCATACCTTGCAAATTGTCCACGCCTAGGGGACTGAAGGGGGCTCATGTCTGATGCGTGTGACTGGTGACTACGCTGACTACCTACCACAGATATTGATCTATTTTGTTTGCCTCGATCTAATTCCAACCGGTCCAAGGCATCTTGAATCTTGTCTAAGGTCTGAGCAATCCTAGGCTGAGTGTTGATGAGGGTTCTCATCATTTCTCTCTCTTCATCACCCTGATTACCTTGTTCCTCTTTTGGAGGAATGTTGGGTGGTGTAAGCCCAAACATTTTGTAGAGTTTTCCCATTTCGAAACAATCTGCTAACATAATAATTTCACGAGGAATCCCACAACACAAAACCACACAGGCTGGTAGGATGCACAGGTCTGATACCACTGAAAGATCCCTAATGGATCCCTTCTGTAGATCTGCTGTAATTTTGTATTTTGAAATTGTGTTTTTCTTTTGTTTTTGGGTTTTTGATGGATTTTTGCAACAAATAAATAATTGAAATGCAAAAGCATAAACAACTTATGGAATTAAAACCTAAGTACAACCACATCCAAATTCGAATGAGCAAAATTTCTAGATATTTAATCAAATAATGAACCGATTACAGATTGCCAATAATTCAAATGGAATACAATGACAAACAGCCCAACCTGAATCGCTGAAGGGTAGCAAGACCAAACAAAGAATGGCGGCCCAATGAAGGAGTCCCTTGCTGCTGTGCTGCTGTAATAAGAAGTGGCTGTCAAGTCCAGCCATACAGTACTAAGGCTGCCAGGTACAGCCGTACAAGTAAAAACCCTTCACAACTGAAATCGCCCTTTTTCTAACTGCTGCGCTCTGTCAAACTTTCCAGCTTCTCTCAAAGAAACACTGACTAAATCTCTCAATGAATCTGAATAAGCAAAATCCACTGTATGGAGGTTACGTCTTAAATAGGCCAGCAATTGGGGTTTGGCGTCCCAATGCTAAAACTCCTCCTGAGCCCAAGCGCACTTCTCAAAAATATAATATGTCAAAAGATAATCAAACAATGAAGCTTCCATCTCCTTATAACCCTTCTCAAATGCAAAGCGAACCCTAAGTGTCTCCAAGTGGTGTTGTGAAGTGAAGGTGTTATAATTTCTTATTTTAAAGTGGTCATGTTACAAGAAAATGACATTTTTCCTCATAGACAGAAATCCGTTCACTGAATTGCCCTGAGACCAAAGAGAAAGATTTAGATAATTTTGAGACCTTTCCAACGAGCTATCATACCATAGGGTGCGCATCCAGATGAGGCCAAAAACCCCTTATAACTCCAAAATGGCTAACTACTTAGCCTTATTTAATAAAAAGACAGAAACTTAGGAAATATTAAAAATATAACCCAAGTAGCCACAAAGTGTCCAACTGACATCACGAACCAACAAATCAACCTGTCACCTGTCTGTGACTGAAGTCGAAAATCAAGGATCCACTGGCAGTCTCATCCCTAAAATCTAGGAAACAAGCCCTATCCCTCTGAAACTGAACCCAAAGAGTAATCTCATGGAGTCCCGACCTTGGGCATGATCATACCTCCTAAAAAGTAGGAATAACCCCCATAAATGTAGGAACTGCGTCCTAAAACAAGGAAAGTCTCCCAACTAATCAATAACTGCCAGAACACCAAGTCCCCAACACTGAATAACCAAAATTGAGTCCCAATGACTCTCCCCTACTATGTGCACCTCTGAGAGAACTATCACCGAATTGGTAGTTCCTCCTAAAAAATAGGAATGCCTCTTAAAAAATAGGAGATGCACTCTAACTCTCCAAAACGTTCGCCGAGGTCTCCAAATGCCTCCTAGACCACTCCTAGTCAATCCCTACAAATTAGGAATCCCTCCTAAATTGTAGGAATCTGTTGTCTACTGCTCCAAACTACCTGGGAGGCTCATGCATGACTCTCAAAGCCCCTGGGTTGGTTCCCTCTACGCTTTGCTGGCCTATGAGAACCAGATAATAGACCAACCTGCTAGAAATGTTGTCACTAAGGAAGGGCAGAAATTGGGGACATGACAAAAAGGCATAACAATATGTTCAAAATGTCCAAAGTAACATTTGGAGGCTGTTTTTTGTACATCTTCATTTCTTACCCGAATTTGATGATAGCCAAATTTCATATAAATTTTAGAAAAATATACAACCCCATGCAATTCATCAATCAACTCATCGATCATTGGTATTGGGTACCTATTTTTGATGGTCTTCTTGTTCAAAGCTCGATAATCAATACACGTCCTCATGGTATCATCCTTATTCACCAAAACAATAGAAAAAACAAAGGCACTAAAACTAAGGCGAATATGTCCCATCTCCAATAATTCCTTGATTGCCTTCTCAATTTTCTCTTTGAATGATCTTGGATGGTGATAAGGAGTAATCATAACAGGTTTAGAACCTGATTCTAGCTCTATGATATGCTGAAATCATCTATCAGGGGGCAATCATGGAGGTAAATTATTGAATATTGTGCCATACTTGTCTAAAATAGCTACATATCCACATGATAAAATATTTTATCAGTGGGTGAAGTTGTAGTGCTCATCAAGCAATGGGCTGCCCAAGCTACTTGTCTCTTACAAAATGATCTCTCCATTCTCTTAGTCATGGCAACTCTAGGAGCTCCATTGGCCATAATTAGATGCACAACTTCCTTTCCATCAAATTTGAATTTCAGCTCCATGATTTGGTAATTTTGTGTGAATTCCCCAAGGGAATGTAACCGTTGCACCCCTAATACCACATTTGTCTCTCCTATGCCCACCAAATAGAAGTGATTGCACACTTTATATATGCCAAGAGTGATATCCAACCCCTTATCCCTCTTGGTGCATGGAATAGTGAAATTATCAGCTACAGTAACATTGAAACCCTGGGAATCTTCTATTTCCAACCCTCTTTAGACCACCAATCCTTCATCAATGAAATCGTGGGTTGTCCCACTATTGATCAACGCTATAAATTTATGCCCATTCAACACTCCACAAACCCTGAAAGGATAATATCAAGTGGCCCCTGAAAGCGTAGCAAGGGTACCACCTGAAGTCTTTTCGTCTTCCTTAATTTCAGATTTCGGTTCTCTCTTCAACTCCCACTTCAGGGTCCTCTACTTTTGATTATGTATTCATTATCACTTCAATGCAATGCCCCTAACCTTTTCCAAGGCATCTATGACCCGACTCCCATGGATCCTTGCAAGCTAAGTCACCGCATTCGAATTTGTGTCCTCGAGCCCATTAAACTCAACTCTATTATGATATAATTGGGGGGGTTGCCTAAAAAACTCTATACAGTTGGAGGCTCTACCCCATCTATATAGTGATAGTGCAGCGCCTCGTCAAAGAGAAGTCGGCCTTCGAAGGGGGATCGCAAAGATCAACCGTGATTTGATCGTACCAAAGAATTCATATGGCGCCCCTAGACTAGATACACAGGCCAACGGCAACATCCCCTCTATATCTATAGATGGAGATGAAACAACTTTTGTTGATGAATGGCTATACAATGGTGGGCCCTATGAGCCAATCGTTCTACACTTCCTACTTGGTGTAGCTTGCTATATGGGTCGTGAGTGGGAGCTTAGCTTCTGTCTAGGTATGCGTCCTTGGATTGTTGTTGCATACTCAGCTCTTGTAGCAGTTGCTACTGCCGTTTTCTTCATCTACCCTATCGATCAAGGAAGCTTCTTTGACGGTATGCCTCTAGGAATCTCTAGTACTTTCAATTTCATGATCGTATTCTAGGCTGAACACAATATTCTTATGCATCCATTTCACATGTTAGGTGTACTTGGCATATTCAGTGGCTCTCTATTTAGTGCTATGCATGGTTCCTTGGTAAATTCGTCGAGGAACGAAATTGAAAAAAATTAGAATTAAAAAGTTGAGATTAAATTTGGCTAATAGAAATATACTTATATTTTAAAATATACCAACCGACCATTCAAAAAACATCACATTTCATATAAATAAACATGTCAAAATACACCAGCCAAATAATAGTATAGAAGTGTGTTGGCTTGAATTTAATATGTAACTAATGACAAAGAAATCATGTTTGGGTATCCTTTTGGCTTAGGGGACAATTATATACTATTGGACTACTTTGGTCAACTATCATACCTACCATCACCATTTATATTTGCATGAGTTGCACTGCCCTATTTAAAACTCTCCATCCACGAATCTATTGAGAAATTATGTGAGTCAGACCTGAATACATTTGGCAACCATGCACATTACTAAAGATATCAACAAAGACATTCCTACATTTCTCGAACTACATTGTATTGTTCAAGAAAATGATGATTACATATTTTCTTGTATATGTTTTCTTGCTACATATGTAGGGAATGTTCTCTTATATTCAAATATTTTGCTAAACAAAACAAATGCATTAACAAACAGATAACTACCCTTGTGCACTTTACAAAGCAAAAGCAATGCCATTTTATTTAATGGTGTCTAAGTTTCCACTAATAGAGATAAGCATTAATAAAGATAAACAGAGACGACCATAACTAAAACAATGAACACACTAATCACTGAGTTTCAAGTTTGCTTCAAGTTCGAGAGCTTATGGCGGCCAAAAACTCACTGAGTAATCACTAATAGTGAAATCTGGCGACCAACGAAGAAAATAGCAAAAAAAGCCTAAAAATGCAAATTTCAAACGAATTTCGATGATTTTAAACCATTTTTTTATTAAATTTATTTTTGAAATTCAGGATGAATTTCAAGAATTTTCTTCTAGTTCGGCGAATTCCAAACTTCTTTGATTAAGTTCGATGAATGCGGTTACACTGCTTGCAAGTGAAGCACAATTTCTTTCTTTTGAGCTCATTTATGGTTTCTATCTCTTTGCTCGTTTTTGGCAACTCCTTTTGTTGAAATCCTCATTATTGGAATGGCTTCTTTGGCTGCCCATAAGGTGCTGGTTTTGGCTGCCCATAAGACATTGTCCTTTGCTGTCCTACAAGCAGAATTTTCCCTTTTGGGGCTGATGTTTCCAGATCCAATGCCTTTTTAATAGCTTTTTGAAGAGAAATAGGGCTGAAAGCTTTCACAAGTCAACCCTTCGACAAATAATGCCACAAGTCTCCTCTCGGTTACATCGAATACCATCACGGATAACTTTTGAAATTCAGCTACATAATCATCCACTGTGTTGTGTTGTTGCAGTTGGGCTAATTCTCGAAAATGAATTTCCGGATCAATTCTATCAATCTCTCAATCAATCTCCTACTAAACTCATCATAAGAATTAATCAAATTATGTCCTTGAGTAATCAGCCCATGGTACCACCATTCGTGTGCTATGCCCTCAAGATGAAGGGTTGCAAATTTGATGGCTTCATCTTTCAACATTGGCTTAAGAGATAGATAAGTATCCAGCTTTTGTATCCAAGCACGAGTTGTACACTTGTTGGATCCATCAAAGGTAGAAAGTGTCAATTTTCCCAATCCCTATTGAAGGTCTCTCTAGTTGGCTTATGGTCTAGGTTCAAGTCTTGGTCCACCTCTCGTTTTCTTTAGACTCATGAAATTTGTAAGAGAGATTGCTTCTCGAATCTCTACTGGAAAAGCCATATATTTAGCATAGCTGGCAACAATGGCATTTGCCAAAGATTGCTGAATTTCCACCTTTGAAACGACTTCCTCCCTACAAAGAAAATGTGGCTAGAAAGGTCTAGAAATGGAGCCAATAACGATCCTTTAAGTGCGCTATTTGTTCGCCCCTGAAGAAATTCCTTCCTCATTCTGAGTTGTATGCACATTCGTATTTTGCATGGTGTGGACCATAGTAGAAAAAAAGGGAATCGTGGTTAATCGGCAATCAAAAATTGTGACCCGTACTCAGGATTCAGCAATTACTCGGCACTTTTATCGCTACTTTAAAAATATATATAAATTCATAAAATACAGTGAAATACATTTTTTAAAATGAATTTAGAGAAATGATTGTAGAGATTCAGAGAACACATGACTCAGAGAAATAAACATGCTTTATATTAATTTTTAAGCAAATTAGAGTACAATGTAAATGTAGAATGCTCTATTTTAAATAGTGATATTAAATTGCAAAAGTCCAAACAGTTATTATTACTTCAACTGTTGTAACTTGTGACTATGAAATTTTGTGACTGATGAGGATGAAATTCGGTTCGAGTTCGAATTAGGATAAAAATCGGAAAAAAAATCATCATTAAATTCAAAACATAAAAAATATTAAAAATAATAAAAAATAAAAATAAAAATATTTAAAACAAAATAATAATATATAAATGAAATAAAAACAAAAATGTAAACATAAATTAAAATTATAAATTATATACTAAATTAAAATGAAAACATAATAATTTAAAACATAAATTAAAATTATTAATTATAAATAAAACTTAAAATATTTCAAACAACTCCTATAAAAATAAATATATTAATAAATAATTTTAAAAATAAACAATATTATAAAGTTCAAAATTAAAAAAAATTAAAAACAAAAAAATTAAACAAAAAGTAGAAATAAAAAAAGAACATTAACTATGATTAGAACTAAAAGTAAAAACCCTACAGGCTAAACTAAAACAACTTACATGCCCGCGCTGTCCGTGGATATCATCCAAGATTCCAACCGTTTTAAGTTTTTACAGTCTACACCTTTGCAGGTAACATTTTTTTGGTAGTCCGTAGGGTACCGGTAGACGCAAGGTAACACTGTAACAGTATAATGTTTTTGCAAGAATTTATAAAAAGCAAGGAAAAATGGAAAGATTCCAACTTACCAGCAAATAGCTCCTTAGCTCAGTCTCAACGACAAAGCAACAAAGGGCAAAATGACACTAGCGAAATAACAATGAAAAAAAACAAGGATCGCGATTTCCATTTTAGGTTTTTGTCTAATTTTTGGGTTCCCAATTTTCGTCTAATTTTTGGGTTCCCGGTTTTTAGTAGGTCAAAAACTGCGGTTTTCAATAGGTAACCGACCCACGAAACCTGCAATTTTTGGCCTGGTAACCGGGCATCTACATTGGGGTTTGCCAAAAAATGATTTTTTTCACGGGTTTTTTAATACTATGGTGTGGACTTATTGAGCCATCATATCAGCTAGGCATTCTTGACCTTGTACAAGCTTGTCAAAATGTGCATCATCTAGATCTCTATCACTCATAGTTTTCTTCTCTTATCCAACCACAAATTATAAATCTCGTTGTTCTAACCCTTCCTCTAGCTGTTTTGGATCCTTCTTTTTCTCTCTGTTAATACCTGATTTCTCTCTCACTATCGTGCATGAAGTTAAGCTGCAAAATTATTTATTTACCACAAGCTGGCAAGAAACCCAACTCTGATACGACTATAATATCCCTTTCAGGGAAACAACTTTAATTCCTTTGTTTTTTTGCAATTCTATTTAAATCTGGAATATTATAAAATAACAGCGTAAAACATAATGTAAACTAATAAATGGAAATCAATTTGAGTCTTTATTTGATTTTGGAAAGTGCAAACATGATAAAATCAAAATACCAATGTTCACTAAGATTTCCACAAAACCCTAACTTGAAACATGGAAAAGTGTAAAAACTAAAAGAAATCCTTGAATTCTCTCAAACCCTAGCTGAAGATGACTCTTAAATAGTACAAGCTTCTGGGAGGTATGACAACCCTCTAAAGTTAGCCATCAACCTACAAAAGTCAATCCCTGTCTGGAAAGTTAACGATCAGATCTTGGAAGGCGATGCCAACAATTTAAGGGTCTGGTACCGCTGAAATAAATACCAGAAATGGGATGCCTAGCCTTGGGTATGTCATGTCCCTCTTTTGATCGGGACATCTTTGAAGACGCTTAGCTTTAATCCATTTCTCGGAGTTAAGGAAAAAGAGAATAACGAAGGGGAACAGTTGGTTTAAAAAAAAGTACACTTGTGAAAAGTACTTTATGTTATAAAAGTTCACTTAAGTTGGGGCCCTTTAAGGGTCATGGGTGCCAAAAGGTGTTCTTTCTTATAATTTGAGAAGGCATTTCC
The DNA here is from genome assembly GCA_037957365.1 of Torreya grandis. NCBI lineage: Eukaryota > Viridiplantae > Streptophyta > Pinopsida > Cupressales > Taxaceae > Torreya > Torreya grandis. The sequence goes on from JARHVA010003572.1 coordinate 716,765, forward strand.
CACCTTTTGGGCGTACCCCTTGGGGATGGAGTATAAAAGCAAAGGGGGGGATCATTTAATAGGGATGCTAATTTTGATATTCAAATATTGGACTTTGAGCATGAAACGCTTGAGCCATTTGCCTTGAAGAAGAAAAATTTCAAGCAAAGAGATTGAAGATGCAAACCCTCATTCTTCCATGGGACAACATCACCTTGGAGCTGCCATAGATAATCAAATTCAGAAAAAGACAAAAAGAAGGGTTTCCAAGCTGAGCGACTTGCTTATGGAGGTTGGCGATTGGATTTGGGAGTGATTTGCTAGTGTGTGAGGGTCATTTCTTGCCCTAATGACATTCTGAATTTTATTATAATAATTCCCAACTATAGCGAATTGGTATTGGGAGTTTTTGGTAGGATTTGAGGGCTTTTTCATGCCCAAACCCCAATTTGATTTTTATATGAATTTTTCAGCATTTGTTTAAGAATTTCTGAGGTATTTTGGAGGGTCTTAAGGCCTCAAATATATTGGATTATTTCCTATAATTTATTCTATATTTTTTGGGGAATTTTGCCAACATTTATTGCTTCATAAATTGCTGAAAAATAGGCATTAATTCAAGATATATATTCAATAATTTTGGGCTGATTATTTGGTCATAAATTTGCATAATTTGAAGTGAAGAAGCCGGTTATTAATTTTGCATTTGTCTTCCATTTTTCTTCTTTCCTTGCCCTATTTATTCATTGAAAAGTGGCCAAAGGGTTGTTAGGGTGTCAGTGGAATTATTGCAGCCTTGTTGTGGTCTTTTGGGTGCTAGGGTTTGCTGGAGATAAAAAATCAGAATTGACATTTTACCTAGGTTTTGCAGAAATTTCATAATTTAAAAAATATCCTATATTCATGTGAATTCTAGAATGAACAACTACTTTCAACCAACACAAATCTGAATAACTTGTTTATCTACACAATTGCAACTCCTACATGGAGTCACCTCTGAAGATTGGAGGGTTTTCGTCTTCGAACTTGATTGCAATTGAGGGTTTCTATCCTCAAAAGTAGAAATTGAACCAATTTGGATTTTAATCGTATATATTGAATAATGAATAATGAATACCCATTTTGGCACGTTTCTCCAATTTCACCCAAAAAGCATTTGAAAATACTTTTAATTAAATATTTACTTTTGGCCATTTAATTATTAAAAAAATGGCCCCTTTTAATAATAATAACACCTAAGTATCTTTTTTCCCCATTATAGAATAAAGTAACTTTAGACAACTTAAATGAATTATTATTAAATTATTTCCATCATTAAATTCCCTTGGCCTACGGGAAATAAAAGATAAGCTTCGGGTCCTCTGATTTATTTAATTCGTAAAAGGGAACATTATAGTGGGCTATGAAGAAGAGGCATTGACGATGTGGTGAAGTGTGGTGTGACTGAGTTGTGCTGAAATCATGCTCATGCCCCATCGCTTGACTTTTTTGGTTTGATTTGTACAATCATATGCACACACAAATCAGAATGGATTCTAAGTGTAATAAGGTGCGACATTTACACACACTGCTTAACATAAAGTAGGTAAGATTTTTGTGATGAACGGCTGAGCAAGTGGAAGTGATTGGTGATAATGAAACATTGGCTTATGGAGTGAAGAATATAGAAGTAAGGGTTTAAAACAATGAATTTAAAGTCAAGAGTGAAAATAGCATAGACAGGAAGTGCTCGGGGGATGTGACTTAGGATGGGGTAGGCGTGAGACATTAAGTTGTAAATATGAAAAATCAAAACCTTAAAAGTATATAACGAAAATCAAGCATTGGAGAAGAACCAAATTGGAGCTAATTTGCATGTGTTTATCACTTTGTAATCTTGGAATGTTTATTACTTGGCATATTTTATTCAATGGGACATGCATAAGGGATTTCAAAGGCCTCATAGATCCTAACTCTATCCATGGCTAATCTGAAAGAAAAGATTAATCTGGCCAGGGTGTCAGCTTTTTAGTTGGGTTATCTTTGAATATGTATAAGTTGGAACCACGAAACTTAAGGAGGTCAGAGATATCATGGGATTATAAATCCATGGGGGTTATTTATCAATGGACATTTTTTGAGTTGATGGACTTATTTTGTCCTTGTTACTTCCAAGATGAATTTAGAGTCTATCTCTGCTTCGATATTGTCAATGTGGTGCTCCCTAGCAACTTTCAATCTGTGCAGATGCTTCTAAAAATTATAAGGGTGAATCTCATTGTAGTTACATCATTAGGCAATGTTTGGGAACTATTTTTCTCTAACAGAAAAACATATTGCATTCCATTCATTAAAAGTTAAGAATTAGTATCTGTCCAGATTTTTGAGGAAATATTATCTTCCAGCATCATGAGAATAAAAAAGACAAAGGAAATGTCCATGTCCAAGTAGCCAAAACTGATTCCAGTAATGAACAAATTGCAAATCTACAGATGGTAGTCTGCCAGACACAAGATGCTTGCTTGAGAAGGTTGGAGAGAAATTTGAAGCAGAGGTTCTTTACCAACATTGCTGTAGAAGCATTCTGCAACCATGTTAACCAAGCTGACTATCCTGTACGAGTCCAAAAGTGGACCCAAAGATTATGTGATAATAATAAATCCATGGAACAGCCACAGGTTTTTATTTGCCAGAAGGGCTGACACATGCCAAAACCACGTTGACCAACCCAACTATGCAGTAAAGAAGTCAAAAGTGGACCTGATGATCATGTGACCAAAATAACGCTCATTGATCTGACATTGGATTTTATTTGAAAAAAAAGGCTGATTTTAATATTTATATGATTGTAGTAGTTGGGAAAATATCAGGAACTGGAAAAGTGATTAAAATCTATTAGGATGAAAAATGTCTTTATAAAGGGCCAGATGCTTTTTGGTGTTTTTTCAAAGAAATCACAAATTATTCAAAATAATTACTGAATTAAAAGCCAAAAAAAGGTATCTTTCGGAACTTATGCAATTAATCTCAGATTTTGGTACCAGAGGTATAAATGCAGGAAAGCTTCCACAAGCGAACATCAATGACTCGAGCAACAAATTCTAATTGAGCATTTCATATCTTAGTGATCTTGAAAAGACAAAAAAATGAGGTGTCTCATGGAGTGACTTTATTTATTATTTTGGCAGAAGCATTGTGTTATATGGTTGATTCTGCACATTGGATTGATGGTTGGCTATAAGTGGTTCTCTTATGATTCTATATGGTTGGATGCAGAACAAGAGTGCTCAGGGTGGGCTTGCAACAGGGCTCTGCCCTTCGCAATAATCCAGTATCCTGTTATATTGAACAGCTATTACTGGTAGTGGCATTTAAGTAAACTATTTTGCAGTGTCCACATTTTAACTTTTCTATGGCTATTTGATTTAATATGTCCCATACTTCTTTATTCCTTGTTGATATTTGTTTAGCTTAATAATGTCTCGTGCTCTAAAGATCCAAAGTGTCCTTGTTAGAAGGGTTAGATCGTGACAATGTATATATTATGCATTTGATGATTTACTACTTGGTTTGAGACAAAATTACGTCCAATTTAGTGTCTATTAAGTTAGTTTTTCATGGAATGAAAACTCCCCAATTTTGTGAGAAGGAAAATATTGCATTTTATTTATTGCATAGTCTGAACCAAGTCCAAGTCTCATAGCTATGATACACACATGTACAACATATAATGCAATATGAAAACACAGAAAGTAATATATTACACCTCAATTCATTAAAACATAAATTCAAAAGATGTTTGTTTAAAGTTTTCCGAAACACATAATCTGCAAACACTTCACAAAAGGCATCAGGCACGCCTAAATTTAAACAATGCGAAAAAAAAAAATACTCAAAGAAGTTTCTCCAATCAACGAGAATTTGTACAGGAGAAACATCAGATGAATAGTCTCAAGGAATCTAACCTAAGCCCATCATGTAGAACTTTGCAGAAAAGAAGCATTTGAATAAGGAAAATCTAACATACCATCACGGACCAATTGTTCTGATAACTGCTCACTAAAAACTCCATCAGTACAAGGACTATTTGTGATAAGGTTTTGTACATACTCCTCGTTTTCGAGTAAACGACCAGCAGCTATGATCATATCTTGTGATAGAGAAGTTTCTGTTAAATGATTAGATGGGCCAAGCTCTGATCCTCCAATACAACTTTCCAGATCAGTCAAGATGCATCTAGAATGGCATAGGAAGTCAAACAACAAATCCTGCAACATATTACACAAGTTATCTAGTTCTACCACACTAACGTCCAAAGGTTTTACCTGAAATAAAATCAAAAAGCGCTGATCAGGAGGATATAGCTGAAAATTCAAAATAATATTCATTTGATTGAGTTGCCATGATGTTAAACAACAACAAGATACATTAGCAGCTACCTTAAACTGCTTTGTCAATTTAACATGTAAGAAATATCTGTGGTGAACAAACCTCCAGTTCAAGATAATTCCCAAAGCGTGTTTTCAAATGCTGAGGACTTCCAAGACAACATAATCGTCCTTCAACCTAAAGAAGCCAATAAATTCATTAAATGCCCATTGGCATAAAATAGGCACAAACCTCTGAAAAAACTGAGTAATTAGTTCTACATAATAGCACACACATAATTACCATAATTCCAATGCGTGTGCAAAGGGCCTGCGCTTCATTCATGCTATGGGTTGTCAGAATGACTGCTGTTTTTCCTTGTCTAGTTGATATACGTGATATTACATCCCACATAAACCGTTTTGCAATAGGATCCATACCTGTACAGTATCAATCAATATCTTAGCATGTTTTATTAAGATGTCATTGCTTCCCTAGATTATATACAGCTTAAATGTAGGACTGATTTGACATTCAAAATCCTATATGAAAAGTGCTAAGCTACCCTTCATAAATGTTTAAGGCATACCTTTTGCCAGTTGCAGAAATGTAAAACTCAGAAGGCATATTATAATGAACATGTGCAAACATATGCTTACCAAAATTAAAAAGTCAAAAAATTCTGCATCAAACATATCTCAAACTGCAGCACGATGCAGATGCAGGTGATGATTTCTTCTTTGCAACAAACAATTTTCTACCATACCAACAACAATGTTGCTACGATACCACTATAACATTTATCTTACATGCCTTTTTTTCCATTGCAATTTTTTTTTAATTGGAAAACACCCCAGGAGAGTCAATCCCCTTTACTACATGACAACATTAGCTTGGACAAAATCTTAACTTTAAAAATCCATTATAGAGAGGTACATGATGAGCTTACTCTGTGGCTTGGCCTTCCGGATTTTCCTTCTCTTATATGCACTAATGGCTCATTCAGGATACATATTCTCCCACATGCGAAGATGATTATTTCATAATCATGAACAATAACCTTTGATAAGGTGTACTCCCAAAGTGAATTATATTTAAGGTAGTACAAGCGAAGCAATTAATTTTGAGGAATTTAGGCCCCAGTTGATGTATAACATAACAAGATAACAAAGAAAATTAAGTTGCTAATGTTTTACCCAGAAGCCACGTGGTATAATATTTCAACATTGAGAGGAACTTAAGGAATCTCAAATTTCAATAGAAGGATCTTAGGTGTTAAAGAGTTGGGACTCCCTTGGAAGATAATAACATGAAAGATCCCTGATGGAACCCTTTTGCTGATCTGCTGTAATTTTGTATTTTTTAATTGGGTTTTCCTGTTTATGAATGTTTTCTTTCCGAAATAGACGGAAGTCGCAGTAGGGTTTGATTGTTTTTGTGTTTTGATAATTTTTGCAACAAGTAAATAAGGAAGTACAAGAACATAAATAACTTTTGTAATTAAAAACCAAGTACAGCCAAAATAAATTGCTTATGAGCAGAATTTTGAATATTAAATCAAGTAGGAAACCAATTACAGATTTTCAATAATTCAGGGAGATTACAATTGCAGACAAACCCAACCTGAAACGCTGAAAGGGAGTTACACACCAGAAGAAGGGCCGTGGCAAGAATCCAATCCCTGTAATGCGCTGCTGTGGAAAAGAGGTGGGCTGCCAGATACAGCCGTACAGCTGCAAGGGCTGCCAGGTACAGCCGTACTATTGTAAAACCCTCACACTCTGAAATAACCCTTGTATATCTGTTGAATTCTGTCACAAATCCCAGCGCCTTCTAGAAGAACACTAAGCAATCTCCAGATGAAACTGAACACACAACAATCCATTGAATTGGGGGCTACGTCCCAAACAGGCAAGCACTGGGGTTTGGCGTCCCAATACTAGAAGCTCCTCCAGAGCAAAAGCGCAAATCCAAAATATAATATGTCAAGAATGAATCATAATCCTCTTTTGACCTCCTTATAACCCTTTCCAAATAGTTCGAACCCTAAAAGCACCCCATGGGCCGTTTAAGTCATAACATGTTATATTTCCCTTTTTAAGTGGTCAAGTACATAGAAATTGACCCTTTTTCCACATAAAGAGAGATCAATCCACCGAAAAGATCTGAGTCAAAAGAGAAATATTTAGAAAAGTCCAAGACCTTTCCAATGAGCTATCACATCCTAGGGTACGCATCTAGATGAGGCCAAAAACCCCTTATTACTCCAAAATGACTATAAACTTAGACTTATTTAATTAAAAGACGGAAACTTAAGAAATATTAAAAATATAACCCAAGTAGCAACAAAATGAACCAATGACTCCAGAAACTAGAAAGTCACCATGCCACCTGTCTGTGATTGAAGTCAGAAATCAAGGATTCACTGGCAGTCTCATCCCTAAAATCTAGGGATGCCTCTAGAAACTAGGAAACAAACCCAAATCCTCTGAAACTGAACTCAAGGAATGATCTCATGGAGACTCATCCCTGGGTATGATCATATCCTCCTAAAAAGTAGGGGTAACCCCAATAATTTTAGGAATTGCCTCCTAAAAAATAGGAACGTCTCCAAACTGATCAGCGATGGCCAAATCACCAAGTCCCCAACACTGTATAGCCATACTGGGTCTCTATCCAACAATGTCAACCTACAAGACCCCATAATAAGCTGACTCACATGTCTCTGCTAGACCGAGCTAAAGAGGGGACATGACAATCCTCCCCTCTCGGAGATGCTTGCCCACAAGCAATTGTAAAGCTGGATGTTGTAAAATGCTCTCACCCTCATATACACGCTGCAAAACTCAACAGTGAACCCTGATTGGAACCCTGATGCACACAAAGGATTCCTCAATATACTGGAGAGTATCCCACAACTAATTCCTGGATCCCAAATGAATCTGTAAGGAACTGCATCAGAATCTCGCTGAAAACAGCTGCAACCATAGAACCTGCCAAAACTCAGCAAACTGTGCAATGCTATTGCTGAAATAAACATATCACTTTTGATGTCAATCCTTGGGTCCCAATGCCAAACTGGAAGTCTGTCACAAAGCGCACCTGTTGACTTCCACTGTATCATTCTACATAAACAACTGACATCGCACCAATAGTGGTGGAACACCTCATCAGGACCAAAATAGAGTGACGAATCAAACACGTCACCACCAGGATCCCAAAATAGAATCAACAATCCACTATCAATGACAACTGGTGGCACCTGCTGCACCATACTGTTTGCAACTGGATCACTAATATGCCAAGAGGCTACTCCCTGATACAGAGACCTGTGGGTTATGGACCCAAACAACTGCCAAAAAGATGAGTATCTCCTAACTTATCTGCAAATGTTGGTGTCCCCACAATACTCCAACTGCCAAAGCTAGAAGAAGAGTGCCCCTGACACCAACTCATAAAGCCGGTTGCACTAATCAATGCAACTGTGGAGGGCTGATCCCTCTCAGCATCAACGGAAGTGGATATCTGTGCCTCTTCCCTCATGTGTGCACCATACAACTGCCTAGCAAGCATGAAAGCACAACCTCTATCCTCTACCCAATTCCTATGGACGTGCTGACTAACCAAGCCATCATACCTACTGCCCCCATAATCATCCTGTAACCATGTATCTGTGCGAAATCTCTGTGACATAGAAGTAGTAAACCTTGTCGGATACATAATAGCATGATGGATAACTAACTGTTGTCTCTGCAAGTAATTCCTCATACACAACTGAGTCAGATACTTGCAGACTCTAGTTCCATCTTCTGTAGATGGCAACTCTTCATCCCACAATGGATGGTATAAGTCCCCCATCAATCCACATCGATCCATCAACCAATCATCTGCATGTGAACTAAAAGAAGGGTGATGAACTCTCCTCACCATGTAGTCATGGTAAAAAGCACCAACCTCCGTCAATAGTTGACCATCATAGTTCTGCTTTCTATCACCTAACATGGAACTAACCTTAGGGGGATCAAGTGTATTTTCAAATTCATCTCTCATTTGAATAATGCTATCTATCCTTTTTTGTCTTGCTATGTTGATGAGATTGATCTTTTCTTTCACTTTTTGAAGATGCTGTCTAGCATTGGCAGCCACTAATCTAGCCTCTTTGGCTTTTTGCAACCATTCTTCATTAATTTTTTTGGACTTCTTTACCTCTTCGATGCCAAAATATACAAAATCAGTCCTCTTATCCTGGATATCTTCATGTCTACCAAATGGTGTAGGGCTGCCATCAATGGGTGATATCATATCATTGGCTTTCTCATGATCACAAGCTCCTATCTCACCAGAATGATGGGACATAATGCTGCTGTCCTCAAACCAATCAGTGATGACATCATGCCATTGTAAAATATCTTCTTCATCATGGGTATTCAAAACACTAGTGGCTGCTCCACTAAGCAAAGGATCAACTTTCACATCCACCTTAATATCTGGGACCCTTAATGGACTTTCATATGTACGAATAGTATTCATGGAAGCACCATCTAATTCTTTACCACGATAGGATGAAGCAATGCTAGACTCATCACAAGAAACTATATCTTCATGTAGCTGCTCTAATGTAACTGGTTTGTCTTCACCCATCACTTACTCTTCGTTTCCCTCATTCCCTTGTCCCTCAATCATATGCACAACACAAGATTCTTGCCCATCTAAAGAGGCTGCAATAGAAGACTGATTTTCTGATTTCTTTGGTGAAGCATGAGCCAAACTCAACTCCACATTCAACTCCTCAATCTGATTTTCCGCCATAAGGAGAGCCATTTGAGAGTCTTCCAAAGATTTTCTAGTCTTCACTAGCTCCGTGGTGAGTTGATCAACCTCTTCCTCTTTCCTCTTCAATGCATCTGAATATATGACACCCAATTCAAGTAGGTGATCTCTATCGGAAAGGAGAGTTAAATAGTTATTTGTCATAATCTCCATGGCTGTCTTAAACGCTTGCAAATCAGAAATTGATGAAGCCTCTTCAACACTTCTGTGTCTCCCCTCAAGCTGGACCTTCCATAGATGAATTTCCACCATCTTGTGGGAATGATCAGAATGGGACAGCGCTGTAATAATCTTATCTTCACCAACCTTTAGTTGGTTCTCCAAATCAGACTTAGGGACCAAGGAAAATTCATTAGTTGAAGTTGTGGGCTGCCAATGGAGAGCTTGCCTCTCATCAAAATATTCTTCTAAAGTGTCCTCATGCTGGTTTGGAACTAGAGCAGCAGTAGTTCCCAACCCTAACTCCTCATCATCCCTCCAAAAAATAGACTCAATAGATGATGAATTGCTCACCTTATGCAGAGAGGTAAGATCACTCTTAGGACAATCAAAAGAGTCCCCAATCATAACCTCCATGTCACCAACTAGGAGATCCGTGCAACCTTGTCCTATAGGATCCAATGTTTCGTCCTCTCTACTTGCTGTAACATCAACTGGGTGAAGATCAACTGAAATAGACCCGATTTCAATACTACTGGTCCATACTTCACCTGTTAGTTTTCCCCCTAGATTTTCATGAGTGCATTTAACATCAGCCCCAACGGAATCGTTAAAAGAATCCATACCATTGCTATCCTCCTGAAGAGAAGATGGAACCTGTAACCCAAAAGAAGGCATCTCCTGCTCATCACCTTTGTCCATTTTGTTCTCCATAGGATCAGCTAAATGCTGGTCACTAACTGCTGAAAATCCATTGTAGAGGTTTCTAGATACTTCACCTGTAGAGACCTTTTGTTCCTCCTTTTTGTTTTGTGATGTAGACCTCTTAAGAATGGATGCCATAAACCGAGCTGCTTTGTCTATGTTTGCAGCGTGTGAAAACAATTCATTCATTCTCTTATGGTTTTCATCCAACTTATTCAAACTTTGTTTAAGCTTCTTCATATCCCTGTCCCACTGCTTCTGAGTACTTGAAATAACCATGATTAACTCGCTGATTCAATGTCCAATCTACCCAACAGGATGGCAGGACAAAGGCTCTGATACCACTGAAAGATCCCTGATGGAACCCTTTTGCTGATCTGCTGTAATTTTGTATTTTTTTATTGGGTTTTCCTGTTTATAAATGTTTTCTTTCCGAAATAGACGGAAGTCGCAGTAGGGTTTGATTGTTTTTGTGTTTTGATAATTTTTGCAACAAGTAAATAAGGAAGTACAAGAACATAAATAACTTTTGTAGTTGAAAACCAAGTACAGCCAAAATAAATTGCTTATGAGCAGAATTTTGAATATTAAATCAAGTAGGGAACCAATTACAGATTTTCAATAATTCGGGGAGATTACAATTGCAGACAAACCCAACCTGAAACGCTGAAAGGGAGTTACACACCAGAAGAAGGGCCGTGGCAAGAATCCAATCCCTGTAATGCGTTGCCGTGGAAAAGAGGTGGGCTGCCAGATACAGCCGTACAGCTGCAAGGGTTGCCAGGTACAGCCGTACTATTGTAAAACCCTCACACTCTGAAATAACCCTTGTATATCTGCTGAATTCTGTCACAAATCTCAGTGCCTTCCAGAAGAACACTGAGCAATCTCCAGAGGAAACTGAACACACAACAATCCACTGAATTGGGGGCTACGTCCCAAACAGGCAAGCACTGGGATTTGGCGTCTCAATACTAGAAGCTCCTCCAGAGCAAAAGAGCAAATCCAAAATATAATATGTCAAGAATGAATCATAATCCTCTTTTGACCTCCTTATAACCCTTTCCAAATACTTCGAACCCTAAAAGCACCCCATGGGCCGTTTAAGTCATAACATGTTATATTTCCCTTTTTAAGTGGTCAAGTACATAGAAATTGACCCTTTTTCCACATAAAGAGAGATCCGTCCACTGAAAGGATCTGAGTCAAGAGAGAAATATTTAGAAAAGTCCAAGACCTTTCCAACGAGCTATCACACCCTAGGGTGCGCATCCAAATGAGGCCAAAAACCCCTTATTACTCCAAAATGACTATAAACTTAGCCTTATTTAATTAAAAGACAGAAACTTAGGAAATATTAAAAATATAACCCAAGTAGCAACAAAATGAACCAATGACTCCAGAAACCAGAAAGTCACCATGCCACCTGTTTGTGATTGAAGTCAGAAATCAAGGATTCACTGGCAGTCTCATCCCTAAAATCTAGGGATGCCTCTAGAAACTAGGAAACAAACCCAAATCCTCTGAAACTGAACCCAAGGAATGATCTCATGGAGACCCATCCCTGGGTATGATCATATCCTCCTAAAAAGTAGGGGTAACCCCCATAATTTTAGGAACTGCCTCCTAAAAAATAAGAACGTCTCCAAACTGATCAACGATGGCCAAATCACCAAGTCCCCAGCACTGTATAGCCATACTGGGTCTCTATCCAACAATGTCAACCTACAAGACCCCATAATAAGCTGACTCACATGTCTCTGCTAGACCGAGCTAAAGAGGGGACATGACATAACAAGTGTCAAGACACTCTCATAGGGTAAGATATTATATGATATAAAAGATTGGAATAATGCCTTATTGTCAACCTGGGGTTGCACCTTGAATCGAAGATGTGCTGAAATGGCTAATCCTCTCTTCGGTTGAAACAATGAGATCTTCTCACGAGCGTGGATGCCTCAATGGTGAGAAGAACCTCCAGAGAAGGCTGGTTCTTGTAAGATGTATCAATGGATCTCTACTTTGTGCTGCGAATCTACCACGGAAAAGGGAGAAAGAAACTTGAAAAGGAAATCCTACCTAATGACGGTGATACACCAAAATGTTGATCCACTCTAATTGGAACCTTGAGCACTGAATCAAACAAGGGAAAAAGAAGACCTTTGATTTCAATTGATCACTATGCATATGTATATCATGAGAAGGTTCGATCCAATGACAAAAAACGTGAGGGAAAACAATGGAGAGAGGTCTGATACAAGACACTTTGCAGCCACCTAACATCCACTTACAGCTTCAGCAAAAGACATATAGAACACTAAACATGACCTGCATAACATGATGAGCTAGCAACTAGGTACGAATCAAAATTTGAGAAGGGAGAGAAATCTACCATGTATGCAAATTGTTGAATGAATGTACACTATGCCAACACTTGAAATTTGAAAGTACAATCCTTCTATTGATTGAAGAGGTTACACAACTCACCAATGGCAAAATCTGGTCTTACCAAGAGAGGGATCATTTTTACAAGGCTGAAAAGCCATTAATATAAAAATTTACAACAAACCAAGAGATTGGCATTAAAAAAAGAAGTTAACTCTTCATTAGCCCCCAAGTCCAAATTGTGTTGCATGAGTGTTCCAAATTTGTCTTTCCTTGGCTTATACCTGACTATCTTGCATGATTATACCTGGCTATCTTGCATGAAGAATCCTTGGCATTGAAAAAAGAAGAAGACAATCTTTGGATGCATGACACCTACGAATATATGTCTTGACTTGAAAACTAATCAACTTCAAAACAAGAGTAGTCAAATTCACTCGAACTGTTGGAGCGTTTGAAAGTCTCCCCTTTGCATGAAATCAATGCAAATGCCAAAATAAGAATTGTGTTTGAACCGTTGGAACGTTTCGAACTTTGAGACAAATGAGAGTGCGTGCATGGAATTTATGGCTGTTTGAAACATTCAATGCTTTGCCCGTTCATCATGCAAGACAACTCTATTTTCAGAACTGAAGCGTGCTTGCTTTCTTAAACGCGTTCACTTCGTTAGAGTCACTCACATTAGTCTATGCATGATCTTTGTTTATCCTGCCTTTGTTTTTACTCTGCATTTGTTTTATTCGTTGTTCATGCTTATGTCCATATTCAGTTCTACTTTAATCTTTGCTTATGCCTCTATTTCTGCGTTTGTCTTTCTTCTTGTTCAGTTCTAGCTCAGTCCTGTTTGTGCTTACGTCTTTGTTCATGCTATTGATCATGCTTAGTTCACTTAGTGTTTTCTCTGGCTTTTCCCGTGTTCTGCTTTAATTCGAGAATCGGGCTTTATTTTAGCTTTCGTCCTTCGAACAAATTGTCCGAAGGACTCTCTGTCTCTTCTCTTTCCCGGGCTTGGCATTTCCTTTTCTCTTTTTTGGCCTTTGCTTACGCCCTTGTCTTTTCTATCGGGTTTTTTGAAACTGTCCTTATTCCTTCAGACAAAAAGTTTGAAGGAATTTGTTTCCTTGCCATTTTTCCCGAATTTATTCTTTTAGGCTTTTATGTCTTGCCCTTTGATTTTCTTCAAACTTTTGCTAACTTCAAATTCCCGCAGATTTCCTGTTTGACAATTATTCCGAAGGATCTCGTTCTTTGCCTTTGTTCTTTTTATTTTCCCCGAGTTTTTTATCCTCCCGAATTTCTTTGGACTTTTTGTCTGAAGGAATTCCTTCGGACAAAAAGTCCGAAGGAATTCGTCTCCTTGGGCTATCTTTTCCCCGAAGGGCAAGTGCCCTTCGGGAACTTTGCTTTTGTCCTTTGCTTTATGGAGGTGCCCTCCGCAAGGGCTTCTGCTTCCCAATAATGCCAAACTTTTGAAAGGGTCCTGCCACTGACCAAGTGCCCTCTGCAAGGGCAGGTGTCCTTCGAAAAAATGAATTGTCTTTTGGAATTTTTGCCAAGGTCTTCTTCGTGTTTGAAGCGTCCCCTGCAAGGGCACATACCCTTCGGGGAAATTGTAAATGTCCCTACACGACGCCCAAATGTCCTCCGCAAGTGCTATGTCTTCCAAGAGTGCCCTTCGTAAGAATTGAAAAGGTCCACTTCACCGACCAAGTGCCCTCCGCAAGGGCATGTTTGCCTTCAAAAGTGTCCTTCGAAAGAATTGTAGGGCGCTCGAGGTTTTTGAAGGGCACCCGGGCTTTTTGTAGGGCACCCAGGCTTTTTGAAACTGTCCCTCGGAAGAATTGTCTTTACTTGAAAACCGGTCTTCTCATCTATGCTTTTCTCCTTTCTTTCGGACAAAAAGTCCGAAGAAAATAAGCCTTGAACGACTGCCACTTAGTCATTTTTTTCGGACTGTTACACAGTCCTTTGAGAGCTCTTTCTCTCGGACAAAATGTCCAAAGAAATAGTCTACCTCTTATATCCCGAAAAATTCCTTGGGAAGACAAAATAAATAAACTTAAAGCTTGTATATCTTGGTTGTATTTGCACATTTGGCTGTAATCAAGCAAGCTCCTTGGAAACCTCTAAATGACTAAAATTCACCTGGCTGTAGATGGCCACTTGGGTGGCTGTAAATGCTCATTTAAAGACCCCAAAACTGATTCACAAAAAAACTTGGCACCATAGCAAAGTTCTGAATAGTAGGGGTGATAATTTGCCCTGTGGGGGGGCAAAATTGTCAACATGTCCCATATATGATATAACCCGTATGGCCATCTGTTTGGAATACCTGTATAGTGGCACATGGCATAATTTTCTTCTGCAAAAATCCCCTGCTAGAACAATGAAATTGCATGCACCAATATTACCCCTTCCAGAACTACAAATGTTTATGTCAAAAAATAACCTCAATTTCAGGCTTCAAAGATGCGCTCTATGAAGCAAGATTAGAAATCAGACCTCTTTTCCCAAATCTATTGTATGCTACCCAAGCATTAAAAGTTGTGATTGAGTACCTTTGTGCCTTAAGCATGTGCAGTCTAAGATAACAAGACAGCTATCATAAGGTTGTAAGTAACCCTTGCATCTAGGGCAATCCTTTATTACCTAAATCTGACAATGAATGTACTTGCATAAGTTTCTTCATACAAAGAAAAATTTCCAGCATTTGTGATCCTATCTGATTTTGCTCCCTATATTCTATTTATCTTAACTTAAGAAATTGGATTCCCTGACGTTCTTGGCTTTCCATTCACCTCACATATGGAGAGAAGAGAGAGACAAGAAAAACAAGATGTACAAAATTGTAGTATGTATGCATGTATATAACATTAAAACATAACAATAACATGCTTTTGGTTTGGAATAATTGGTCAACCTTGGCCAAGTAAAATTATAGATTTCTAATAACTTGGTTTGATATATATTTTTTTAATTATCATGTTAGTTTGGTATGCTTCAATTTTGCTTTGCTTTATGTCATGACATATGCTTTTATTTTATAAGGTTTATTTTACTGCATCCCTCAACCCAGGAAAACATACTCACAAATGTTGAACCAAAATATACAATCGGTCTTCAACCATGGTATACTCATTATCAATTGAGATACGAATTAGGAGAGAAATGAAATGAGATAATTATCAATGTCCGCTTATTACCAATAAATGGTTAATATTGACGCTGTGGATTGCACCCTTTGAAGGGAGGCTCAGCTCTTCCTCCACACGGCACAATGGAGATATTCCTCTTGCTATGGGTTGCAAACTTGCGGGATGAATCTCTAGATTATGGGCTAGCTCCCCTTGATGCACCTTGAGGCCCTGGATTTCCTACTGCTAACAATAGAGGGGGTGAAAAGAGAAAAATACTAAAAACAAAACCTAACTAATGTGGTGATGCACCAAAATGGTTGGTCTACTCAGCTTTGACCTACACTTTACACCAAAGAAAAACATACACTTCATTCAAATGAGAGCCTTTCTTGCATCAATGTTTCAACAGTGGATCCTATGGAGATACAGGGAGGAAGGACTACCAGAGGTGTTCTAAGACACACTATGGACAGCCTGTTCACATGCGCCTATACTCTAAGCTGGACACTTCTTGTTGACCTGCAAGAGAAGAACTCGCAATACACTAGATATGTTGGCATAAACTTATGAAAGCATCAAAAGAAAATGACTTAACATAAGAGAAAACCATAGACATATGCAAAAGTGCAAGATCAAATGAAGATAAAAATGCTTCTTTTGATTCAAGGTAAATTTCTTCAGGGCTTCGCCATACAAATGTTGAGAGATCTTTTCTCAAATGAGAAGTTACAAATATATAGAAAGCTTGGAAATAGATAATTGACAAGTCAAAAGATGGAAACCCATGCTGAGTTAACACTTCTGCAAAGACCACAAGCCCATGTTGCTGCCATATATTCCAATTGCGTATGGGAGAGCCATGTTGTAGGTGTCCAAGTCGCTGCCCTTGCTATCTTGGGCCTGCAAAAGCATGGGATACTCCTAGCAACTGACAAGGCCATCCCCAAATTGTGCTGATTGAGTCATGCTCTCTTCAATACTGGGCGCAACTGGCTGTGCATTAATGGCGAAGCGTGAAAACACAGGCCACTCTCCTCCAATAGTTCAAAAACCAATCCTTTTATTAGTTTTCGGTAGAGACTATTTCACTTAAGTGCATTTACTCTTCATGCTGACGACACTTGTGCCACCTGCCTTGGTTTGGTTCATCCTTGGGTCTGCACTGACTTGTTACGCCACTTGAAGCGTTTTGATCTTTTGTTTTATTGTGCACGTGGTCGCGTTTTGGTTACCTACCTTGTTTTCCCTTACTTTGCTATTTCCCTTTTGTCTTGGCAATTCGGGCTCTCGACGCTTATTATTTTCTCCCGAGATCCTTTCTTTGCTTGTTCGCTCATTCGTTCTTCAGTTATTTGGGCTTTGAATTCCTTCGAACAAAATCCTTCGGACATTTTGTCCGAAGGAATTCTCCTTTGATTACTTGCACTCTTTGACTTTTCTTTGGCGGGCCTTCGGGCTTCCTTTTCTTAATTCCTTCGGACATTTTGTCCAAAGGAATTCTCCTTTGATTACTTCGCAACGACTACCTCATCACCCTGAAGTTGACGTTCATGGGCCCGTCACTAGACATTTGAATCCAACGGCTAGCTTATCGCCCTGAAGTTGACATTTACGAGCCCGTCATTGGACATTTGACAATTCCTTCGGCATTTTTGCAAATGAACTTTTCCGAGGGGAAAGTGACCCTTCGGAAAGATTGAAATGGTCCTTCAACATTCGAAAATGACCTTTGCCTTCAGAAAAATACCTTCGAAAAAGCTGCAATTGTCCACTTTGAACAGAAAGTAACCCTTTGAAAAAATGGAAAAGGTCCACTTTCATAACCAAGTGCCCCCCGCAAAGACACCTACCCTTCGGACTTCTTGTCTTTCGAATTTCTTTGGACTTTTTGTGATTGTCGAATTTCTTCGGACAAAATGTCTGAAGGAATTCTCTTTTGGCTTTTCCTCTTTGGTTTTCCTTCAGACAAAAAGTCCGAAGGAATTCAGTCGGTTGAAGTGAGAAGATAACGACTGCACTCCAAACTTCAAGAAGCTCAGTGCTTCAATATGATTACAAAATAAACTAGTTCTCTAATTCCAAGCAAAATTTGCTAAATATGGCAACAAATTCAGAAATAAGAGCCGAAGAACATATGGTAACCATCTACCCATTCAAGTGAAACATAGCACGATGGCCTTGTTTACTCCACCGATACATCACTTGTATTTTCTGATTCCATAATTAGATGAGTTACAATGCGCATAAAAGAAAACATTCAGTCCAAGTTTTAATATACTGCATTACATATTAATTCCTAGTTTGTTTGGGCATATCAAGCACTAACCACAGAAATAAAACATTCCCTCCCCCCCGAAAAAATAGCTAATGTAATACAATCTTTACTTGTTTTGCAGAAGAGCAGTCCCAGATTCATTTCAAATGTGAAGCATAGATACTAAAAACTACAAACCTGTTGAAGGTTCATCTAGAAAAACCAGAGGAGGGTCTCCAATCATTGCTATGGCCACTGATAACTTGCGTTTGTTACCACCACTGAGAGAACAAGAAGGTTTATTTGCTTGTGGCCATAAATCAAATTCTGTCAGCTTGTCCTCAACGACCTGATAAAATGTGCAGAGTGATCATGAGAAAACTAACAGTTGGATTTCCATGGTATATCAGAATATACACTCCAGGTATGATTTTATACCTGATTGAATCTGGACTTTGAAACTCTCTTTATCCTAGCATAGAGCTCCAGGTGTTCTCGAACAGTAAGCAACTCCAGAAGGGCATCAAATTGGGGGCAATAGCCTACCTGCAAATCCATTAAATCAAAACAATATAAACTATATGACTAATTACAATATGAATTTAATAAGCATAAATTAAGAAGCTCTTAAGTAACAAAATTCATGACAATACATGTTGATGTGAAGCCTTAGGATGTGAAAGAATATCCTTGCCAAAAATATATGCAGTTCCTGCTGTTGGATGTCCTTCACCTGTCACACATGATCTTATATTTATTAGAAAAACATCTAAGAGATCGTAAAAGCATATGGATGCTAATGATACCGTTTCTCTCTGACTAGCCAACATGATTAAAATGTAAATATTCAGAGAAGGCGACAACCATGGGAAGAGTGTAAAGCATACAAGACTGCAAATGAAGAAGATGAAGTAGCCCGGAAATCATTTATAGAACTAATATGGGAAGATGTTATGAGAATTGAGTAGAACCTCATTAACAAAAATTCTCAAAAAATGAGCATCCACAAAGTTTAGTCCCCATTTACAAATGTGAGTGCTCTAATCAATAAAAAATGCAACTAAATACAATTTCCTATTCATGGCACTAAAACGTTAAAGCATTCCACCAGTGAATTTAAAGCAACAATAGCATTCTATATTGACATGGATTTTCAATGAAATTAAGTGGCCCTACAAGGGGCATTTCACACACATCATTATCACATGTTAATAAAGGTAATGTAATGCAGTTCTATGCATTAAAATAAACACATAAAAATTTTTATATCAGAAGGTACTTCAAGAAATCACTCGAATCCAGAGTACTCAGTCAATTTTATTTAATTTTTTCATGACACATTTTCTCAACACGATCCTGTGTAAAATGGTTGAGATTTATAAGTTTATTTTCTTCAGTTCATGTGCATCTCAAAACAGCTCTGAGACTACAATTTTAGGAAGATTATAGTATCATACTATTGCAAAAGTTACTATCCTGCTTCTGGAAGCATAGTCCAATAAAAATAAATAAAGGCTTTCTTTCCTTGAACCACATATGTGTAAAATCTAATGTTTCATGAATTTAGAACATGAATAGGTACATAATATATATGCATGCAACCAATTGAGGGGATGCAGCTGTTCAAACACTAGAGACAAAATCAGCCTTTAGCTGACTGATGAACCATGATGAGAAGTTATCACCAGGCATGGCTAAGGCATTAAATAAGGAAGCTTACCAGAAAGCATTGACAATGTTGTACTCTTTCCTGCACCATTTGTACCAAGAAAACCAAAGCACTCCCCTTCTTGAACAGAAAAACTTAAGGACTGAACTGCAACCTTCTTTGGCTGATTTGCACCTCCTGGATAGACCTGTTATACATACAAAGGCCTATTGAGATCCTGCTAACAAGGGACAATCAATACTGTAATGATAGTAATTAATATTGTTTGAATAAATGAACCTTTAGTACATTTTTTCCTCCTTTATTTAAAGAGTCGTGCATAGACCTTTCTGAGATTTTTCAAGTAGATTATGCTATCATTAGCTGCACCAGATAAAACTCTCAATCGCTCTGCTCTCACATCTTCGTCGTCGTCTTCAAGCACTGAAGCATGTGGTTCAACAGCAGATATGATGAAAGGTTCTGTTATGCCCTTGGACAAATTTGAATAATGCTTATTACCCAACCTCTGTATACACCAAGATCTTACTGAAGTCCAACAGATAGACACGGAAGGCAGGAGATCAAACCCCATAACAAGCACAAAATATATAATGCTCTGATACCAGAAGAGAAAACAATTAGATATTCTTTCCATAAAAAGTTACATTATACATATATACTGAACTTGCTTGTGATGACAACGATAGGGTTCATTATCTTCCATTACTGATTCATGAATCTACTACTTAGATCCTATTTTGCTGCATTTAGTAAATGTCATAGATTAAAGTCAGCTTGCTGAAAGCCAAATTTGCTTGACTAAACCATACATGATAAAACGATTCAGATTCCAAGCAGATGTAGTCTTAGAGATAGATCATCTTTGCCTCAAAAAAAAATAGCTCTGATGAATATTATGAACAGCATATAGAATTATATAGAGTTGCTGCTTTGCAGTGGGTTGATTATACTCCACCAAAAGCAGTCATTCCAAGAACACTAGCATACCCAGTGTGTATCTAACTAAGATTTGCCTCCCCAAAATGCCCTTGTCACATTAATAGCCATAAGAGTTCTTTTAAGAAGGCCAATGAAGAAGTTTTGGAATAAAATTATCTATACGGAGATTTAGATTAATGCCCAAGAAATATACAGTGACATATGCGAAAAACATCTAAAGGCATCATACAATATCTTGCTAAAATACTAAGAAGAGACAATAGGTACATAAAAGGATCAAAAGGCCAATGTTGTATAGGTTATCGACCAGTTTTCATAGACGACAAATTGACAATATGTATAAGTAAACTGTGAGCATCAGCATATCATCTTAAAATGCAGTGCACTTTTTAATTATCCACACATATACACAGAGATCTGAGATAGTAGAACATGGGATAGAAGCTTTAACTTGTGATTAGTGATAAACAGTCATTTCTGATTAAAAATAATCACAAAGATCAATAATTAGGTTAGATTTCCAAAATTGCATCTCCCAATTCACAATGAGATAAAATGATATAGAGAGAAATGAATGCGATGATCATATTAGTCAAAGAGAGAAAAATAATTCAATTGGAGGTAAATAATACTAATGTCTATAGCCTGCCACTGTAAAATGACCCAAGTACAACATAAATTAGATCAAGGGATTGCTTAATGCTACCCCTGAAACAAAAGAAGGATAAAAATAAAAATAAAAATAAAACATGTGGCCACGTATATTTTGTGTGTATATCTGTGATAGCATATGACACAAACCATTATACCCAAATCTGTGAATGTTGGGTGTATTATGTAAGGAATCTATGTTCATTGTATAAAAATTCCTTCATGTGACAAGCAAGTGACCAAACTAGAACATTTGCTAAGGGAAACCTTGGATGGGGCTCTAACTTATTGCAGATTATTGCTAATGAATTAGAGTTTGTGTTGCTGATAAAGATGCAGCCAAAGACATGGCCAGTAAACAAATTAAATAAGCATACGTGACCACCAAGTTCTGTAACATCAGTTAACACCCATATATTCTAAGAATGCCTGATATAAATCATAAAGGAAGCTATCAACATATATAATGAGTAAAGCAACCAAGCTCCACAAAGGAGTAAACTGGTTTATTAATCAAAGCCAGATTGAGAGGCAAGTGAAGTTTCCTGCAGAAAAAAATTGCAACTGAAGCTGAGTTTTTCCTTTTTGTACCATTCTTTAACATTGTGAAAATTAAGTGACACCCCACTTTTCTAAGATATTTTTTGTTTTCAAACAAGAGGGCAATTTAGTCTTAAAGTTGGTAAACCAGATGGCAGAAACCAATCCAAGACCAGCAGACAAGCACATTTCCTTTGTTACATGGACACCTTGCTACAACCTCAAAACTTGTCACACAACTGGCCTCAGATTACACGACTTGCCTAACATTGGATGTAAAGCTACCACACAATTGAATAAAATACATCAATGGCAATAACCATGTTTACATGATCCTCTCTGAAAACTAAGAACCCTTCCCATCATCAACCACAATTTCCTAAGGGACAAGGAATTTTCCATGGAAAGTGCACCTAGTGTAATACAAACAAAGGTAACAGGTATATTATGGAGAAGCTAGACTGATTTTTTATTTCATGAAATTAGTCGACACCTCTACATAGATTTCAGCTTATGTGCATGCCATTACATTATCTGATCACCGGCTAATCCATCCTCCATCCACAGTCTCGGGGCCTCCTTTAAAATCTGATCATATGTGGCTATCTAACCCACTGTTCAACTCCTTAGTTCTATCCTAGTTGAGAGAATGTGCAAACTTCAAAGTTTATGCAATGTATAACTTCGCTGGAAAGCTCTGCCATCTAGCAACCAAATTGAAAGATTCAAAGATTGGAACTGAGCATTTTATGGAAACATTTTTGCACAAAACAAAATCCATTACTGCAGAAAGGAAGGAAACCGTGCAAGGTAAAATCCACAGAAATTAGGATCAAGAAATGGGGTGACAACATCAGATTCTTCGATAAACATGTCTTAAACCATCAGCACATCAATAGTGTCCAAAGAATCTGACTTGAGGATGGTCAGATGGTAGAAGACAAATAAGAAACCCTTTCTCTAGCTACTGATTTCGTCAGAACGCTTCTCTCAAAGGAAGATACGAACACAGATCAGGCACAATCCCAAGTAATGGAAAACATTCGCAAACTCATCTCAGCTGCTAATAACAAAGCATTGCTGGCACCTGCTTTTGAGGAGGAACTGAGGTTAATCATCTTCTCCTTTCAGAAGGAGGAAGCTCCAGGTCCAGATGGGTTCCCCTCCCATTTCTACCAAGAAATTTGTGACGGAATTAAAAAACTTTTGGAAGTAGTGGAGGAATCCAGATGTAGAAATAAGATGTTACGGTGTGTCAATGCCATCGTCCTAGTGTTTAGTGCCAAAAAAGTGAGATGCTGACTCTACGGATCATTTCAGAAATTCAGACCAATCTCCCTCTGCAGCATGGTATACAATATAATTTTAAAACTCATAGCAAGCCCACTCAGTCTGCTGTTGAGAAGACTCATCTCACTCAACCCAATCAACTTTTGTCCAAGAGAGGAAAATTACAGATAATATTCTAGAGGTCCAGTAAATTATTCATATTCTAAAACATCAGAAAAAGTTGGGGACAAAATACAGATGGACTATGTCCAAGGCCTTTGATTGCTACAGCTCATTATTCTTCCACAACATACTAAAATTATTTGGTTTCCTTGCATAGTTCATAAAATGGATTGAGAGCTACATTTGAACCCTAGGTTTTGCAATCTCCATATGGTATGCAAGGAAAACCTTTCCTAGCTCCCTGCAGACTCCACCAGAGAGATCCTTAGTCACCATATCTCAAGGGCCAAACTATTTGTAGCATCAGCTAAGCGTAGGCAGCAAATCTTTGGCTCGGAACGGCTAAATGGGCCTAAATGTACAAACTTCGAATTTTTGGATTACACGTCATCCCTTTCCACTCTTATTGTTAGGTAGGTATGCATTTTGAAATAGCTTCTAAGCATTTACCAAGCAGCATCAGGCCAAAAAGTTAGGTTATTAGCCTTAAAAAATCTCAGGTTCACTTTTTGCATACTAAATAAAGGAAGGAAATTCTAAACATTCTAGGTTTCAAGGAAGGTCAACTGCCAACTATATACTTTATTCCAAGGAAAATTTTATGAAAACTACCCCAAAAAAAAGGTTATAGATCAGGTGGCAAATCTTGCTGAAATGGGATTTGTTAGGGTGGCAAATGTAGAAAAATTGGCCTTCATGACTGCAAAAATGCAAAAATTATAGAAATATGTTGTGCATGTAAAGACGAGTCTTGCCTAATATTTATAATTTAGTAAAATTGTTTGGCGAATTTCAGTTGTACACTCAAGATTAGATTTCCCTGTTCAGTTATCTATTCTATTTATGGACTCAAGTGCATGATGGCAAACTTATCATAATTTGGTCAAGTATGAATCACATTTTTTCAGGTCCTGAGATTGTAAGTCATCATTTATGTCAGACGGCAAGGTGTTTTGAATTTTGGATGGAGAACTGAGTTGAAAGTGAAACTTCAATCTTTGAGGGCTATCTGAAATCTTTCCTCTTTTGGTTAGATATGTACCACTCACACTCCCTATCAGGAATAGATAAGGCAGGAAATGTTGTCAACCTAGAGTTGCACCCTGAATCGAAGACATGCATGAAAATGGCCAATCCTCTATCCAGTTGAAACAATGAAATATTCTCATGAGGGTGGGTGCCTTAATGGCGAGAAGAACCTCCAAAGAAGGCTGGTTCTTGTAAGATGTATCAATGAGGATCTCTACTCTACGCTGCGGACTACCATGGAAAAGGGAGAAGGAAACTTTAAGGGGAAATCCTACCTAATAACGGTGATACACCAAAAGATTGATCCACTCTACTTGGAACCTTGAACACTGAACAAACAAGGGAAAAGGAAGACCTTCGATTTCAATCGACCACTACGCATAAGTATTTCATGAGAAGGTTCGATCCAATGACCAAAACATGAGGGAAAACGATGGAGAGAGGTCTGATACAAGACACTTTACAGCCACCTAACATCCACTTACAGCTTCAACAAAAGACATAAAGAACACTTAACATGACCTGCATAATACGATAAGCTAGCAACTAGGTACGAATCAGAATTTGGGAAGGGAGAAAAATCTACCACATATACAAATTTTTGAATGAATATACACTATGACAGCACTTGAAATATGAAAGTACAATCCTATTGATTAAACAGGTTACACAACTCACCAATGGTAGAGTCTGCTCTTGCCAAGAGTGGGATGGATTTTACAAGGCTGAAAAGCCATCTTATAGAGAATTACAAAAGCCAAAGATTGGCGTTGAAAAAAAAAGGATATGATCAACTTAGATTAACTCAAGGCTGACTTTGCATTTCAATAAAATATGTTTTCCCTTTGTCTTTGAATGAAGTTCCTTGTGCTAGAGGAAGTGGACTTGTCTTTGTTTAATGAAACGCCCACCTCTCTTTGCATGGAAATCCACACCAATGTCAATTTTAGCTTCTTAGTGAGCTATTAGAACGTTTGAAAGTATGAGATGATAATATCATGCATGAAATCCAACACCAATGTCAATTTCAGAACTCTAACTTGATTCGTTGGACACTGAGTTGGAACGTTTGATAAGCTAAGTTGGACGAAGAGATTATTCTCCTTTGCATGGAAAACTCCTAGTAGATGTGGTGTTTAACAATTAGTCAATTCTAAATCTAGAACAGTCAACTCGACGTCTAAATTTGGAACTCCGGTTGAGCTTTTGGAACGTTACGAGCTTGAGACGGACGAAAGTGCTTGCATGGAAAACCATCTTGCTAAGTGAGATAAATTCAGGTTGAATTTATTTCCTGGCTATCTATTTTTTGTTTCTGTTTCTATGCATGCATTGCTCTTGGGTTTATTCCCGCAAACTTTCTTGTCTAGCTGTCTATTGGGCTTTTTGTTTTTTTCACTTTCCTGTGGACGCAATGTCCCCAAGAATTTCTATGACTTTCCCTTTGGTCTCGGGCTCCTTCAGAATTTTCTTATTTTTGGGCTTTCCTTTTCTTCGGCATTTGTCTATGACTTCTCCTGCAAACAAATTATCCGCGGGAATTTTGTCTTTTTTTTTTTGCCCGAAGGAATTTATCCTTTGCTTTCTTTGCCTCTCCGGACAAATGTTCCGAAATGTCCTCTTCGAAGGGCAAGTGCCCTTCGGAACTTCTTGTTTGTAGCCTTCCTGAAGGGTACCTATCCTTCGGGCTTTGTTCCTTGCGACCTTTTCTGAAGGGCAAGTGCCCTTCGGGTTCCCTGTTTGTGCCTTCCCAAATTAATCCTTCGGACATTTGTCCGAAAGATATCTTTACTTTTTTTTTCTTCTCTTTCCTTTGTTTTCTCTCTTTCCTTTGGACTTTTTTTGTCAGGTTTTTTTTTTGTTTTGTAAACTCTTCGAATTCCTTCGGACAAAAAGTCCGAAGGTATTTGCTTTGTCTTCTTTGGCCACCGGCAAAGAATGTCCTTCGAAAAAATTTCAAATGTCTTTTGACACCGACCAAGTGCCCTCCGCAAGGGCTTCTGTCCTTCATCTTGGCTTTTCGAAAAAATCGTAGGGCACCCGGGGTTTTCGCAAGGGTCCTTATTCCTTTGAATTTTTTGGATTTTCTGACTTTTCGTCTCTCAAATTTCTTCAGACTTTTGTCCGAAGGAATTATTCCTCGGGCACTTTATTCTTTGGTGGACCTTTTGGGAGGCTGTGGGTTCTTTATTTACAAATCCTCCGAAGTATTCCTTCGGACAAAAATTTTTAAGGATATATGTTGTCTTCTCCTTACTCTTGGATTATTTCCTGCGAACTTATGTCCTTTGAACTTTTCCGAATTTCTGTGAAATCAAGTCTTCTTTGCCCGAAGGAAATCCTGTTGTAGCCAAGGCTTTTGCAAATGAGTTATTTCAATTGGTCTACCTCTTACCCAATGTATTATTTCTTCCTTGGCTAGAGACGTGAACTTTCCGAATGGCAAGAGACAATCTGACCTGTGGAAGAATTGTCAACATTTCTAGCAACTCAGCTGGCCCAGCATGCCTGCTATGCTTGAGAACTCAGACCATATAGATGCTATTCGAACTCCCAAAACAATGATAAACATGATTTCTAACTGAAAATGTCCTTTAATCATGGCTGAAATAACCTCCTTCAAAATAAGAAGGGAAACACACAAAAGCAGAAAAGTAACTAAGAAGCAAATGTGCAAACAAGCACTTATTGGACAAAACTGAAGTAAACAACTGTGCTTGAACAACACTTGGAGGAAAGCAAAAACAACTATGTATATAGAGTTTTGCTCTTCAATAGCAATGTTTCAGATGTATCCCATTGACTGGGATTGGAAGCTCTTGGCCGTCCATCTTAGCAAGTTGGAAGGCGTTGTGGGATTTGCAGTTGGAGATCGTGTATGGGCCACTCCAAAGGGAATCAAACTTTGTGTGCTTTCCTTGTTTGGCTTGATCCTCATCCCATTTGAGGACCAAAAAATCTTTCATTGAAATTTCGTGAGGAAGCTCCTTTGTCAAATGTTATTTTCACCTGTGCCTGATGACTTTCTATGGCTAGCATGACTTGATTTATTGTCTCTTCCAACTCTATAAGCTCTACATACCTGATCTCCATAGGCTCATTCTCCAACAACTCAAGTTGATGCATTAGTTCTAAAGCTGAAAACTCGAGAGAAATAGGTAACCTTGTTTCCTTACCATAGACTGGCTTGTAAGGAGAGGTGGCTATTGACCTCTTGTAGGTGATCCTATAGCCCATAGAGCTGACTTCAACTAGAGATGCCATGACCTCTGATTGTCTTCAATAGTCCTTCGTATGATTCTTAAGAGGTTCTTGTTTGTAGATTCAGCAAGGCCATTTCTTTGTGGATAATAGTTTGATGAAGTGCTGAGATAAACTCCATGTTGGATAGCCCATTGGCTGATCCTAGATCTCACAAAAGCTATTGCATTGTCAGAAATAATGGTCAAAGGAACTCCAAACCTAGTGATCAAACCTTCATAGAAATCAAGAACGCTAGTTTCATTTGCTTCTTTCAATGCAATTGCTTCTATCCAACGTGTGAAGTAGTTCATCGCTGTTAGAATCCACTTATCCCCTGAACTAGGAGGGTTAATGAGACCAATAAAGTCCAATCCCCACTGGACAAATGGCTGATCCACTATAATTCGCTGAAAGGGCAGGGTTGCAAGTTTAACTTTTCCTACAAACATAGCACATTGTATGAACTTTCTAACCCATGTATGGAAATCACCAAATATAGTAGGCCAATAGTACCCAACTCTCATGATCTTAAGTGATGTAATTCTTGCGAAAAAGTGCCCTCCACCAAGTCCATCATGGAATTCTTCAAGTAATCTTTGAGTTTGGCTTGGCTCCACACACCTTAGTAACATTCCATTGATATCCTTTTTGAACAAAACGCCGTCAACGAGCAAGAATGGAATTGATTGCAATCTGAAATACCTTCTTTTTGAAGCACTTAGGTGAGAAGGGTAACAACCATCTTGTAGATAGCTTACCAAATCATGAAACCAACTAGAAGGTGAGGTGTGAACATTAGTGAAACCAACTACATATGAGCAATATCTTCATCATTTGACACTAAAACAACTTCATTAGTTTCTTGCAAGTCTTGAGCTAGATGCTCACAAAGTCCTTTGCCTCTAACCAGCTTTGTAATTTTAACTTCTACGTCATATTCCATTACTTTGGTTATCCAACCAGCGCTCTTCTCGTTTATGTCTTTGATCAAAAGAAATTCTTTGATGCTTGGATGAACAACCATTAGATGTATTTTATTATTAGACAACAAATGCCTAAATTTTTTCAGAGATCTTATAACTGAAAGGACATGTTTTTCAACAAAAGAGTACCTTGTCTCATACACCTGCAAGCCTTGGCTGTAGAAAGCTACTAGCTGCTCCAAATCTTCATGATTTTGTTGCTTAAGAATTCCTGAAATGGTGTCCACATTAGCATACGTATACAGAATGAAGTCTTTCGTAAAATCTGGATTTAAAAGCGTAGGAGCACTTGCTATGGCTTTCTTAACATCTTCAAAACCTATTATTCCTTCCTTGGACCAGTTGAAGTTTTGATTTTTCTTTAACATCGCTGTGAGTGGTTTAGCTACAGTAGCGAAACCTAAAATGTATCTCCTTATAAAATTGATTTTTTCAAAGAAACTTGGCAAAGCCTTTTTGCTTTTAGGCAAGGAGAGTGCAAGAATATATTGAATCCTTTCAAAATCTATGTTTAAACCGTGCTTTGAAACATGTCCAAGAAGCTTACCTTCATGAACAGAAAAAACACACTTATTGGGATTTAGAGATATCCCAAATTGCCTACACATTTCAAAAACTTGATGGAGGTGAACCATGTGATCTTCTGCATCTTTTGAAAATACTGTTATATTATCCAAATAGACAAGCACAAACCTATTAAGAAGGCCTTAGAAGGCCATATCCATGGCTCTCTAAAAGGTTGCTCCAACATTGGAAATCTGAATGGCATCTTTCTGTATGCAAATGTTGTCTTGAATTGGTCCTCTTCTTTGACCAAAATCTGATTGTAACCACTATATCCATCCAACAAGGAAAACCTCTCTGAACCTGTAACAAGTTGTAAAGTTTGTTCCATTGATGGCAATGGACAGTGGTCTTTAAGCGAAGCCCTGTTTAAATCACGAAAATCAACACAAACGAATCTCACCATTCTTTTTCCGTACCGGAACGAGGTTCGCCACCCAAGTTGAGTGCTTGATTGGAAATATGATAGCTGATTCTATGAGCTTGTGAAGCTCAGCTTTCATCAAAGGCTCAAGCTTTGAATTGATTGGCCTTTGTATTTGTCTTACTGGTTTAGTTTCGTCTTCTAACTCAATAGTGTGTTGAGCCAAACTTGGATCAAAACCTTTAAGATCACTATACTGCCATGCGAATATATCAGTAAAATTTGTGCATAATTCAATGAAAGCTTTCTTTTGTGGAGTGCATACCTTGCCCAATTTCAAAATCTTACCAACTGCAATCTCTACATTGGCATAGTGGTATTCCTTTGTTGACAAGGATGGTTTCTCTTTCCTTAGCTCATCATCTTCACTGAAAATATTTTGAAGAGTGACCAATCCCTTGGAGAGATTATTAGTTTTCAGTTGTACAATCTGATCACCATACTACTATAAGCGTTTCGACTGATTTCTTAAAGAAAACTCAACCTCTTCTTGCAAAAATCTCACAATTTGATTGTCATTTTCAAACACCTACCAATTTTCTTGGTTATCTAGAACGGAAGGCCTTACAACTATCTTTATATGTGACTGAAAAATGTCACTTTTACATCAGCTGGGATATCAAATTGTGCCCCAACAGCAGCCAACCTATCAACATGTTTATTCCTATATCTTGGTATTGCCTGAATATTAAAACCCTGAAAATCTTCAAGTAGATCCCATACTCTGTCTATAAGATTTAAGAAAATATTCTTGCATATATTCAAGCCTCTTAGTGGACTACAAGTTCACTATCTCCAAACACTTGTAAACAATTTCCTTTCATCTTCCTAGCCCACTGCAAACCGTGAACTAGTGCATCATATTCAACAACGTTGTTTAAACAGCCAAATTGAAATTTAATAGAGGAGAAATACCTTTGTTTTGTAGAAGTTAACATCATTTCAGCTCCGGTCCCATGCTTATTTCTTGATCCATCAAAGTATAATTGCCACAAGCCTTCATTACATTTGTCCTCTTTGACCATGGCTGGAATTGGTGCATCGTTCTCATAAAGACAATACACACCAAGACCTTCTTCAATCAACGTGTAGGGATCATGCTCATGCAAGGTGGAAGCCCACTCATCAAGAAACAAATCTGAAAGTCCATCAAAAGATGAGTCCTTTTCTATATCACTAGTTTGTAGTATTTCATTTGAGATGATACAATTTGCATTGACCACACTTGGCGTAAAGGCTCCATGTGAAAACGTGCAATAGGTTCTAAATGAATTGTTACCTTTGTGCCATATCTAGTCCTAAACAAGTAGGTCCAATCCGCTGATAAATATCCCCCAATCTTTGATGTGAAATCTCTTGAAAGACACAGCGAAATAAGGAGGCACGTCCACCACTACAATGTCCTGCTAAATAATCACGTTAGGACAAGTATGTAATGTCAATTTTAAATCTTTGATAATGCCTACTGTTTTTGCTGGTGAGCCATCCAACTACAACACCCCTTTAATATTTGGCTCATAAACAAGGCCGAGCTCGTCTGCAATCTATTTGGCCATCACCGTACTGCTAGCTCCACTATCCACCATACAATTATGAACCAAAGTATCACCCACTATTAAAGAAAAATAAAAAGGGGGAGTTTTCTTTTTTTTTACCTCAGTTTTGTCCACTTTTGATATCTTATCTCCTTGCTACAGTGTTGCTTAGTTAGCTGATCCAAATTTGTCAAGATAGCACCTTCTTTATCAACTGATTTTGGAGACAATTCAAGAGTTGAAAGTTCTTGAATGAGTTTATCCTTTTGACCTGGAATTGAAAGAGAATCCCACATGCTAATGCTGATGTTAGACTTCTTCATCTGATCTACAATACTAAGCTGAGATGGACTAACCTTTGATTGCGCCTTTTGTGGTACTTGTTGCTCACAAATTAGAGGTATTTGCTACACTTTACTAACCTCTACATTCTGATTTTTTTGCGCTGTGGGGGCAGCAAGCTGCTCTTTTGTATCTTGAGCAATAATACTAGGAGCACTTGAAGTATTTGCTACTGCTTGGGCTTCCTCAACAGCTCTTCTTTTAGCTCTCCGATAGGTTATAGCTACAACATGACCATTTGAAACGTTAGTTTTAACATCCTAAGTAAAAGCAACATGATCGTCTACCTGCCAATTTACATTAATAGCATCAGGCTACCCTTGAACCTGATGAGTCACTCCTTGTGGTGTCAATCCTGTATCTGGATATTGACCTACTTGAAAAGAGAACTCTTCTTGTGTCATCTGTGGCATGGTGATGTTCTGTGATACCAAGGCTTGGTTTTGAGCATCATTGAGATTTGTGGGCTGCCAACCTGAATCCTGCATCAAATTATTTTGAGGTGGGGTTCGAACAATGGCTTTTGAAGTGGAAGAAGCATTCGAATCAAGAGCAGCATATGACTTAGCTGGAGTTATCGCTCTTTGTGCTTGATAGGGTGGTCTATTTTCTCTAAAACCCTGATAAGAAGACCTTTGATCTTTGAAGCGCTGATAGTTGTTCTGATTTTGCTGTTGATAGGGCCTATTTGATTGAAATTGCTGCCTTCTGAGCTGTACTATTTCATTTCCAAAAGATTGTAGCAAACTTTTCAACTCTCCTATCTCACTAGATTGACTAGTAGGCGCTGCAATAGGAGCTTGAGGTGCTGGAATTGAAGCCAAAGATGGAATTTGAGGAACTTGAGGGGCTGGTACAGAACTTATTTCTTAAAATATGGACATTGGAGGTCTTGGAAAAAGCTTACCTGTTTGAATCAAACTATTTTATGCCCTTATTGCAACTTCATAAGCATCTGCAAAGTAGTACCACCCATTGACTGTATCATCACACTAATGTCAGAATTGAGAGCTTTCAAAAAATATAGAAATGCATATTTAGGTGATGGCCTAATCAGAACCGGTACCCTATGCCATGTCTTCTAGAATCTGAGATTAAAATCGGACATGAACTTATGAGGAGCTCCTTGTATGGTAGTTAATTGCTCAACTAAATATAAGTGATCAGATTTGTCCTCAAACTGTTTGACCAAGGCTGCACCCAATTCATCCCAGGTGCAAACGGACTTAAGTGGGAGAGTTCTAAACCACTGTAATGCTTTTCCTTTGAAAGAAGCAGCTAGTAATCTGATAGCAACATTATCTTCAACAACATTATGAACTGAACAAAGATTAGCCACAACCTGGATATACTCAATACGGGTTGTTTGATTTTCTCCTGAGAAGAATGGAATACTTTTGAGGGCAGATACAAGGATATCATCTCACTGTGCTAGATTTAGTGGACTTCCCCTACTAAATGGAGCAAACACTTGATTTATAACGGCCATCTGAATGGTGGGGATTGCAGTATCTAGAACGATAAGATGAGGGGGAGGTAAATATTCCCTCTCAGGATATGGGTTTGCCCTCCTAGACCTTGCTCTTTTATAAGGTACAAATTCAAAAGGAATACATTTGCTTGCCGATCTTGTGGTAACCTTTGGCATGAACGGATTCCTTGAATAATGCTATGAACTCTGCAACTAGATGTAAATGAATATCCTCCACTGCTGCGAAAACTCTATGTAAATAACTTTTTTTGTGGTCCCACCGAGCATGCCAAAAACTGTTGTCAATCTGGAGCTGTGCCCTGAATCGAAGACGTGCATGAAATGGCCAATCCTCTATTCGGTTGAAACAATGGGATCTTCTCATGAGGGTGGGTGCCTCAATGGTGAGAAGAACCTCCAGAGAAGGCTGGTTCCTATAAGATGTATCAATGAGGATCTCTACTCTACATTGCAGACTACCATGGAAAAGGGAGAAGGAAACTTTAAGGGGAAATCCTACCTAATAACAATGATACACCAAAAGATTGATCCACTCTACTTGGAACCTTGAACACTGAATAAACAAGGAAAAAAAAAGACCTTCGATTTCAATCGACCACTATGCATAAGTATTTCATGAAAAGGTTCAACCCAATGACTAAAACATGAGGAAAAACGATGGAGAGATGTCTGATACAAGACACTTTATAGCCACCTAACATCCACTTACAACTTCAGCAAAAGACAAAAAGAACACTTAACATGCCCTGCATAATACGATAAGCTAGCAACTAGGTACGAATCAAAATTTGAGAATGGAGAGAAATCTACCACATATACAATTTTTTGAATGAATATACACTATGCCAGCACTTGAAATATGAAAGTACAATCCTTCTATTGATTGAAAAGGTTACACAACTCACCAATGGCAGAGTCTGTTCTTGCCAAGAGGGATGGATTTTACAAAGCTGAAAAGCCATCTTATAGAGAATTACAAAAGCCAAAGATTGACGTTGAAAAAACAAAAGAGGATCAACTTAGATTAACTCAAGGCTGACTTTGCGTTTCAATAAAATATGTTTTCCCTTTGTCTTTGCATGAAGCTCCTTGTGCTAGAGGAAGTGGACTTGTCTTTGTTTATTGAAACACCCACCTCTCTTTGCATGGAAATCCACGCCAATGTCAATTTTAGCTTCTTCGTGAGCTGCTAGAATGTTTGAAAGTATGAGATGATAATATCATGCATGAAATCCAATGCCAATGTCAATTTTAGAACTCTGACTTGATCCGTTGGACGCTGAGTTGGAACATTTGATAAGCTAAGTTGGACGAAGAGATTATTCTCCTTTGCATGGAAAACTCCTAGTAGATGTGGTGTTTAACAATTAGTCAATTCTAAATCTAGAACAGTCAACTCGACGTCTGAATTTGGAACTCTGGTTGAGCTGTTGGAACGTTACGAGCTTGACACGAACGAAAGTGCTTGCATGGAAAACCATCTTGTTGAGTGAGAGATAAATTCAGGTTGAATTTATTTCTTAGCTATCTATTTTCTGTTTCTATTTCTGTGCATGCGTTGCTCTTGGGTTTATTCCCGCGAACTTTCTTGTCTAGCTGTCTATTGGGCTTTTTGCTTTTTTCACTTTCTCGTGGACGAAATGTCTGCAAGAATTGTCTCTGACTTTCCCTTTTGTCTCGAGCTCCTTCAGACTTTTCTTATTTTCGGGTTTCCTTTTCTTCGGCATTTGTCTATGACTTCTCCCGCGGACAAATTGTCCACGAGAATTTTGTCTTTTTTTTGCCCTGAGGAATTTATCCTTTGCTTTCTTTGCCTCTACGAACAAATGTTCCGAAATGTCCTTTCCAAAGGGCAAGTGCCCTTTGGAACTTCTTGTTTGGAGCCTTCCTGAAGGGTACCTATCCTTCAAGCTTTGTTCCTTGCGACCTTTTCCGAAGGGCAAGTGCCCTTCGGGTTCCTTGTTTGTGCCTTCCCGAATTAATCCTCCGGACAAAAAGTTCGAAGGAATTCCTTTGGACTTTTGTCTAAAGGATATCTTTCCTTTTATTTATTTTTCTTCTATTTCCTTTGTTTTCTCTTTCTCTTTCCTTCGGACTTTTTCTGTCGGGTTTTTTTTTTTTGTTTTATAAACTCTTCGAATTCCTTCGGACAAAAAGTCCGAAGGTATTTACTTTGTTTTCTTTGGCCACCGCCAAAGAATGTCCTTTGGAAAAATTTCAAATGTCTTGACACCGACCAAGTGCCCTCCGCAAGGGCTTCCGTCCTTCATCTGTGGCTTTTCGAAAAAATTGTAGGGCACCCGAGCTTTATGTAGGGCACCCGGGTTTTTTGCAGGGGTCCTTATTCCTTTGAATTTTTTGGATTTTCTGACTTCTCGTCTCTCAGATTTCTTCGGACTTTTGTCCGAAGGAATTCCTTCAGACAAGAAGTCCGAAGGAATTATTCCTCAGGCACTTTATTCTTTGGCAGACCTTTTGGGAGGCTGCGAGTTCTTTATTTACAAATCCTCCGAAGTATTCCTTTGGACAAAA
This sequence comes from Torreya grandis, assembly GCA_037957365.1. NCBI lineage: Eukaryota > Viridiplantae > Streptophyta > Pinopsida > Cupressales > Taxaceae > Torreya > Torreya grandis. The sequence continues at coordinate 751,959 of JARHVA010003572.1, forward strand.
AGTCCGAAGGATATCTGTTGTCTTCTCCTTACCCTTGGATTATTTCCTGCAAACTTATGTCCTTTGAACTTTTCCAAATTTCTGTGAAATCAAGCCTTCTTTGCTCGAAGGAAATCCTGTTGTAGCCAAGGCTTTTGCAAATGAGTTGTTTCAATTGGTCTACCTCTTACCCAATATATTATTTCTTCCTTGGCTAGAGACGTGAACTTTCCAAATGGCAAGAGACAATCTGACCTATGGAAGAATTGTCAACAAGAAACAACGTCAACTTTTTATTTATAGATGTCGTTATAAGGTTGTGAAGTCACATTAAAAGAACTAAAATGGAAAGGAAGCCTCGTAATGGAAAGAGAATGTGTTTCCATTTTGTTCACTGGCCTAGAAAGAGTCACAGTCTCCATTCCAATATTATCAGAATAGGTGGCGCAAGGAATTTTTTCGAGTCTTCTAGAGGCATGAAGACGCACCAACCATCGACCAAGAGCATAGATTGGCTTGCTCTACTAACCTTTGCTGCAAAGGGTGGTGTGAACGAAGGTGTTGAGTGGAGTTTTGCTCCTTTGACTCCCATATTTTCTCCACAAGCCCACTCAACACCAATGAATGGTGATGCTCCTATTTCCCTAGAGGCAAGATCAATAAGCTTGGCAGGGTGGTCATGGGCGACCAATGACATTGTAATTTTTCATACATGTTATTTTGTAATATTGTCAGATTTTAATATGCAATTGTTCATCTTCCTCTTATTATGCAGTTGCTATCATTAAATATATAAAAAAAACTATCATTTATGGTTATGGTTATGCTATGATTTTAACGTGTCATTTTGTAATATTGTCAGATTTTAATATGCAGTTGCTCATCTTCCTCTTATTATGCAGTTGCTATCATTAAATATATAAAAACGACTATCATTTATGGTTATGGTTATGCTATCATTAAAATCATTGCATTATTGGAAAAGAGGCACAGACTTCAACAAGCATTACAAGCTTTGAAATTTTGAATTGGCAGCAAAAGCATTGCATGCATGCACAATAATCAAGATGAAGAAAAACTTAGCATAGTAAGTTACTAAACAAAGCACCGAAATGAATACAAACTTTGCATGCCACTAAACAAAGCACCGCAATGAATAAAAACTTCTCATGGTAATATATAAAGCACCGCCACAAAGTAAAACACTCCACATAGAGGAAAAGTTATTCACAAAGGAAAAAGCTCCACATAAAAGGCAAAATCAAAACAAAAGAAATGCCCTATAATCGGAAAACGACAAAAAGGTAGTACATAAAAAAGTGAAATGAAATTTAATGCTCATTCTAATGTAGGACACATGTTAGTGAGAGAAGAATCGAGAAATCATAGCCTAATAAATAAGGCAAAAATAATTTTATTTTCATACTTGCATATCATTGAGGGATATTTTAGGGTCGAATGTAAAAGCCATGATTTTTTCAGAAACGGCTAAATTTCGAAAGTAGGAGCAGCGCTGAAAATTGGAGGAAATAGCATCAATGACAAGAGAGAAATTGGATTCCTTGGAGAGATACAAGCACAATGTCCAAATTTCTAAAGAATCCTTAAAAGCGTTGGCAGCTCGATTCGACATGGAGTATGTGGAGATGGCAATAATGAAAAAAGAGTATTTGGGATGGAAGCATCTATGATAGGTTTACAATCCAATGACTGTGCCCCAGTTGGGCATATAGATATTTTTGGGCAATGCATGTCCTTGTTAATGCAATGAAGCAGGGGTTAAAAAATGAATACAAGAGAATGGGGAAGACCCAATGGATGATGCTACTCAACTTGCCATTTTTCGGGTCCACGAATGAACTTGTACAGATGGTACTCTCCACAATAGCAAACGGCAAGATTTGGCTAAACCAAACATCAATCATTTATATCAATTCTTAAACCCTAGTTAAGGTAACAAATTTTTTCAATGAGGATAATATTGCACACTATCATGCAAAGACCTTGCCATCCATCATACAAGAATTTAAGAAGAGATGGAGGACAAGGTGAGAGCAGTTCCCTCATATTCTATTAAGGATACCATGGTAAGAAAGATCGCCAAACATATAAGACACTGGTTTTGGCACACAACAAAGGATTGGAAGGATGTACCAACGATATTGATCACCATAGCACATCAAATGCTGATCTCAAGTACTTAATTCAACTAGACAAAATACTTTGTTGTAGAAATACTAGAATCTAGAAAATTAAATTTCAAGTATGTTCTTACAAAAAAATCTAATATACATTTTTTTTTGGTTCTCCTATTACTTGTGTATTGGAAGTGCCCAACTAGATCAATGAAGATTTTACCCAATTATGTCCCTAAAGGGGCATTCAAAAAGCATGCATTTTCAAAGGAAATAAGTTATGTGTAATACAATATGGCACAAAATAACTTAGCATTGTGGCTATTAGAGTTGGGGGATTTAATTGCTGAAACCCTAGGGTTCCACAGAGTTTTAATGATCAATAGTCACATCTTATGTATGTTACATGGACGAGGGACAACACTTCCATTATATCTACGGAAGATACCCAATTGTAATGTCCCCTTCTCAAACCTGATCTTTCGAGTGACTGTTGGCCTTTTTCTGGAAACCCGAAGGCTAGTCGGAAGGTACAAATTAAGGTTTCCTAGTTTTTAGGATGTCCTTGCTAGGAGTTTTGATGGCAGATTCTTTCTGGGTTTTCAGAGAGCTTCGCAGTGGTATGTTCATTTCTGCATTCGGAGCACTTTCAGGAATTTACTAATTTTAGTAAGTTCGAAATTGGCACCGGAACGGGATTTTGAGAGTGGGGTTGGATTCGTCTTGTCAAGACCTTTCCAACGAGCTATAGATCATTGGTTTTCGACATCATCTTGGCCTCCGTTTTAAAGTCCGTAAATTAAACATTATTATTTAATTTTGGACCTTGGTGCCTAGGCTCAACGACTTAATGTTGAGGTTGAAAAATAAAAGAATTAAAGAGGATTATATTATTTTCCCTCTCATGTTTTATCCCATATACATGAGAATTTTAGAGACTCTCGGTTGGAAAAGTATAAAAGGAGGAGTGCTCTCATTTGATTATCTTTTGTCTACAGGAATGTTTTGCTGCCAGATTGGCTTTGGGATCGCTTCGAGGAATGAAGGCCTCCTAGCTCAGGTATCGTTTCTTGTTTGAGAGACAACAACTAGTGGTGATTTAGTTTAGTTTTGTGAGTTCATTGGGTTTTGTGCATTGTAATCTGCATTGTGTCTAATTAGTTTCTGATTTTGCATATTAGAGGTTTCCAGATCTTGCATTTTAGCTACAGCAGATTCGAGTTTTAATTTATAAATCCAAAAATACCAAAAAGATTGTTCTGGGTATTGTGTCATTGCATCTTATTGATAAGGGCGCCCCTTCATGAATATTTGTAGATTTTAATACGAAGCGTATGATTTCATAATGCAAATCCGTCATTCCTTGAAGGCCGTACTTTTTAGAGTGCATTGGGATTCGTGTCAGTAATTAATAACCATTTTTAGATGCCATTTCTTATTACTAAGTTGGGCGCCATCATTTTAGGGGTCTATTGCATCAGATTTGAGATCATTTGGGTGAGAAATGAGAGAGTTATGAGCATATGAGTAAATTCATAGGTTGCTGGTTTTATCAATTTAAAGTACAGATTTGTAAAAAAAGCAACATTATTATTTGGTCACTGAGAGAGTTATTGTTTCGGCATCTCTAATCAAGCCAAGGAGAGTTCTTTATATGATGTAATGCTAATCTTTCAATTCCTATGCTCTTGGCAGGCGAATGAGTTTCATTTTGTAAACTGGCAGTAATACTGGCAGTAATTCTCAAACTTGTTCAATTCTGATTTGTAATGCTCACTTTACATTCTGAAAGTTGTTTAGTAATATCTTAAATCTCCGCCCTATGGTAGCTCCTTTCCCATACTAGGTCAGAAAGCACATTCTGGGTGTTGAGTTCCGCCCTATGGTAGCTACTTTCCCTCTTGGGGTTAGCAAGCACATGCTGGGTATGGAGTAGTTTCATCTTTCGGCATTTCCCTTTAAAGCATTGTTTTGTAATTTCACTCCGTCTTATGGTCGCCCCTTACTCCGCTTTGGATTGGGTAGCACATACTTGACGTCGAGTTCCTTTGTTTTGTAATTCACTCCGTCTTATGGTCGCCCCTTACTTCGCTTTGGATTGGGTAGCACATACTTGACGTCGAGTTCCATTTCCAGCATTTAGAGTAGCAGATCCTCTGACCAATGCTCGCCACCATCGGCGCCATACTGGTTAGAGTTGTTTCAGTACGTTTGGGTTTATCTTCTAACCTTAACGAGTATTTGCTTGTAATGTTGAAATCTGATAACTAAAAATTTCAAAAAATTGGCTCGGGATATTTCAAGTGGACCCAATTGCATTACCATTTATACATGGTGAGGATTTGATGTTGAAAGAACTAATACAACAGAAAGATAATATTGTTGGGATGAAGACAGCCCCACTTTCTAAAAGGGACCCTAGGGTAGAAACAGCTAAGAAAGAAAAGCAGAAAGTGGATTAAATAAAGAATAGACATACACAGAAAGAAGGGTTCAAGGAAGTGAAGACTTCTAAAAGGCACAAAGAAGGGGTGATGAAGAAACTACAACGAAAATAAGGCAGGAGGAAAGTCAGGAAGGCCCAAGTGCAACAAAGACTTCCAAGAGGCGCAAAGAAGGGGGCAAGGAGGCAACTTCCAGGAAAGGATGAGAGGAGAAAAATATGGAAATTCTAAGTGCAACAAAGACTTCTAAGATTCACAAGGAAGGAGGCAAGGAAGCAACTACAAGGAATGGAGGACGCCCAAGTGCAACAAAGACTTCTAAGAGGCACAAAGAAGGGGGCAAGGAAACAAGGAGAGGAAGAGAGGAAGAAAGTCAAGAAGGTACAACTAAAACAGATAAAATTTGATCCTTCAGGAATTGACATCTCAGGAATAACCCAACAAAGTATTTTGAGTTATTAGGTCATTTGCCCAAGGAGAAAGAACTAGTTTTAATGGCTATTCCACTGACTATGGGGGTAGGAAACTAAATGAAGGACTTTATCACGTGGGTGGATGTTCATGAACATTCATCAGTATATGGCATGTTAGCTATTAAGAGGCATCAGACTCCAGAGTCGTTGAAAATCATCAAAGATAAAATGTCCACAACTAAGGGGGTGAGCATTGCTCAATCCCAAGCAAGCCCTTTTACCTAGGACCAATCTTTACCTCAAGCCAATATAGTGTTTCCATAAGTTCATGCAAAGTAAGTTTCCAATGTGCAAGAGGTAAGTATGTAAGGCAAGAAGAGGAAGAGGTTGAGGAGAGAAAACCCTAAACATATGGCATAAAAATCGATAGACACAGAGAGAGGTGACAAACAAATGGAAAATGTGGTCGCAGAAGATCATTATGAAAATTTTGAGGATTCAAAGGATGTAATTGAGGATTCAAAGGCAATAGTGAAAGTCTCTCCAAAGGGGATATCCACAGTTTCTGCCAGCACATTAGATGAAAATCCCACTCGAACATATGCAAGGAGAAGACAATCTCTTAATAATGTGGATAATAGTGAAGTATTAGGAGAAGATGTAACAAAATTGATGGCTGCAACACAAACACAAAAGAATATTAGGGGACTGCATACAATAGCAGATGTCTTAAGCTTCCTACAACAATATCAAGGAACATTGGATACATCAAATGACAATCCTTACATTATACCTTTGTGGGGTGGGGGAGGCAAGGGGCAGATTGGGGAGAGTATAAGGAGTGAGTATTTCTCAATCCTAAGCAAGCCCTTCTACCTAGGACAATCTCTACCTCAAAATATTCTAGTGTTTCCATCAATTCATGCAAAGTAAGTTGCCAACGTGCAAGAGGTAAGTATGCAAGGCAAGAAGAGAAGGAAGTTGAGGAGCGAAGACCTTAAACATAAGGAAGCAAAAACAATAGAAACAAAGATAACTGATATCCAAATGGAAAATCTAATGGTAGAAGATCATTATGAAAATTTTGAGGATTTTGATGAGGTAATTGAGGATTCAAATGCGATAGCAAAAGTCTCTCCAAGGGGGATATCCATGGTTTCTAATAAACCCGACACATTAAATGAAAATCCCACTCAAACATATGCAAGGAGAGTTAGTAATGTGGATACTAGTGAAGGATCAAGAGAAGATGCTATAACAATATTGATGGCTTGTATGCAAACATATAAGGATATTGGGGGACTGCATACAATAGCGGATGCCTTAAGCTTTCTACAACAATATCAATACACATCCGATACATGAAATGATAATCCTACCATTATACCTTTACAAGCAGGTGGGTGGGGGTCGGGCAGGGCAAACTAGTGAAAGGCGTTGTGAGAATGATGAAATACATGATCAAATGAATCCCTCCACTAAATCTACAATAAGTAATTTCCATTTGATAGGGGTTGAGAAGCCAAAAGAAAACTTAACCAAGGAGCCACCTTAGAAAACCGCTTCGGAAACACGACCACAAGTGGGGGGCACAAATTATTCTTCCCATAAGGATGCAAATGCTAAACCCACCTCCACCCAAGAACTTATAAGGAGGATATGGAAAACATTTTGAAAAAAGAAAATGACAATATGGCAATCTTACTTGGAAAATTAGGAAGTCCAATATGGGAAGTAAGAGACTACAAATCCAACTTCATAGGGTGGTGAGACAAAGCAAAAGGAATCAAAATTCAGAGAGATGATGAATCCTGAAGAGAGTTGTAAGGATGGTATACCAATAATTAGGCCAAAGAAACATAAACGGATGCAATTAAACCATAATATAGGGCAGATCCAAACTAAAATAGCTTCACAAACTTTGACTTACCTGAAAAATTGAGTTTTCACCCTCAAATCTTCTCTAGCAAGGAGAAGGCAGTTGGTGCTACAACTTGGAGTTCAACAATGTCTCATGAATTTTAGGATTCGGTAGACACTACAAATAAGTTGCAAGAAACATTAAAAAATATGGCCCCTGAAATACTACAAGAGGTTAGTAACCTTCAAGAAACCCCTGACCCAGATAAATTGAGTACATTGATAGAATAACTTACCAAGAGCTATCTTGAATTGGATTATACAAGGTCTAAATCACGGGTTACATAGTTATAGCAAGAGCTTCAACAAACAGTCACAACTACAAAGCAAAACAAGACAAAAATAAAGGCTCAAGAGTAGGAAGCTACAAGGACAAGAAGGCCATTTTATAACTAAGTTGTACCCCAAGTGGCAGAGCAAGATGTCATTACCACTCTGTGAGACTACATTCAAAGTTCCAATGACCAATTCTAAAAGGCAGAAGGGAACCAACCATCTATAAACGTGTAAAAATTAGATGAGGAAGAGTTTAAGCTCCAAAATCTATTGACAAAGCAATTGGTCAAAGGAGGAAAAAAACTAGGCATTGGGGTCGATGAAAATATGCAATCAAGAAGGGTTGTATAACCTTCTCAATGATGTTGAATTCATAATGGAACGAGCACAAAAAGTACTCCAAGGCACTAATGTACTCACAATTGAGGAGGCAAGCATTCTTTTGACTAAAGTAAGAAATACATATAGTTGTATTGAATCATGATGCTCTTAAAGATGGGGAGGTTGTTAAGGGAGATGACTTGTCCATCTGCTCTTTAGTAAATGTAACTATAGATTATAAATGTACGCATCACAGTGTGCAAAAGATTATAAATGTAATTTCTTGTCTATTTCAAAGTTAGCACCTATAAAAGGGATGCATTGTACTAAAAGTTCATGAATGTAATTTCTTTGTATATTTTCAAAAATATTTCTTGTATATTTTTCTTATATAACAATTTCTTAGAATATGATAGTTTCTTCAAATGGAATAATGATTCTTGTAACATTTGATCTAATTGAACATCAACATCAAAAAAGAGTGGAAAACATTTTTTAGTTTTGAATACAACATAGCTTGAGCTGCTTATTCATTGAATTTAAAATTTTGAATAAAACATTAAAAATCAAAATTCAATGAAAGCTACCTATTTGTTGATGTTGGAACATTTATATCATTTGCTTGACCATTTATCAAACTTTCTTGACATTCAATCAGTGCAATATATTCATCCATGTTTTCAACAAGGTCATATGTTGTGTTGGGGGCATTTTTATTAACCCTTATCCTTTTAGTAATCAACTTCCATATTGCCAAAGCCTTGTCATAGGGGAAGATATTCACAATGTATCATGATGTGTAAAGTCTCAAAAAAAATCAAAATTCTTTGTTTCGTAAGTTGGACCCTATAAAGGTCAAGGCACTAAAAACTCTCTTATCTTCAATTGAACCCAAAATCATTCTTTGACATATATAAACCATTGAAAAAAGCTCACACTATTTCCTACAAAACATTGCTACAACATATTTTATTCCATAGCCAAATTATTGTTACACACTCAGTGGGATCATCTAATAACTTGAATTGATCAAGCATTGTATATGCAAATCGTTTGGATTGATCAGCCAACACATTTAAAATACCTAGAATTTTCATTCCATTGACGTCAATAACCTTACAAAAATATTTAATCAAAGTGGTCAATCTTTTGTGGTAGTCTTCTTACAAGGTAATTTGATTCCAAACATTGTTCCAATAGGTAGGATTTACTATAGCCATAGCACAGATCAATTCATCCCTAAAAAAACAATACTGTATTTTTGCTACTAGGCAAGTTGCAATATCTTTTAACCTTCTCAATGATGATAAAATCTCATCAAAGAGTGGCCCTATAACATTTAACTCATCGATGTTTTACCATTGTCTAGTCTTCAAAAGCAATACATAGGTATCTCATATCTACGTATAGATGCACATTATTCTCCCAATATATTGAATTTTTGAAAGTTTCTTGGATTTCCAATATGTATCAAAGTTTTCCAACTCTCAAACTTTGAAACCAAAAAAATAATTTGTTTATTGAGATAAAAAATCTCTATAGCCATACAAACATGTCTCCTTAAATTTGTAAACCAACAATATATATAATTCTCTCGTGGGCTTGTTTAATTAAATGATGCATTTCATCCAACATGGGAAGGAGGCCACATAACGCTAGCAATGTGTCTATCTCAGTCAAATGATATATCAAACTTTGAGCCTTGTCCACTTTTGTGCGATTCTACCACATTACTCCCAATAAGGATGCATACTCATGTGCACCGGTTGATACAATGAGATCAACCTAGTCCCAACATCTATTAATATTTTATGCCAATTTTTTAGACCTTCTACAAAGCTTTCAAATTCCATGAACCTTTTAGGACTACAACTGAAATAAGCATGTACCTCATGAACAAGATCTTCAACTTTTGCTACATGTTTAAATTTGTTGACTATTTTTTATGCTAAATTCATTCTAGAATGAATACAATGAATGGAAATCATATACTAGCGATTAAATGTTTGGAGTCTTACATGCAAACCATTTCAATGATCTTGCATCGCATATACCCCATCTGCCCCAACACATATCAGCTTTGTTGCAATCGCAAAATCATGCATGCCACCAATCTCCTTCAAACTACTTATTACCAATTCACAAAGGTTTTCAATATTGGAGTTTTTTGTCATCTTGTGAAGAGCAAGTAAATGAGGTTCTCACATGATTTTCAACAGTATAAATATGCATACAGACCCAAGAAGTATTAACTATTGCTATAGCCTCATCAATAAACAACAACACATCGTGCATGCTTAATTTTCGCTTTCAAGTCTTTTGTCTCAACCATAGCTAGGCATTTCGCCCAATTCTGATCAATGCTTTCAAACCAATGAGAACAAGGAAAGTATGGGACACCAAGAAAAGTGAGCATATTCTTATATTCAGGAAAATATTTTATAGGACAACCTCTTTTTAGAGTGTGAAAAGAAACAACTAGCTGAATTGTTTTACCTAAATCACTGTTTTGAATGAACTTTTCAAATTGATATGCAATTGTCCCTCCATTTTCAGCAAGTATTCTTTGAGTTCTCATATGCTTTTGCATACCTCATGTAAACAATCATTTGTAGTTTTCCGTCCGGCACTATTTGTCACAACATTTATAGTTTGTTTTTCATATATATTTACTACATGCTTCTCAATAGTATCCAATTTCAGTTGCATTGTCTTGTCCCTGCCAAGTTTCTAACTACAAATTGTGCATTTGCATTCCTTGGGAGATTCATTGTTATTTTCATTTTCAACAGATTCAATGAATGGAAACTTGGCCACCCACTCTAACCGAAATTTACTACCCAAGTCCCATTTTCTTTGCTTTCTCCTTATGGCAGAAATTGGTGTCCCTAGAGTATTTGTGGTGGAGCAATTTCCTTGACCACTGGAATTTCCACTGCCAACATTCAATCTAGTAGATGTCTATGTCCCAGAAAAAGAGTTGAAAGCCAATCCTTCTAGTGATGCACTTTCAAATTTGTTCAATGGTACGTATTCAAGCAAAGGCATTTCAATGTCATCATCATTGACAATTTCAGACATTAAATTGTCATTTAACTCATGAGTTTCATTTCGATTGTTATTATCATCCCCTAACAATGGTGCAGACATGAGTTTACACAGATGATTTTTCAAATTAAGATGTAATACTTTGTCTCCTAGAAGGTGTTGCACTTGTTTGCTTTCGTTAGGTTTCCTGTTTACTTGCCATTTTCCTAAGGAAAGTTTTTGTGTTACTATTAGAGCTGATTTGTTAGAGCAGCATTGAATTCCTGTAAAAGCTTCGTAAGCTTGTAAAAGATCGCTTTCCTATTAAGGCATCGTGTGCCTTCAAAACCATTGTATTCCAGAAAAGGTATCACATTCCTAAAAAAGCATCTCTTTTCTAGCAAAGCATCATGACACTGGATAAGCATTATGACACTAGATAAGCATAACATGCATTGGAAAAGCATCGCATTGCATGGAAAAACATCATTGACTTAGAAGCATATTGCGGATGAGAAAGCATCACAACTTGGAAACGCATCTTTATCCAATAAAAATTTGCAAATATATAAAATTTCATAAATGATCACAAAGATGTTTTAAATTAGATCAATAAATTTACATGTAGGCTGTAAACTGCAATGATGGAAGAGGTTTGAATTGGATCAATAGATTTTATTGATTTGCATATGCTAGTGCTTGATTTGTTTGTATGTTGAATCACCTATTTATTGGTTCCTTTTATACTTGTCGAGTCGCCGAACAATGTCGAAGTCGTAATTCACATAGATAAAAAATAACATTTAATTTCAAGTATATATAAATACATTTAATACTTTTGGGTTTGATATAATTGGTGAATTTAATTATATTTCAAAATTTCCCTCTAAAGTTTCAACGTGTGATCTAAGGGCCCATAGAATGTGTGGCAATCCAAACATTGTTTAAATCTAGGACGGTCAATTTGTTGTCGATCCCAAAAAAAAGCCCATTGGGATTACTAGCATCTTTACAACTATGTTGGCCCAAACTAGATCACTTCCCTTTCATGTCTTGACCATGCACAACCTTCCAATTCTTTGTATGTGGAAAACAACCTTCCAATTCTTTGTATGTGGAAAACTCCCTTCCACTTTGTTCATCCTAGATTTCAAATCTTTCCCCTAGCAATGTGGTCACCACCTTCTTGTCCTTATGTCAATCAAAATTTTGAAGGGGCGTCCATGGCAAGCATTGGCCCTAGTCGTGTCGGTGGCATATTATTTGTGATTCACATGGAGACCCACTTATATCCCATCAACAATTCCTTCTGTCAAAAACAAACAATTATGTTAAGGTTTGGGCATCATACCATGGATTCAAATTAGATGTTGAAACTATCTTTTCCTCATTCATTAAGGGCACCCTAACCTCATCATTTCCATTGTCAAAACTTAAAGGAACCTACATTTACCATACATCCCCTTCCCCACACACATCTCTACCTCCTTGATGTCATTGGCTTAATACATTGTGGTTTCGTAGATCACCTCCATTCTAATTGTATTTCAAAATGTTAAACTGGTACATGTTAAATGACACCTCAATGGGGTTTCTGACTAGCAAGCTAGGTATGCCACAAGGTTACATCCAGTTGTCTATCACCTCGACAAACACCATGAAGATACTGTTGTAGACCTACATTGCACCCTAGCTAAGCAAAGGATTGTTCAAGTCTTCTACTCGAATCTAGTCCAAGATGGGAATGACCCTAGGTTGTGGGTAACCTAATCTTGGGTCAGACCTCTAGGGTTTTAACAAGGCTAGCTCCTCTGATATGTCAATAGAGTTCTTCTCCTAAACCTATATTTATACTAAGGAAAAGGGAAACAGAAGAAAGCTAAAGAGAAAAAACCTAGTCTAAATGGTGATGCACCGAATGTTCAATGACCCACTCTCAGTTTAGGCACTTTTACAACTACTAATGAATCCAATTAGGACAAGAACTGATCAGATTTTATGACAAGGTTGCGAACATGAGTATTTTGTATGAATGCTGAAAAGAGACCTGCAACTTGAAGGACAGAATGAGATAGGTTTAAGCAAAACACTATGGACTTATGACACTTCAAGGGAAACCTCACTGGCCAACACTTCACACAACCTACAATGAACCAATAGACTTGAAGCAAGGTACATGAAGGACATACAGATGATGAATAGGAAACATACACTATGAAAATCAAACTTCAATAAAGCAAACTTAGCATTCAAATAGAATGTGAGATGTCTTATATTGTTTCAAAAGAGTTTACAAAGTGATTATGATAAAGTTTTGCTATATCAAGCCCCGTGATTTTTTAAATCAAGAACTCTAAGCTTGAATTTATAACAAAATGGGATGAGAGAGAGGGGGAACTAAACAGATAGCCCTTAATAAATGTGACCCAACCACCTTTAATCAATTAGCATCAATCCGAGGATGTTGAGTCATAATCTATCAAATTAGAACAAGTCCCTAAGGACTTTGAAACACTAAATGCCCCACTGTCTTCCTCAATCATGCTTGATGTTCTTCACGCTATTAGACAGTTACTTGGACTCGCTCCTTGATGTTCCTTTTGACATTTCTTGCACATTCACCATTCTGCCATTGCTTCTAAACCCTGAATATAGATCTATTATGGATAAAAACCAATCAACCTATTGGTTTTCATATAGTCATGATTGCAAATGAAGATCCATAGGCTAGGGTTTCTTGAATCTAAACGAGACATAAAACCTGTCTAAAAGCTCTTGAAAAGTTTTGCAGGGCTTTAATGGCGTTAGACAGCTTTGCAGGGTCTGCTCCTGGTAACTTAGATCACATTTGATCTTGCATTTATGTATTCTACCTGTTCGGGGTGGCGAAATACTTTGTTCAACGTGTTTGCCTTTGTAGCATCCCCTTGAAATATTTGCTCTGGTTCGACCTTAGGTTGCATTTGCTCCCCATTGAAGTCCCTTAGCATTTGACTTTTAATTTTAGCCTTTGATCTTAATCTAAGCTCCTCACGTGCACCATTGAGTTACCCAACAGTTGTCGCAAACGTGACACTTGGCAACTGGACTTGGCTACGCTGACTCTTTGACCTCTCGCTCACCATTGATTCTCTTCTATACAAATGGATCATGCACCATTGATCTACTTGGACCCACTGGCTTTGTCAGACGCCACGCACCATTAGATCTTTGTTTAGGTACCCGAGATCTTGACACTTGTCAGCCCCAGGCTGAATCTTAGGATCTACTGACCTTTTGATTGCGAGCTCGTCGTTGATTTATGAATGCATGATCGAACATGCATCGTTGGATCTTTGGGACCCACTGACATTGTTGATCGCCCGCTAGTTGTTGGATCTTTACTTGAGCTTCCACGATTTGGAAACTTATCAGCCGTGCATTCATCCTTGGAACATTTGAATTCAAACGGCTATTTGCTGCAGCCTAAATTTGATGTCTGCGCGCATACCCCACTCTACAAGTTCAACTTTAAAGACCTATATCTTGAGATAGCAAGCTCATCAAGATACGAAATTTGCATAGCATGATTTAGGCATGAAGAACTTCATGTCCATATGAGCTTTTGGCTTGAGAAGCTTTCCAAGTGCATTTATTAAATGTGCAACTAGACTGCCCTATTTGTCCCTACGTGACGTGCTTGTGACGGTCTGGTTCTTATGGACTTGTGTAAGGAACTGTTCTCTTCAAAAGGCTCCAATGGACTTCTAAGACTTTGTGCAACCTGATTCATGCCCTTGAATGCTTAAAACACCAAGAAAACTTGCTGGTCTTCTTCACTTTGCAATCCTAGACCTTTCTCCAAGCCTACTTCTCAAGGATTAACAAATTGCACTTTAAGCTTGCTTAAAGTGTTTCAAAAGCTTTGTAAGCAATATGAGGTCTTCTTCTCCTACTTTTGGTCCACTCATTCCATCCAGAACTCTGCTCATCTGTTCAAACCATTTCTAGGCAAAAGATTCTTATGTGGGCCAAATTTGGCCAACATTTCTGGCGACTCAACTGGCTTGACCACCCTGCTAGTCATGGAACCTAGAAATTGATCAAGCTTGCTCATGATGACTAGACAAACGAAGCATTACTTACAAAAGGATTATGCTTGACTCCTGGAAACATTTTGAAGCAATGAGACACACACAAACAACAAGAAAGCAACAAAACACACCAAACAACTACCTAAACAGCAGAAAAACCATGAACAAAGCAATGTGCAAGGGCACTTGGAGGTAAAGGTAGACCTATCTACCTATGTACAAAGATCATGAGACAACACTAGTAGCAGAATTTAAGATACCTCCAATTGACAAGGATGGGAAGGCTCTCTCCATTCAACCTAGCAAGCTCAAAGGCATTGCTCTCCTTGCAACTTGGGATAACATAAGGCCCCTTCCAAAGACTGTCAAACTTGGAGTGTTTCCCTGGTTTTGCACGGTCCTCATCCCATTTGAGGACTATATCACCTTGTTGAAATGTCTTTGAGGAAGCTCTCTTGTCAAATGACCTCTTCACTTGGTGCTGATTGGACCACATAATGTGCATAGCAATGTCCCTTGTCTGCTCCAATTGTCTTAGTTCATTTAACCTTATCTGCATATCATCATCCTCTAGGAGCTCGAGTTGGTGTGCAAGCTCTAATGCAAGTAGTTCAAGATAAATAGGAAATTTGGCTTCTTTCCCACAAACAAGAAGGTATGGGGAGTGTCTAGTAGCTTTCTTAGGTGTCCCTCTGTCTGCCCATAGGACAGTCCTAAATCTAGTATGCCACTCCCTCTAACTATCTTCCATAGTTCTCTTGATAATCCTTAACAAGTTCTTATTTGTGGACTCTGCTAGTCCATTGCCCTATGGGTAATAGTTAGAGGGTGCCTTGAGATTAATTACATGTAAAAGAGCCCACTCACATACCTTGTTGCTGCTGAAGGCCAATGCATTGTCAAATATGATTGTAGAGGGCACACCAAATTTGGTCACAAGGTTATCATAAAAGTCCAAAACAAAATCTTCATTACCTTCCCTGAGGGCAGTTGCTTCAACCCACCTTGTAAAGTAGTATGTAGCTGTAATGATCCATTTATGTCCTTTACTTTAAGGGGGGTGTATCATCCCTATGAAATCTAAACCCCATTGCATGAAAGGTTGTTCTACTTGTATGGGTTGCAAGGGAAGGGCAGCCAGTTTTTGCTTGCCAACAAACATTGTACATTTTGGGCATTTCTTTACCCAAGAGTGTGCATCTCTAAACATTCTGGGCCAAAAATACCTAACTGTAATGATCTTAGAGGTTGTGGTCTTGGCAGCAAAGCGCCCACCAGCTGGACCATCATGGAACTGCTCAAGCAGCTTGTCTATTTGGCATGATTCCACACACCTCAAAAGCATGCCTCTTATGTCTCTCTTGAAAAGTACTCCATCTATCAAGACATAAGGTATACTTTGCAACCTGAATTGCCTTCTCTTGGCTCTATCTAGTCTCATAGGACATTGGCCTGACTCAAGAAATCTGTTTATATCATGTGTCCAACTGAAAGGTGTGTTGTTTACAGTTGCTTGTTGGCTATCATGGACTGCCAACACTTGATCTTTATCTTGTTTTGCCTCTACTACAAGGTGTTCACATAGCCCTCTGCCCCTTACAAGTTTTGTAACTCTAACTTCAAAGTCATACTCCATGCATTTTGTCACCCATCTAGCTCTTTTCTCATTGAGGTCTCTGTTGAGTATAAACTCTTTAATACTTGGGTGTACCACCATGAGTATGATCTTACTATTGGAGACCATGTGCCTAAATTTCTTCAAACCTCTCACTACTGCAAGCATATGTTTCTCTACAAAGCTATACCTCTCCTCATACCACTCTAAGCCCTGACTAAAGAAAGTAATAGGCTGTTCCACACCTTGTTCATTCTGTTGCATCAACATGGCAGAGATTGCATCCAACGTAGAGAAGGCATACAAGTAGAATTCTTTGTTAAAATCAGGATTAAGAAGTGTAGGGGCATGAGATATGGCCTCCTTGATGGCACCAAAACTCATTTTACCTTCTTTGGTCCATATAAACTCCTTGCATTTTCTTAACATGTGAGTAAGAGGCTTGACCAGCTCTGCAAACCCTGGGATAAACCTTCTTATGAAATTAATCTTTCCTAAGAAACTCTGCAGACCCTTCTTGTGCTTGGGCAAGGGTAAGGATAAGATGGACTCAACTCTTTCAAGATCTATGGAAAAACCATCCTTGGACACTACATGGCATAATAACCTGCTCTCATGAACACCAAGTATACATTTTTTAGGGTTCAATGACACACCAAATTCTCTACATCTTTCAAATACTAACCTCAAGTGAGCAATGTGATCAGTTGGGTCCTTTGAGAAAACAGTGATGTCATCTAGATATATGAGCACCATGTCATTGATCAAACCTTTAAAGGCCACATCCATTGTCCATGGAAAGTTACTCCAGCATTGGATAGTCCAAAGGGCATTTTCATATATGCATAACTGCCCCACTTTGTGGTGAAAGTAGTCTTATGCCTATCTTCTTCCTTGACCATAATCTGATTATAACCAGAGTAGCCATCAAGCAATGAGAATTTCTAAAAACCAGACACCTTTTGAAGAATCTGATCCATTGAGGGCAATGCGTAATGGTCTTTTAGGGACACTTTATTGAAATCCCTAAAGTCAACACAGAACCATATTTCCCCATTATTCTTCCTCACTGGCACAAGGTTTGCCACCCATGAGGAATATTATATTTGATTCAATCAACTTAAATAGCTCCCTTCTTATCAACTCCACTTTTGGGTTGACAAGCCTTTGTTTCTATTTGACTGGTTTTGCACTTTTGGGTTGACAAGCCTTTGTTTCTATTTGACTGGTTTTGCATTGCTCTCTAGTTCAATGGTATGTTGTGTAAGTTTGGGATCAAAACCCTTCAAATCCTTGTTTTCCCACGCAAATACATCAAAGAACTCTTGGCATAAAGCAACAAATGCAGCTCTCTCTTATGTTGTGTTAATCTTTCCTAACTTCAACAATTTATCTTTGAAGATCTTTATCCTTTCATAATGTTCCTCCTTGGTTGAGATACATGCCTTGCCTCTTCTCACTTGGTCATCTTCATTAAAGATGTTTTCCAATGTCACAAGCCCCTTAGGCAGCGTGTTATATCTCGGCTGCACTATCTGATCATCATATTGATGTTGGAATTTGTTTTGATTCTTATGGCAGAATTCTACCTCCTGCATCAAAAAACATATAATTTGGTCATCATTATTAAACACCTACCAACTCACCTCATTGTCAGGTACAGCTAGCCTACTATGACCTTGATCTTGTCTTGACTTTGGTTGCCTTTGACTCCTACAACCTCATACTGAGCTCCAATGGTTGCAAGCCTATCTTCATGTTGATTTGCCTCTCTTGGTATGGATTGTATATTGAATGCCATGAAGTCCTCTATGAGATCCCATACACGATGCTTGTAAGATTTCAAATAATGGTTCTTGACTACACTTATGCCTCTCACTTGTTGCACAACAAGCTCACTATTACCCTTGACTTGAAGAAGTTTGACACCTCTTCTTCTTACCCCTTGCAAACCATGTAGAAGGGCTTCATATTCAGCTGTGTTTGAAGTGCAACTGAATTGAAATCTTGTAGCTGAATAGTACTTTTGATCTGAGGGTGAAACTAGCATGGCTCCAACTCCACTACCATCATTTGACCTTGAGCCATCAAAGAATAAAGTCCGTAGACCATCTTCCTCTTGAGTGGTGTTAGTTAGGCAAGGTATAGCAGCATCCTCCTCATGCATACAATACACCCCTAAACCTGCTTCTTCAATATTTGTGTGGGGATCAAATCTATGATTGTCAGTTGCCCATTCATCCAAGTACATGTCTGAAATACTTCAAGATGGTCATGAGGCTCTTGCTCATTAGCATTTTCATCCTCATCTAATATGGTACAGTTAACATTTTCAAGGTTAGGCATATAGGGCTCTCGACGGAACCTAGAGATAGGTTCTAGCCTAATAGTGACCCGAGTCCCATATCTGGTCCTAAAAACCATGTATGACCAATCAGAGAACAAATAGCCCCCAATTTTTGTAGTAAAGTCCCTAGATAGGCATAGGGAAAAATATGGGGGTAGGTCTACAACCATTACACCCTGAGTGATGACACAATTTGGGCAAACTGCCAATGTGATCTTAAGATCTTTCAATATACCTATTGTTTTAGTGAGGGAACCATCCAACTGGAGAACACCTTTTTCATTAGGCACATACTTAAGCTCAAGTTTATCTGCTATGGCTTTAGGCATAACTGAGGTTGAAGCCCCTGAATCTATCATAAAATTGTGCACTAAACAGTCCCCTATGATGACTGACAAATAGAATGGAGGGGTCTTGACAACCTTAGGGGGATGAACAACATTATGAACTTGATCTTGACTAGGAGTTTGACTGGGAACTTGAATTTGACTAGGCTGACTACTATTTGTTCAAACAGTGTTCACCTTATCAACTGTCTTGCTCATATGAGAAAGCTTGGAGAGGTCTTGCTAAAGGATCTCTTTCTGTCTCAAAATAGATAGAGCATCATACATAGACAGTGACATTAGCCTTTTTCATATGATCCACAATATTGAAAGAAAGACTAGTACCTTTGAATTGCACCTTGGAAGAAGTATCACTTGGTACTTGAGTGACATGAGGAACAAAAGGAGACTTCTGCTGCTGTCCATGATGTTGATGTATTTGTTGAGTTGCAAGAGCTTTAGCAGCTATATTTGACGTGGTAGGTTATTGACTGACTTGTGGAGGTGTTGAAAAAGCCTTGGGCTGCCCCAAATTGTCATCCAACATCTTCCTCTTAGCCCTTGTATTGGTTGCAACTGGTTCATCTGCCCTTTGTGTAGTCTGCCCCATGTTTACTGCTACATGCTCAAACATATGCTCCCCTTCTTGAAAGTTTATGCACATGGTGTCATCTGGTGCCTTACCTATGCTCCCTTGCTGTTGAATTTGAGCTTCTGATGATGTCATGGCAGGTATGTTATCTTGATTCATTGAAGGGCCTTGTGGTGGAGGAGGCATTGTGTCATAGCCTTGGAATGAAGGAGCATGCTGCCAACTAGGATCCTGATACATTTCTCCTCTTGCAGCCATTACCATCTCATTGGACTGCCCTCCTAATTGCCATTGACCCTCTTGTGCAAGGTTGTTTTGTGTGGGGACTAAGGCTCTTGAGCTACTTGCAGCTGTGGGGTTGTAACTATTATAAGATCTACCTTGAGTAATTTGGCCTTGGGCTTGTTGATTTTATGGATAAGAGGTCTATTGTAGGATTGAGCAGGGTATTGGGCTTGGAAGGGACCTTGGTATGGCCTATATGAACCCTGTTGTTGTCACTCTATAGCCGCTAGCTTGTTGTTTTGTGCCTTCAATAAGATCTCAATCCTTGCAAATTTGTCCACTTGACCATCATCAAGTTGGGCTTGATTGTTTGAAGTGGGCAATGAAGCAATGGTAGATGGGGTTGGCTGAAGCTCACGAAAAAGTGGCATGAGAGGTCTTGGCATGAGTTTCCCTATTTGTATCAAACAATTTTCTGTCCTTATAGATATCTCATAAGCCCCAAGCAGAGTTGTCCCACCCATAGATTGGATCATGACTGCAATGTCTGAATTCAATGTTCTCAAATAGTAAAGAAAAGCATAATTGGGTGTGGGCTTAATGATGACAGGGATCCTATCCCAAGTCTTTTGGAATCTATAGTTGAAATCAACCATAGATTCTTGGTATGCCCTCTTGATTGAGGTGATTTATTCAACAAGTGACACATGGTCACTTCTATCCTCAAAATGCTTACATAGGCACTCACCAAACTCATCCCAAGTATTGATTGAGGCAGGAGCTAGACCCCTATACCATTGCAGGGCTTTGCCTTTCAAGGATGTGGCTAGTAGTCTCATGTTTATATTCTCTTGCGTAATGTTATGTACTGAACAAAGGTTTGCAATGTCAGCGATGTGCTCTACAGGGGTGGTGGAGTTTTCCCCTGTAAAGTATGGTAGACTATTCAAAGAGGCAGTAGGGATATCATCATGTTGCTGAGGGTTAAAAGGGTTGCCACCATTGAAGGGTACAAAAGCTTGCATTCTGGGCCTTGCCATTTGCATAGTGGGGTGTGCACTGCTTAGAACAATAGGATGACCAGGAGATGAATATTTATTTTGGAGATAAGGGCTTGTCCTATTGAATCTTGCTCTTTTATATGAAATCGAAGGTAGCTCAATGAATTCAAAGGGAATACCTTTACTAGCTAACCTTTTAATAACCTTTGGCATGAGAGATGTTGTCTGGATGATGTTATGAACTCTGCAGCTTGGAGAATCTTCAACGTCTAATGATGGTGGATGTCTCCCTCTGATGCAAATACTTCTTCTCAACTCTAGACTTTGGTTATGAAAAAGAGAATGTGTCCCACCGAGCGTGCCAGAACTGATGTAGACCTAGATTGCACCCTAGTTGAGCAAAGGATTGTTCAGGTCCACTACTCAAATCTAGTCCAACATGGGAAATGCCCCAAGCTGTAAGTTACATAATCTTGGGTCAGAACTTTACGGTTTTTAATGAGACTAGTTCCTCTAATATGTCAATATAGTTCTTCTCCTAAACCTATATTTATACCAAAGAAAAGGGAAAGGGAAGAAAGCTAAAGGAACAAAACCTAGTCTAAATGGTGATGCACTGAATGTTCAATGATCCACTCTCAGCTTAGGCACTTTTATGACTACAAATGAATCCAATTAGGACAAGAACTGATTAGATTCTATGACAAGGTTGCAAACAGGAGTATTTTGTATGAAGGCTGAAAAAAGCGCTGCAACTTGAAGGACAGATTGAGATAGGTTTAAGTAAAACACTATGGACTTATGACACTTCAAGGGGAACCTCACTAGCCAACACTTCACAGAACCTACAAGGAACCAATAGACTTGAAGCAAGGTACATGAAGGACATACAGATGATGAATAGGAAACACACACTCTGTAAATCAAACTTCAATAAAGCGCACTTAGCATTCAAATAGAATTTGAGATTCTTATATTGTTTCAAAAGAGTTTTACAAAGTAATTGTGGCAGAGCTTCGCTATATCAAGCCCTGAGATTTTTTAAATCAAGAGCTCAAAGCTTGAATTTATAGCAGAATGGGATGAGAGAGAGGGGAACTGAACAAATAGCCCTTAATAAATGTGACCCAACCACCTTTAATCAATTAGCATCGATCTGAGGATGTTGAGTCATAATCCATCAACCAAGAACAAGTCCTTAAGGACCTTGAAACACTAAATGCTCTTCCTCAATCATGCTTGATGTTCTTCATGCTATCAAACAGTTACTTGGGCTCGCTCCTTGATGTTCCTTCTTACATTTCTTGCATAGTCACCATTATGCCATTGCTTCTAAATCCTAAATATAGATCTATTATGGATGAAAACCAATCACCCTTTTGGTTTTCATATAGTCATGATTGCAAATGAAGATCCGTAGGCTAGGGTATCTTGAATATGAACGAGACGTAAAACCTACATCTAGAAGCTCTTGAAAAGTTTTACAGGGCTTTAATGGCATTAGACGGCTTTGCAGGGTCTGCTCTTGGTAACTTAGATCACGTTTGATCTTGCATTTATGTATTCTACCTGCTCGAGGTGGCAAAATCCTTTGTCCAACGTGTCTGCCTTTGTGGCATCCCCTTGAAATATTTGCTCTGGTTCGACCTTAGGTCACATTTGCTCTCCATTGATGTCCCTTAGCTTTCGACTTTTAATTTTAGCCGTTGATCTTAATCTGAGCTCCTCACGCGCTCCATTGATTTACCCGGTAGTTGCAGCGGTCGTGACACTTGGCAATTGTGCATTTGTCCCCAGGATATGATGTCTCTTTGACCTCCGCTCACCATTGATTCTCTTCTGTACGAATGGATTGCACACCGTCGATCTGCTTGGACTCATTGGCTTTGTCAGACGCTGCACACCGTTAGATCTTTGTTCAAATACCCGATATTTTGGATACTTGTCAACCGTTCATCCTTGGAACATTTGAATTCAAACGGCTATTTGCCATAGCACAAATTTGACGTCTACACGCACACCCCACTCTGCAAGTTCAACTTTAAAGACCTATATCTTGAGAGAGCAAGCCCATCAAGATACGAAATTTGCAGAGCATGTTTTAGGCATGAAGAACTTCATGTCCATGTGACCTTTTAGCTTGAGAGGCTTTCTAAGTGCATTTATTAAATGTGCAACCAGACTGCCCTATTTGTCCCTGTGTGGCGTGCTTGTGACGGTCTGGTTCTTATGGACTTGTGCAAGGAACTATTGTCTCTTTAGAAGGCTCCAATGGACTTCTAAGACTTTGTGCAACCTGATTCATGCCCCTGAATGCTTGAAACACCATGAAAACCTACTGGTCTTCTTCACTTTGCAATCCTAGTCTTGTCTCCAAGCCTACTTCTCAAGAATTAACAAATTGCACTTTAAGCTTGTTTAAAATGTTTCAAAAGCTTTGTAAGCAATATTAGGTCTTCTTCTCCTACTTTTGGTCCACTCATTCCATCTAGAACTCTGCTTGTCTGTTCAAACCATTTCTAGGCAAAAGATTCTTATGTGGGCCAAATTTGGCCAACAGAGACACGATCTGCTCCCATTTTTGCTGAACATTCATCAAGAAAGAGACTAATAAAAAAAATTCTACAATGGACATAGGTTTTTATAGGCTTTGTATACATTATTTGACCCACTAGGTCCCTAGTCCACTTTCACATTATTTTCCAGCATACTCTTAAGTATTCAGCCCCAGCCCCAAATGAGAACTCATTTCCACAAGCTGACCCTATTGAACCGAAAGTATTTTATTCTCCTTTCTCACACCCATTATTTGATACTATCTTATTTTTTACTCATTAAGTACTATACACACCATACCCACTAGACCCCTAGTCCACTTTCACATTATTTTCCAGCACACTCTAAGTATTCAGCCAAGCCCCAAGTGAGAACTCATTTCCACAAACTGATCCTATTGAACCTAAAGTATTTTATTCTCCTTTCTCACACCCATTATTGCTCTAATCTTTTCCATTAACCACCATTTAATAAATCGCTACAAGTGTGCAATGATACTCCTTCCATCAACTATCGAAAGGGCAAAATCAACTCATCCTCCGTCTCAAGGCACATTTACTACGAAAATTACTGTTGGAAGGATGAATGAGATATAGCTTGGTGTTTTCCTCCCCAAGGCAATCAATGCTATTAATTGTTAGACTAACTCGCTTGATCACAACCACATATGCAAGGAGCAAGATGAAAACGTTATATATTTGAGCTTCAAATCTGATCTCTTGCTTGTACATCCAAGGTTTGTTTGCCCTGGCATTGAGATTTTCAACCATTATTCAAACCCTCTCTTCCACTAAGCAGTCTTTTCCAAGCATAGTTACTGAGTCCAGAAATCTTGATCCGTTGGGAAGGGCAAAAAAATCATAAAATCCAAAACTCTTGAAAAAGTTCAGTAAAATCCGGTCAGGAATATGTGTGTGTACGCGCATGTGCGTGTGTGTGTGCGTGTGAGCATAATTTTATAAATATGAAAAATTAACAATAACAATGAAAAACATTACTAACATAATATAAAATGTTAATATTATATAATATTTATGGTTGTTGGGCCTTTTTTTCTATAGAAAACATTTTTAAACAATAAAATTTTGAAAAAAAAAGGGCCGACCCGGATTGAACTTATCAAGGCAAGGCAAAAAAATATGGAATCCAGCAGGATTTGGTGACTGTGTTTCCAAGATCATTTTGGATCTTACTTCATATAAAAAATCAATCTTCCTGCATGTGAACTTTTTCTCCTGCATTGGTCTATAATCATGGCAGTCTCTTCTAATGTTCACTAGCAAAGTCCTCGACTTTTGGAATTGCCTTAAAATCCCAAGTCCAAACCAGTGAAAGCATCACAGTTTCTTGGCGATGTCATCCATCAAGGGCAAAAGACCAAGTTGCAAATAAAAATTACATATACTAGCTCACCTCACAGATTGTAAAACTGCCTCATTTGCATCTATGAAAGTAGATATTGTTAGAAGCGCTCAACATATATATCAACAACTGCGCCCAAATTTCATTGTGAGGCTCATTGCAATACATAGCAACAACAAGCTCTTTAGTTCTTAGACAATTACATACATGTTAGGATTTTGAACCCATGCATTGATATCTACTAGCCCTAAAATCCTAAGTCCAAACCAGTGAAAGCATCGCAGCTTCTTGGCAATGTCATCCATCAAGGGCAAAAGACCAAGTTGCAAATAAAAATCACATATAGTAGCTCACCTCATAGATTGTAAAACTACCCCATTTGCATTTGCGAAGATAGATATTTTTAGAAGCACTAAACATATGTATCAACAACTGCACCCAAATTTCAGGGTGAGGCACATTGCAATTCATAACAAGGGCAGGCTTTGTAGTTCTTAGACGATTCCATTCATAGCAGGATTTTGAACCCATGCATTGATATTCATAATGCCATATTTATTTCTCCTTGTCCTTTTTCCCTCTTACTCTTGCCTCCCCCATGGCCTGTTGACGTCCAAACCATTAAAGAATATCATCACCAATCCCCAAATCCTTGTCCTCTGTAAGGTCCTTTTTGGGTTGAAACCAAACAAAAGGGGTAAACCGTAAAATCCCCAAAAAAACCTCAAACACTTAGCCAAAAACAAAATGAATCAAATCTGAATTTTATTGCAATTTATACCCCAAATCTAGAAATCGCTATTCCCCTTTGAGCGACTAGGGTTTAGTGAGAAATAACAATGCAAAACAGTTCCAAAAATTACAAAATTAATTCTATATATCCACAAAAATATTCCAAACACAATGATGCAATCAAATCTGGAAAATAATGTTTCCTCTTTTATTTCTGAATTTGAAATGCTGTAGAAACTGGAATCTTAAGAAAATAATAACTCCCAAAATATGGCGAGTTTTACATCAAGCAATAGTTCTAAAAAGAGCTAAAATATAAGCTATCAAATGCACCCAAAAGCAAAATTTTCCAGCCAAGGGAAGACCTCCAAACTGAAGCTCCAAGCTCTCAACTAGGTCACCCAAGTTGAAACCCTAGAACATGCAGAAATTTGTCTTCACTTTGGTCTTCAAGCAAACGAACCAGCAAATCAACACATTTGCAATTTCTGAAATGAAATTGTCTCTTCAAGATCTCCTTGGAACTCCAAGTGCCTTAATCCAAGATTGGTAGCCAAGCTCCAAAACCTAAAAATAGAAATGTTTGACAAAAGATGTTCTATAAAGAGCTCATGGCATGTTCTTATAACTCTCCCAAGGTGGGCGAACCACTATGGGACCCTTTTAGACAAAGGGAAACTACTTTTTAGCCCACAAGGGTTTCTCCCAGTGTGGCATCCAAGTATGGGTCCTTTCCCATGCCCAAAAGTCATTAATGATTTTTTACTTGAGGGTCAAGTCCTCATGAAAGTGTCCCCCTCTTATATTATCTAATTTTCACCTCATAATATAGTAATTAAAATTACTTGAGAATCAATTAAATAATAAATTACAAATAATAATTAAGAATATTGCTTTTTAATTTCAAATGATGAAAATCACTCTCTAACAACATCTTAATTACCAAAAATATTCCCCTTGATTCATCCCTTCGCCCATGGGGAATAAACTAGGCTAAAAGTCTTCAAAAGGTTGATCAAAAATCAACCCCCTAGAAAAGGAGACCTTACATCCTCTTTCAAGCTTGATCACATACCCTTCTCATATCCCCCAACATACCCATGTTGTATCTACTAGCCCTACTCCCCCCATCTCCACACCATGAACATACCACATCTCCCCTCTATAGGTGCCCCTGCATAACTGGACTATTGGCTTGCCTGCCCATCGGTCTCCAAGTCACCAGCATCTTGGAATCCATGGTTATTAAGTCGCGATACTACTGGATCAGCAAATGGAGCAGTCCACATAATCTCAATATCTTTTAGATCCATTTGTGCCCTCCACACTTCAGTCCATCGACAATCATCTCAAACAGCTTTGCACAAAATTGAGCAGCAACACTTTCCATCATCTGATGCTGGAAAAGGTCATGCTCCAGCAACATAGCCTTCAAAATTGCAATTAGGCAATGTTATGCTTCTTTTATTACAGAACCTCTCAATCCCTGGATCAATGTCCTGCCAGTGCTCTAGGCACTGATCCTGTAGGCTCCCCTTCGTGCTTCACAAAACCTAGTCTTCAGGTCAGTGCTTCAGGTGCATCGTCAATACCATGGAGATATTTTTTTGTGAATGAAACAAAGCATACCTTGAGGCCCCATCGACAACAGTGGAAGCGGCTAAAGCAGACATGCAAGAGCCCACCTCCCCTCTTCTCAACCCAGATATGAACTGATAGTCTTCCATCAACGCCCTATGCTCTGTTTGTTTTGTGTTGCACATCTCATGTAGTTTCATGGCGCCATTTTTTGTATTTTGGCTTCTGGATAGTTCCATATCTCTCGGCAACAAAATGGGTGGTTTTGTATTTTAGCTATCTATATATTAGTCTATGTCTGAGTATGGGTTTGTGAAGTAAATGTCTTATTCTTATTCTTATTCTCTTCTATTGCTGCACTTAGTTCTGGGATTAGCAGATAGAAGCTGTATTTGATGTAAAAATCTTCTCTAATATTAATATGATAATATCTATCGATATGTGTGTTTGGTGAGCCCACACTAAGAAATACATAGACATGCTACAGTCTGCAACAGAAAACAGAACACAAAAGCAACTTTTGAAAAGGTGGAAGGAATTTATTTTGTGCTAATCAAAAACCAGAACTCATATTCAATCAAATATTAAATAAATTCTGAACAAGTTAGTGAGAAAACCTCCAAAACCAGATAACATATTGATGCACCAGTTACATTCCAATCCAGAGGCTCTTCACCAGATCCGAGCTTCATTCCTTGCCTTCGTAATGCAAGGGATGCAAGTCCATCAGCAAGGCAGAATCCTGGGGACAACCTGAAAAAGTTCTGCCACCAGTGTGAAGAACAAGCTTCAGCAATTGTAACAAATCATTTCAAGATAATAGCAACCAATTAAGCTTACATTTGTCTAAAAAAGAAGCGACATTATCAGGACTTCTATCATGTACTTCAAGTGATAAAATGCTCCGTCTCTTGTACAATGAGTTATAGAAATATATAATCTACCCTATTGTGATTAAAATTCAAAGTGACAAAATAAATATGGAGACTCAAACTGCAACAAGCATGATGAAAAATCATCAGAAAATGTTAGAATAATTATAACAATAACAAAAAAAATCATGACAAGTGATTTGCCAAAAAAAAAAATCACCTTTAGCAATCTGTTTGCATGTTTGGTTGCACGGATGAGACCCATAATAAATGATATGACCATAAGAATAAGGCCACTAAAAAACTGTACTAGCAAAACCACATTCTGTTTCAAAAAATTAATATTGCATTACCCATCTTGCACACCAGACAAATACTATAAGAAACTAAAATCAAAGTATAAAAGAACAAACTAATTTGTAATAATACTATGTAAATGGCTCACTTGAGCAACAGAGTAATCAGTGAAAAAAAATGTGAGGCCATATGTTGAAGCTGCCATTGCCGGCCCATATCCCAGCAACATGAATAGTGTTGGTCCAAAATTATGTCTACCTACAAACTGCTCTAGACCTGAAAGGGAGAAAAATGATAACATGTACTCAACAACCAATCACAGTACGTGAAATCACTGTATATCTGTTTGTTGCAATTGCTTAAGAACAAACCATTACTACAACATTGAGCTTGATGAAATGGAAGGTCTATGAATGTTGTCCCTCAGTATACTGGTGCATAATGAATATAAATTTTCAAGAAAATAAAATTCACTGATGGACCTGATATAACGTACCAAAAACATAGAAGAAAAAAATTGCAAGAGATGCTGGAATTAGATAGCTGATGAAATCCCATACATATGTTGAGATCCAGTAAGCCAGAAGAGACACCTGAAATGGCAGAAATAAGACTCTTGAACATTATTATAAGCCAAATAAAGAAAAATACTAAATAGATAGATAAATAAGATATAGAATAACTTCAAGACAGACCCCGCTTATAATCTGTTGGTGCTTTGCTTTGACTTCACGTTCCTGTGGAGCAATATCAGAGATGATGTGTTATATAACTTCATTTGAAGATGAAAATATTGAAAATACAACAGCCCTAACATAGATTTTACTTGGTCAGAGAAATAGTTAAATAATTTCAATGCTATTTTAGATTTTATTTGGTCCAGATTTTGGAGATCTTAATTCTTACTTCATGTGCGGCAGCTGTGTCAGGTCAAAGGAAGCTGCTAACTGCTAAGCTTTCCAGTGATTTAAAACTGTCCAAGAAACTGCCCTTGTCCGCCACTCACACTTAACACCCAAATCGGTGCCCGCTGGTAATTTTTTTTGGTGTCGTCAGCGTTAAATTTGAATAGTAGTTATATTTCCCATTTGAACTTGTTCAATAAAGCAAGTGTTCTTTATTATTATTTGGTATTAATGAGATTTAATATAATATCTAATTTTAAATAGTTATATAATATAGTTATAAATTATATAATAAAATGTAGTATAATTATAGATATAAAATATATTTATAAATTATAAGTTATAGTTATATCTTATAGTTTATAAAATATTAATATATATAAAATTAATATTTTTAAATATATATATATATATATATATATATATATATATATATATATATATATATTTAATTATATGGATTTAAAATATATTTGATGTATATATTTCTTTTAGTCAAATTTAATCGCTGATTTTTTACCAACGAATTTATCCTCCACGAATTCGAATGCGATGACTTAGGTTGTAGTATAGATTCGTCACATAACATGGGGAGCATAATAAGGAGAACAAAATAGTCTTTTCCATTATCAAAACATATATTGTACAAATCCTAAACTCAGATGGAAATTGATTGAAATCCAAATTGATAACCTCGTATAACATCCATCTATATGGTATGCTACAAG
Source organism: Torreya grandis (assembly GCA_037957365.1). Lineage (NCBI taxonomy): Eukaryota > Viridiplantae > Streptophyta > Pinopsida > Cupressales > Taxaceae > Torreya > Torreya grandis. Next base: position 781,683 of record JARHVA010003572.1, read on the forward strand.
AACGATCGCAATAGTTGGGAACAACCAACCTCCATCGGAACAACCCATTTGCATGAAAATTTGATAAATGACATACATCACTCTCATAACATAATATGATTATTTATTATGAATTTATCGTACCTTTATTCACTAAGTATAATCATGCATCCTACATCTGTCCCTCCAATAAAACTGATTTGGCATCTTTGACGACTACTCTGGGCAGGTTGGTTGTGTGAGAAGTTGTGTCAGTTTGTGATGTCGCAATTTTGGGTAAGCCAACCCTCACAACAATAGGTCTAGGCATAGGAGTTATGGTAGAATTGGATGAAGGTGATATTCTCACTGTTTGAGGAGTCTATAACAGGGAAGAGCATACAGCCTCCTTGTACTTGTCCAGCTCCCCCTTCAAAAGAATCATTTGTTTCATCATTGATTTGGAATTGTTATGTTTCTCCCTGAGTTTTGCCTTTGACTATTCCATCTATGCCTTGAACTTTAACTCTCTAGCCCTCAATTATTTCACTATATCAATTTCCATGTTTTACACTGTAATGTCTCCTTTTCAAGATTAGAACAATATTATTATTTGCAATAAAAAGCATTCCTAAATACTTAAAATAATAATATGTCTACGGGACTTTATGTTGACCACTCCTTTTCTATTTTTTATTATGACTTAAAAAGGGGCTTTTGGAGCATGGGTTAACTTAACCCTTAATGAAGATAAGCATGATCATTTTAAAACTACTCTTAACTCTCCCTCCAAGTGAAGCGCCCCTTTTTGCGAAGGGTTTGATGAAAAAGAAGAGTATAAGAAGGAGAATGAAGATCATTTAAGAGGTTACCATGTTTTTGAATAAAATTTATGAGTTTGAGCATGTTTGCTTAACTTTCTACCTAGGAAGACGAAAACCTTCTATGGTATATGAAATTAGCAACGAAAACCCTTAATTTTAGAACGAGGGCAGATTCACATAGGAGTTGTATTGAGCTTCAATATTCAAAATTTTGGGTATTTTCCCTTTGGAAAGGTGGTGACTTGTTCTAGAGTTGGCAACATGCTATTGGAGGTTGGCGACTTGGTTTGGAAGCCCAACTAGGGGCAGTAATCAGCAATTTCAGGTTTGAAGACACCTTTTTGCAAGGGTTGCGTGGATTTGAAGACCTGAATAGGGCTAAAAGGAGTTGATATCCGGAAAATAATATTTCTCAGCTTGGGTGACCCCTTTTGGATCTTTTCCTAAGGGTTTGTGAGGCTATTACAGCCTGAAAAACATTCTGAAATATTCTGATATTTATTGGTTCATTTTAATATAATTTTCCAGCTCTTTATCTGGAAAGATCTCCAAAAAAAATCAGATATTTATATGGCTGTGTTTTCTTCATATTTGGCACCTATTTGACAATGGTTTCAAGGGTGTTGGAGCCCTAATTGTTCAATTACAGTTTTCAGAAATTAACAGCTAGGGTTTGATTATTTAATTCAGCATATTGCAAGTTTTGGATGCTAGGTTTTAGGGTTGAATTTCAAAAAATATACTTGCTTGGTTAGGGTTTGCATTTGTCCTATTTGGAGACATTTTAGTGGTATCAGAGCCTTTTATTGGCCAGCTGTGGGATTTGAATCATCTACAATGGATTGGCGACCTAAGTTTTTACATAAGGAGGAACATATAGATCCAATTCAAAAGGTGGAGATAAAAATACAAACAAACAAAGAAAGGTACAATTTTGAGGCCACCAAAATCCTTGATGAGTATCAAGGGATGATTGATCATCTTAAGTCTCTAGTCTCTGATGAGTTCTTGAAGTTACACGAAATGATGAACCAAAGTAAAAGAGGGTTGTGTGCTTAAATAAGAAGGTTGCAAAAGGAAGAGGAGAATAATTCCCAAATTGTGATGAGAAAAGGAAAAAAAAAAATTGGAAAGAGGGAAAGTCAAACCCTCATAAGAATTTCAAAGAAGGAATCAGAGAACAAGAGAATTCAGACTTGAAAAAGGTTAGTGAACAACTCATGGGGGCGTCCACCATGAAAAAGGGTAGTAGGAGAAATGTTCCAGCCCCAGAAGAAGCACCATAGATACTTGCCCTAAGAGTTCAGTGGAAAAGATGGGCATAAATCACACATGTGAGGCAAAACTTAGTGTTTCACCATCCACAACAAAAGAGGATCCTAGGGTTGGAAGGAATCCAGCTACTTTGCAAGCCAACACGGAAGACATGATAAGGGTCCAAAAGAGGTGTGAGGGCTGGCTATGGAGAGCAAAGGAGGCAAAATTGATAGCTATTCAAGCAAACAACACTTAAAAGAATTTAAGGAGAAAAGTAAGCTATTTGATTACAGACCAAGGTATGAAAAAGAAAGTCATACTTCAAATTTGTTGTGTTACACCATGCCATTTCAGATTTCTTCCTATCACAAACAGCAAGCTAAAAAAGGATAATAGGGTCAAGGATGCAACTTGCAACAAAGGGCATACTAATACTTCGATTCAAATTCCAATTTGCATTGACATATCAAACCCAGGTGATATATGAACACAATTGATATTGAAGTCCAACATAATGAAAGCAATGCATAGTGACCTCTTTCACACATGTAAGGAGGAGGATGATATTCTCAAGTTAGCTGAAGGTGAAAAAGAAAAGTTGACTGAGCTGGACATATTGATTGGAAATCCTCTTCCAAAAGGCATTTTGTTGTTTGTTGTGATTGTTTAGGCACCATACAATGCTTTGCAATCATACAAGTACTGTGTCAAGATAACTCTGGGAAAAACAAAAAGAGGGTCGCACAAAATATCAAATTTTGATAGTGGCCAAGGCATGAAGGATACACATCTGCCCGCAATACAATCAGAAGGCTGTAATTTCAATTTAAATTATGATGGGGACATTACAAAGAACATGTTGGCAAAGGAAAAGATTCAAGAAGACTATGCAAGGGCAATAGAAGTCAATTGGATTAAAGTCAAGAACAGAATTGAGCTGACAAAGAAAGCTGCAGCCAATAAGACAAAGCCATTTGAAGTTAGAGGCAAATCTGATATGAGAAAAGAAGATAAAGGGCAAGAACATGGAAGCATCCCTAAGTTAAAAAGCACAATGAAAAGAAGATTGCAGCTGAGTTTTCCATATATGACTGTCCTTCAAAGGACATGGAAAAGATGGTGAAGACATCATATACCAAGGCACTTGAAGGAGCTTTTGAAAGAACCAATATAGAAGAAAAAGAGCTGAGAATTTCGGCCCAGCAAGGGGTACCTGAATTCATTACAAAGGAGTATTAAATGGACATCCTAATTTCCATTTATGCTTTATTTGCTGACTTGTGTATAAGTACAGCTGAAGATAAGGCTCTAAAGAACCATGTAGAAGAAGAGAACAAAGAGCAAACATGTGTATTTAAAAAGAAGAGTGGAGAAAATAGAAATGAAGATGGTTGCAGCTGTGGAGAAACCATGACTTGTTAATTGAAAGGAATTAGAAATGAGGTAATTATGAATCCCAAGGTGGGAGGTGTTGAAGATATCCCAACCAATCTTCATCCGGCAAGGGAAGGTAAACAAGTTGAGGACAGCCAAAGGTAAGAAAGTGTTATGAGTTTGTTGCTTCTTACTATGTCATTGGGGCTGTGTTGTCATCATGGGCATCATATGACAAAGAATGACCATATGTCAAGTTTATTGTTCTTTTGTACATCATGGCAAGGCTGTGGTTATCATGAGCAACAACATGACAACAGGGATAGAATGAAGAGCACTTTGAGTGGCAAGAGCCGCATGGATCTTTCATTCCAATTCCTAATTGCTTATACAGGAAGGTTTGGGATTCGGGTGCTCTAGGGAGATATAAGGAGGGTAAGTTTTCAAAAGTATTCAATGCTATTTTTGTAAATGAATTTTTTAACACATGCATTTGGCTTGAAAGGGAGGTCCATGAGAATCCCTAGGATGTATGACAGGTGCTCTAACACAATCGTAAAGAATCAATACTCAAGACCCTTGTTGAACATTGACTGCGATCTCTTAAAGGTTGAGAGGAAATCAAGCTATAGGCAGATAATTGTTGAAATTTCGGTCCAAGAAGGGTTGTGGCACACCCCTAGATCACTCACATGGCTGAGTTTGGCGAAGAGCATCATGTATGACAGCGGCTGTACCAAATTTTTAATGATGCCAGTAGCAATACCGACCACTTCTACACTTGTATGAAAACCATAAAGGTATTTTCAGTTGCATGGTGTAAAGGAGAACTCAAAGAAGATGATTTTTTGCAAAAGAAAACATGATTTTGAGTATAGACCTGCTGTCATTCACATTTCCAGCCAACCCAACATTCGGTATGCAACTATTCAAGCATTCCTAATCACATACTTGAAAAAATTTCTGTTTGTGGAGGTTGTTGACTCAACTTCAATCACTATAGGGTTGTTTCCAGCCCATATATCACTATAACACTTATGAATGTGGTGATGCAATTCGAGTATTTTGGCTGCCATCCTATGCCTTTTGCCATTATTTGCAGCATAAAACCCCTTAACACATATTTTTACAAACACCCCCCGACCTTGTTTTTCTCTTAATATCATTTTATTAATAAAGTTCTCAATTTTATTATATTTTGGTTTCAGTCTCAAGGTGGATTGATGTTCCACTTAACATCAACAAGAGGTGGTTTGCAGTTGTCATGGAGCGACCAGCCACTACAATGCTGATTATGAGAGAGAAAATGCAACAGTATAGCTACAACCATGTTTGGGGCAGCAAAAATGGACCTTTGGAAGTCCATCACATGAACGTAAAGTATGAAGACGATGCAAGCATGGGAGGAGGGTTGAACAACATGCCTACGAGGCATGGTGAAGCGGATGAAAGAGTGATGTGGAGATATTTTGTTTTCATTGACATGTCTATTCTATGTGCAAGTTTAGGAACAACCTATATGAGTGTTGATAAAGAGACTCCTATGAATCAAAGAGTGCATATTTTGCATATGTCCAAGGAGAGTACAATGATCATGACACATGACAAACATGAGTGGGGGCAGCTGAGTTTGTTTTTCGCCCACAATAACAATATGGGACCCATTGGAGCTCAAAGCTATGTTCGTAAATCAAGTAATTGGGGTTGCAAGTCCACGAGGATGAATTGGGATCCAGGTTTACAGAGATAGCTATCTGGGTGAGCTTTCATTTGCTTGAGAACAAGCAAATTTGAGAAGGGCAGACTGTAATGTCCCCTTTTCGAGATTAGAATAATGCTACTATTTAGAATAAAAAACATTCCTAAATACTTAAAATAATAATGTCTAAGGGACTTTATGTTAGCCACCCCTATTCTATTTTTGATTATAACTTAAAAAGGGGCTTTTAAAGCATGGGTTAACTTAACACTTAATGAAGATAAGGCATGATCTTTTTAAAACTACTCTAACTCTCTCTCCAAATGGAGCGCCCCTTTTTGGTAAGGGTTTGATGAAAAAGAAGAGTATACGAAGGGGAATGATGATCATTTGAGAGGTTACCATGTTTTTTAATAAAATTTATGAGTTTCAGCATGCTTGCTTAACTTTCTACCTTGGAAAACAAAAGCCTTCTATGGTAAGTGAAATTAAGGATGAAAACCCTTAATTTCAGAACTGGCGCAGCTTCACACAGGAGTTGTAATGAGTTTCAATATTCAGAACTTTCGATATTTTCCCTTTCGAAAGGTGGCAACTTGTTCTAGAGTTGGCGATTTGCTATTGGAGGTTGGCGACTTGGTTTCAAATCCCAACTACGGAAGTAATCGTCAATTTCAGGTTTGAAGACCCTTTTTTGCAAGGGTTGCATGGATTTGAAGGAATTGAAGACCCCATTAGGGCTGCAAGGGGCTGATATCTGGAAAATAATATTTTCCAACTTGGGCAACCCCCTTTGGGACTTTTCCTAAGGGTTTGTGAGGCTATCATAGCCTGAACAACATTCTGAAATATTATATAAATATTCTGATATTTATTGGCTCATTTTAATATAATTTTCCATCCCTTTCATCTAGAAAGATCTCCAAAAAAATTAGGTATTTATATGGCTGTAGTTTGTGCATATTTGGCACCTATTTGACAGTTGTTTCAAGGGTGTTGGAGCCCTAATTGTTCAATTACAGTTTTCAGAAATTAACAGCTAGGATTTGCATATCTAATTCAGCATATTGCAAGTTTTGGACGCTAGGGTTTGGGGTTGAATTTCAGAAAATATACTTACTTGGTTAGAGTTTGCTGTAACTTTCACATTTATAGCATTGGCCCAGTTTGGGGACATTTCATAGACCTTGGCCAACTCTAGCTCTAGACTTCATGTTTTCTAGAAGTATCCGCATAGTGCTGATTTGCTTTCTCTATTTGGTCTGAAGAATTCTTCAACCATGTCTCTTGATTTCACTTATTTCTTGAACTCAACAAGCTTCCTTTGAAATTCTAATTCTCAACTATCAATTGAAGACATTGATCTTTTGTTTGCTTGCATGCTTTCCCATACAAGCCATTCTTTAGAATGGTTGTCATATTGGTCTTGTAAATCAGGACTTTTCCATTGTGAGATATTTTCTATCAAAAAATATCATCATGAGTGTAGGCCTAGATAGGATAACTGGTCAATGATCGTTGTTATAGTCTTATCATCCAACCGTTCATTGAGAACTCAACCAATCTACAAATTAGACCTATGAACTCCAATCCAGAATTATTCGTTTCTCTCATGGTCCTAAAGTTGTTCATCTCCCTTGCATCTCACACTCATTTATGTATTTGGCAATTTAGACATCAATATGTAGTCTTGGCTATCCTACCAAGCCATGTCTAAGCCTATAATCTCCTTCTCTATCAAAATATGCAACTAGATAAGATGGTTGTGCCAATTGTTTTGCACACTAAGACTCGGTTTCTTCTTCACTCTGGGAAAAGTAGTTGCAGCACTACCCATAACACATGGGAATACCATTTACCACTTGCCATGTCTGAGAGTGATCCCCCCAATGATCATCCTTCCTAATAGTATAACTACACTAGAACATACATTTCCCACATATGTGGAATCAATCACTATTGTATCATCTTGCTTATCTAGGGGGGATCCCAAAGGAACATGCTTTGTATCATAATCATGAAATTGCTTGCAAACCAAATTCTCTTCTCCTAAATTCTCAAGGCATCAAATTTAACCATGTACATTCTAGCCCATCTCCATATCTAGTGTTTATAGAGAAAATTCAGTCTCTCTTCCTAAATGTCATTTAGATAGCCACAGTCAAGGAGAGGGTCAGAGGTCATTCTAGGATTAGGATACCTAGTCATTAGGTTGAACTCGATGTTGCCTCCTAAATACACTAAATTGAGATGACCATAGTCGAGGAGAGGGTTGGAGATCATGCTAAAAGTAGGATCCTTGTCATATGTTAAGGCCTACAAATCCTCGTAGGTGTAGCTAGAAGAGGAGAAGATGCAAGAGATTTCATTCCCAATGCTGTCCAAGATGCAAATGTCAGTGACTCCAGCAAATCTAAAAATAAGGTGCGGTCCCTGAGAAGTCATACTCCACAAGCTACCCCTAGTGTCTACATGATCTCCATCCTCCTGTAGATAATTTGTATCTTCCTCATCCTCTTCACCAACCTGATTCTTCACGCTCTCCTACATCACACCATCATTGGCGTTGTTCACTCTATTGTCTTTGTGTGACTATTCCTCATAGCTTTCATCCTCATTTTTCCTCTAATTTAGAGGCCTCTAAGTCTTTGTTGAAAGAACGTTATTCAAATCTTGGGTTGGGGTTGCTCCATCAAAAAGCTCATCCTCCTCCATGTCTCAAACAATCACCAACAGTTGTCTTTAGGCCCTTTGCTCCTAGAAATCAGTTTCTCCTTTCTTTCCCTTTCAAATCCACTCCAAGAGTGCATTACACAACCGGCATTTTGGCTTTCTTTGGTTTTTGGGGTGCTCTTCTCCTAAATTCTTGAGGCACCAAAACAGAAATTGTTAAGAACTCCCATCTCAATACAAAAGGCTGCCCTAGATTCTTTAATGTTTAGCTTCAAAAAAATATACTTTCCTCCTTGGATCTATTGGTGCCATATGCCAACCTTTGTAAATATAATGTTTGTTTTGTATGATGGTGGCACCTCAGTGTTTTGTTGCGAAAAGGACATGAACCCCATTTTGGGATATGGGTCATGTACCTAGGATAATGTGCCACATGTATATGGGTTTTGGTTTGGGCTTAGTTAGGAGTTATGAATTGGGATAAGGTAGTCCAGTAGGTGTATACCTAACCGCCACTTGATGTCCTAAGCCCACGCCTATATAAAGAGGCCTCTAAAGAAATGGATGAGAGGGAGGAAGATATATGTTATTTAATGTAATTGATGTTTTGATGAATATACTAATGATGACTTGATTGCATAATATTGTGTCGTATAATGGTGAATAAGATGGATTGCTTATCATTATTTTATTGTTTTCTTATCCTTTCTTGCATGCACAATGTGCTTCGATGTGTAAACTCTAACAAGCGGTCACTAGTAAGCCATTGCACAACTCGAGTCAATGGCCTGCAAAGGATGATATGCCAACATAGGATGGTAATTATATGTAGGCTAAGGTCTTAAAGTGCACAACATAAAATTAGCTAACATTTTGGTTCCGTTGCTAGGACCTCCAATGAACTAGGGAGATGGAGTTGTAGAATGATCTAGGCTCTAGCATGTTAGGCACAACGTAAATGATGACTAGATAGATCAAAAAACTCTTGACTTTACATGAAAGAAGGCACATGTTGGAGAATATTTAGAGGTGTGGATTGATCATCACTTGTTTGGCGTGTTGTATGAATTTTTTCATGTGAGTTCCCTAGCCATCTTAATGTGAGCAACATAAAATTAACTAACATTTTGGGTCCGTTGTCGGGACCTCCAATGCAAAATAAGGTGCATGTTGGAGAAGATTTGGAGGTGTGGATTCATCATCATTTGTATATTTCGTCGTATGAATTTTTTACTATGAGTTCCGTAGCCATCTATTTTAGTGGATCACAACTTTGAAAAAGAGATCTCGCACCCACGACAAAGAGATTGTGCAGACACCCAAAAACATTGTGTTGTTGAAGGCTCAAGACATGGTGTGGACTCGCATGGTAGATACTTTTGTGTGGTGGGCGGGGAAGGAGGGGACGGGGAATGGGGGGGCATTTGATAGTTATATTTTGGAATTTGCAATAACCACTAACACCTATGTTGGCAAATCATTGGCTAATTTTGTTACAGGGCCTCAAAATAAATATATTAAGAAAGATGCTCTTTGTTGATAAGGTGGAAAGGCTCAAAAATGGAATAAACACACACGTGCAAAGAGGCTTGTGCATGAGAAATATGGGGAAAGGGCATGAATTTGGTTCAGATCTAAGTGCACAGAATATGGGTGGGCAAGATCCCAGATTGTCACATCATAAGAGATGGACATTGTGTTATGAAAGTGAGCCATATTAATGGGTCGAGGGAGGGCACAAGCGCGTCAAGTGCTAGGAAAGTGCATAAAGGGGAAGAGATCTGATTAGGAGAACCAAGTGGCATCTAGGGGAAGAGATCTGGTTAGGAGAACCAAGCGGCATCCAATAGTCAAGTAGTGCATGGCTCATAGTGGGAACGATAGTTGCTTGGACACACGAAGGGAAGTGTGAATGTATAAGGTCTAGCCATAGTGATTGAAGATGTAGGGGGAAACAAATCTAAAGGAGATGAACCCATCTTCCTACAAAGGTCAGAGTCTCACATGGAACCGATGTTGGATCAAAATTTGAGAGATACAGAGGAATCATGCCAAATTTTAGAAAGAAGATTGAGCATTAGGAAAGTAAAGAGATAGTATAGGTGTTAGCATTGAAGAGCTAATTCAAAAACAATAAGAGACCCTGTTAAGTCTTTTAAGCTAACGACTAGATAGAACCAAGCAATTAAAAAATTTATTGCTAGCGTTGAAGGACATATGAGTGCAGCAACAAATAAAGTTGTGGATGCTCGTACAAGAAAGGTTGACACTAGAATGGCTAGTGGTGCAGTGTACAAAACCCCCATCAGCATGGTTGGAGGGGGGAACCATAGGATGTTGCATAAGAGGTGACAGATTAAGAAATGACTCTAACAGCAGAAATTCCTCTAGAGGAGGTAATGGATCTTCTAGTGGTGGCGGTTCATCTAGAGGTGGTGATGCTCAAGTGGTGGAGGGTTTGGAGGGCCGCAAGGCCCAATAATCAAAATTATCTATGAACCCTCATAACTATTAGTCAAGGCACAAACAAGAATATAGGATGCAGTATGCCATTGGCAATCATGTGAGATAGCTTGGTGCACCAAGAATGTTCAAGATCCTATATGTAAAATTGAATTGTTTGTGGCCAATTTGAGTGGGCATGCCCAAGACCAATATGCAAGATTGGACCCTTCAGGAGTGCACACTAATTTGGAAGAGGTAAAGTGGACATTCCTAAACATGTTTGAGTACCCAAAGTTAAAGCATCTAGGTATTGTTGTGCTCAAGAAGATTCAATAGTTTCCTGGAGAATTGTTGTGTTTCTATGATCAGAGAACTAAGGATTTAATGGCCAAGTTATCCTATAATCTTGAGCCCTCATAATGATAAGAGTGGTTTATAGGAGGGTTGGCTAATAATTTGCAATGTGATAGAGTATAACAAAAATTTGCCACTCAAGAGGCATTGGAGGCAATTTTGTGATTGTAATCTGTCGATCACCAAAAATATTCTCAAGGGATTCAATCTCAGTTAGAGGCGTATATTGGGGAAGAAAAAACTATAATGGAAAAGCTCGCAAGTGTCACACATCCAAATGGGAAGCGTGATTTGTTATGTGTTGATTTCCAATCAAAGGATATACACGCCATGATAGTCCTCGAAGTGTCAAAGCAATGACTTACTAGGCACCTACATCCATCCCATATTGTGATATTTACTATGAATGTCACAATCTTATCCCTGCTAACAATTGTAGAAAATGAATAATTTGATGGTGAGGTATTGGTGAGGTGTGTCAATCCTCTACCCATCACACAACCACCTGTGCATTGGGGAGGCATTGTGTGAGTAGTGAAAAATTCATATTTTACAGACTACAACAAAGCAAGTGGAGGAACTAGCTCACACAGGTGGCAACAGAAGAGGAAGATATGGGAGCAGTCAAGGCGGATATGGTGGAAGGCGTGGCCCAATAGTGTGTTATAGTTGTGGTGAGATTGGTCATTATAGTTGGCATTGCCCTAAATACCCAAGGTGTGGTAACTTGATGGTGAGCACAAAACTCAAGAGTGTCCTGATTTGCTTGAAACATGGTAGGAGTGTAATATCCCTTTCCAAGCATATGGGCATAGCCATTAAGGAGGGCGCAACAATTAGAATCACCCCTCTTGAGGGGAGCGCCACATTTAATGAAAAATAAAACTCATATAGGCAAGCCGACCCACCTAAACACCAAGGGGCGCCACCCTTTGGGACATCGCCTCCCTTGGTAAAAGACATTTGGAAGAGACACGTCTTTCAATGGAAGGTGATGAAGTATTTATAGTCATTCATTGGTATAGAAGGAATGCATTCAATCATGTATTAAAAATATATAACCATGTACAAGCATTATGCTTTAAAACCACTTTTAAGAATGGAATCCCTTATTCGTGTAATTTGATTGCAAGGACAAAAACCCTTGTAATCATTATATCCCAAGGACGAAATCCCTTGAGGATTTATATTTTATTATTAATACAATTATATTTTTTATTTTAAATATTATTCTTAGTACAAGTTACATTTATAAAATATTATTTTAAAAGGAATTCTGAGGAATCCAAATTATCAAATAATATTCCGATTAGGGATATTACAGTGGTATCAGAGCAATTGTTCCTACCAGCTTGTGAAAATAGATTTTGGATTTGATGCATAGTCTATGAATCATGGAGTTAATAAGAAAATACGATTTGAAAACAAAGCTTTGCAGATTGGGAATGGAACTTGAATATCCACAGTATTCAAAAAATGTTTTGCTCAACGTTTTGGAGGAAGTGGCTAACTATTTGTCCTCAGTAAGGCAATCAAATTCTAAGTCGATGTTTTGGGCAATGAATCCTTTGGTAACTCATCTGGGCAAGTCCAAGTTATTGAAATATCTAGATCCAAATGTGAGACTTGTGGTTATCATTTGTATTAGTGAAATTACAAGGATAACAGCCCCAGAATCGCCATACATTGACAACACCATGAAGGAAATATTTATGTTGGAATAATTGTCATTGATGTCAAAGGAATTGTAATGGATATAAACGGAAATGTCAAACGGAATTGTTGTCGAAAGTAAATGGAAGTGTTCGGAAGTGAATGGAATTGTTGCCGGAAGTGAATGGAAGTGTTGTTGGAAGTGAATGGAATTGTTGTCGAAAGTGAACGGAAGTGTTGTTGGAAGTGAACGTAATTGTTGCTGGAAGTGAATGGAAATATCGACGGAAATGTTAATGGAATTGTCAACGGAAATGTTAACGGAATTGTCGATGGAAATGTCAACGGTCACATCTTTTGGTGAAGAGGTATCTCTTAGATGGGACACATCCTTTAAACGCTATATAAGGGAGAAGAGATGTGGAAGTATAACAAGCATTTCGATTTGAATGAAGATCATATAAGTGTGAGAGAGAAGGAAGAGAGGAAGAGCAGAAAATGAAATAAAATCTCTTAAGAAAAGAAGTATGAAGGGTAGATTTATTTTAATGAAGAATATTCTTTGAGAATTGGGAAAGAGAGGAGAGCAGAAAGTATATAAAAAAATTAATGAGAGAGAAAGTGTAAGATAAGCAAAGTCATCATTCGATTGAAGAAGCAATCACAAACGATGGAATCGATTTGACTTGGGGTCGGTCCCTCATAGTCTAGGGGTTGGTGCTCCTCTGGGTTGGTGCTCGCGAATTGGCCAAGTTGGTGCTTGGAGAAGGGGATCGGTGTCTCCAGTGGGTGGGTGCTCACAAATTGACCGAGTTGGTGCTTCGTTTGGGGATTGGTGTCTCCAGTAGGTTGGTGCCTGCAAACATTGTAAAAAAGTTATATATATAAAAGGAATATTTCTACGTCGTTTTCTCCCGAAAGGGTTTCCATGTAAATCATGTGTTCTCTTGTGTTATTAATTGCTAGATCTTGAATTTTTATGGTTGTTGTAGTTGATTAAATGTAAAAATTGTTAAATAATATCTTATACTGATTCACCCCACCTCTTAGTATAAGCTTGTGCTGGTGGAATCTTTTGAGGGTCTAGATGACATCACAAGTTCTTTTGCTAAGAGGGTCACAATCCTTGACATTAAGGCAAAAATAAGATCTTGTGTGCTAATGTTAAATCTAGGATGTGATGATCTGATTCTTCAAATGTTTGAATATTTCTTTGCTACTATCCATAAAAATCATACGAAAAATGTAATAGAGTCAATGCAGTCCATTATGACTTTGGTCCTAAATGAAAGTGATGATATTTCACAAGATTTGTTATCCATACTAATGGCTGGTATTGAACAAGAATCATCACCAGTGGCACATACACTAGCTAAAAGTATTGTTTCTCAATGTTTAGAGAAACTGAAACTATTTGTGACAATTGAGGGGCACAAAGATATGTTGCTAGATGAACCATGAAAAGTATTAGATGCAACAGAATCTTCAATGAAAGCAAAAAAAATCATGGTGAATGAACCAAAGAATGAAGAAAAATCTGAGGTGCAAGATTGTGAAGAGAAATTGGTGGTGCAAGCCAAATTTCCAGATGATTTTACTAATGTTCAGCTTGATGGAAATTTCAAAACAGCCAACTACATGAAACAAGTAGATGATAAGAGGGTTCCGTGCATGCATCAGAAAAATAAAGTCAAAAAGGAAAGACAAAGGTACCGTAATACAAATGATTGGAACAGCAAGAGTGGACCCTTGAAAGTCCATTACATGAAGATAGATGTAGGAATTTTGGATCAGCCAAAGTACATCAGAGCCCTGAACTTGTGTTGGCAAGAGATCTCTCATTTGACAAGGACCGGATCAAGGCTTTGGGAGATCTAGATCATGTTTTATCTCTTGGACATGGTACTTGGGCATGAGGGCTTACAATTGCTTGAGGACAAGCAATTTTGGGAAGGGAGGACTGTAATATCCCGTTCCAAGCATAAGACAAGGGCATAGCCATCAAGGAGGGCGCAACAATTAGAATCACCCCTCTTGAGAGGAGCGCCACATTTAATAAAAAATAAAACTTATATAGACAGGCCGACACACCTAAACACCAACGGACGCCACCCTTTGGGACATCACCTCCCTTGGGAAAAGACATTTAGAAGAGACACGTCTTTTGATGGAAGGTGATGAAGTATTTATAGTCATTTGTTGGTATGGAAGGAATGCATTCAATCATGTATTAAAAATATATAACCATGTACAATCATTATGCTTTGCAACCACTTTTAAGGACGAAATCCCTTAATCGTGTAATTTGATTGCAAGGACAAAAACCCTTGTAATCATTATATCCCAAGGACGAAATCCCTTGAGGATTTATATTTTATTATTAATACAATTATATTTTTTATTTTAAATATTATTCTTAGTACAAGTTACATTTATAAAATATTATTTTAAAAGGAATTTCGAGGAATCCAAATTATCAAATAATATTCCGATTAGGGAGATTACAAGAAGTTTTATAAAACTAGTATGATTAGAGTCAAGCTTAATTCTAAGTATCAGCCAAAGAATCATCATTTGCATCTAGTTTAGGTTCTTACATGAGGTGGCACAAGGACTGAAGGTGATGCAAGACTAGGCCCAACTATTATAGATAAGGTGCAACTTCAAAAAGATTGCATAGTGGGACTCAACCCCTTACATCAAAGGAAAATTAATCATGAAGTTGCTCATCTGCTTCAAGTAACACAAGCTAACGTGAAATGGGAACAAGTGGAATGAATTCCAATGGAGGATTCTGAAATTACTAATGCCATCCTATGGCTATTGCGCTAGGAAGGTGTGTTATCCAAGTTGAAGGCATGATAAGAAATTATAGTTCAAAATCCTTTACTTGGCATTGTGCAACAACCTCGACAATTACTGCAAACCAAAAATGGCAATTATGATGTTGAGTTACTTTTAATTCTCACTATGAATGGATATGATATTAAGGATGTAGTCATAGATATTGGCTTTGAAGTAAATGTGTCAATAAGAGAAACCTAGTTAGCAATGGGGAATCTACCATTGAAATCATATACTTAAATTTTGTTTATGGCAGATAAAATTTGTAAACAAACACTTGGGATATTGCACAATATTCAATTGGCCATCATGGGTGTGAAACTCCATGTAGATCTTCAAGTCATCAAGACAAACCCAAATTTTGACAAATATTTCATTCTTTATAACTTTGGAGCCGAGCAAAGCAATGTAGTTGTTTTAACACTGAAAGATGATAATGAGGAAGAACACCCCATTGCATTTATCAATGAAATCCTTAAAGAATATGAGGTAAGGTACAAACTCATTGAAAAATAAGCCTATGCTCTAATAAAATTACATTGCACTATTGGCTCATCCATTTTATTTTGAGGTAAGTGCTGATATGAGGTTTAAACACTGCACCATGAGTATTGAGAATGATAACCAAGCATGTGGTAGTGCCCTTGGATTCCTCTCAGGGACTTGCTTATGTGGAGTCTGTGGATATAACTAAGGATGACATTGAACAAAATTGATCATATCTATTGCATAATTTAAGTGAAAATGATTAAATAGACCATACACATGGTGGCATTTTGAGCTTGTGCATTGCATAAGATTCTGATTCAAAGATGGCATTTGAAAGGTGGATTAAAGGTGTTCATGAACTGTCTCATAGATAGTGAGCTACAATAAGAAATGGAGTCAAGTCTCTTAATCTATCTACTAAACCCCAAGTTGATACTTCTAAAGGAGGTCACGCAGGAGATACTAATTCCCCTATATCGAGTGATCAAGGTAGGGCATTTTGCTCACCAAGGAAAGAGGCTAACTAAGAGTTAGATTCAGCAAAATATTCCACATTTGGTCAAAGACCGAGACACAATGGGGTCCATTGCTTCTCAAGGAAGAACGGATGATCCCAACAATGACTTCGGCCAACTAGATAAGAGAAATGTTTTATTTCAGAAAGATACGATTATTTGAACAAAAAAAGCATAGCATAAATGGCACTTTCAGAGGCCTTCAGAGCTCAAAGAACCTTGCCACTAAGCATTAGCTCAGTGAATGTTTTTCTGATGAGCCAAGCTTTCTAGAAAGGTATTATAATAGAAAATTGAAGAATACACAAAAAAGTTGCCCTTGGAAAGATGACCCAACCTGACTAGCTATTGTTAGCAATTCTTCTTCTAATAGATATCTTATTCTTAGGAGTTGTCGTATTTGCATGCCTATGCATGTTAAAAGGATATTATTAGTTTCTTTAAATAAAACTCATATTCGCATGCTCATGCATGTCGATTAGATGTTATTAGCTTTGTTTAGATTTAAGGTATTTTACTTTTATTAGTTTTTTTTAGCTATAAGATGAGGGTTTACCCTATTGAAATTCAAAATGCACAGTTGATATCTCTTCCACAAAGATTGGTTTCCTTTTAGAAACTCTTTTATTATCTTGAAATAAAGCTTTAATCAGTACTCTTGCAAATTTGTGTCAATTCAATATAGAATAGTTTGGCTTTATTATAACACACTAATCCCTAACAGTTGGTGTGTTATCCCCCAGATTGAATCTTTGGCCTGGATCAGTCCCCTTCTCCTAGTGACTATGATCCACAGTTTTAGACTTCTAATCATTGTAAGAAAGCGCAACAAATTTCCAAGGATCTAAAAAATTTGCACTCCTCAAACTGAAATGTATTATAGAGAGGAAATCAGAGTTCTTGATTCTATTTGCAAAATAAATATTGCTGAATTTCATTTTTATTTGTTCCATTTCATGTTCAAATAACTTCTATTTCAATAACTCCTGATGATCTATCATATGTTTGCTGAATATGAAACCCTTTTGAAAATGAAATAGTCGCAACACTTCAGAAATGAAAAAAAACTTTACACAACAAAGCACAATTATTTGTCACATTGGCAAGAAAGATGGTCTGAAATTGAGGGCATGCATGTCCAGTTATCTTGACAGTGAATCACCTTTACAATGGGCACAGCAAAAGATGAAGGAATGAAAGAGAAAGCAATGTTGACAATTATTGCAGCTGAGAAGGCATCCAAATCCTGCAAAATCAAAATATAATTAAACTAAATGTGCATGGAAAACTACAATATACTCTAGAATGTAGCTACCACATTTATTGCAAGTCTTTCTATCTTACTTAGGTAAATGCAAATAATTAAGCAAAATCTTTCTTGTCGCAGAAATTCCTAGTTTATATAATAATATTCAATTTATAGAAACCATAACCAACAAAAGGTCTTCATTGGAAACTGAACAATAGAAACTTATAAGAGAAAATCCAAGGATTATCAGATGAGGCGGGATACAAATTGCCAGTACACACGAAAACTGTTCAGCTGGTATAGCTCCACACTACCAATTTGGATTTGAGGGAGAATGACAAGGGCGCAGGGAGGAGAGAAAAAGAGAGATAAATGGTAGAAAATAATGGAAGTTGTCTACAAAAAATGGTGGCATGACATCATAAAGGACCACAAGAGAAGAGCGGAGAAGGATAAATTCCATGAGTCAGATTCCTCGAATAAGCTGCATTGTAGAACCACAAACAACATTCCAAGGATGTTGGACAGGAAGCTTGCTTTCAGAAGTCCACATGGAGTATTCAGGCTTCAAAAATCAATAAAAATTGATTCTGCTACTATTCAATTAACATTTTTTTCTGCAAGGTTATTGCAATGGCAAAGCAACTACTGAGACATGTTTTCAACATCAATTTGAAAGCCACGCTCCAAAGAGTTAAGTTTCTTTACGCATTCTTATATAGAGTTTAGGAGGTATTGGAGCATTTCAAAACATAAATTTAACATGTTACAAGGAATAAACTACATCATACATGATGTTGACCATGCTGTGATTCTGTCATAGGCAACGGATGATTTCGTGTTCGAATTGTCATATTTGGTTCGTGAGATGCAAGCCTCAGAATTGCACAATTCATCACATTGATATACGTTGGGGCCGCATGCTGACAGGAACTATTATGTAGCACTGTGTAGACTAAGCTCCCATCAACATTTGGCTCATCCATTACAATAGCACCATACCTGTTTAAAAAATGTAAGAGCAACAAATTAGACAATATAGCTTCAATGTATGCAACTACGAAAACCAAATGCACATTTGAAACAAGGAATTCATGAGAAATAACATGTATAAAATGTTGACAAGCTTTCAGAATTTTACCAAGTCTTAATTTGAAATCATAAGCACCCAAAATAAACTACAAGAATCCTTGTATTTTTTACATGAAACCACTACATTTACAAGCATCCTTTGTAAATAGAACCTTTTATAGTTGCATTGTTGCGGCTGGCACCATTTGCAATAACAAATATTAATTATTATAATGGGGTCTGCTCTTATTTCATTCTCTTACTGCACTAGTTGTCAAGAGGGATAAAATTGAAATTTTAAAAAATGGTAATATAGGCTGAAGCGCTTCAACCATTTGACTATGAACCCATCATTATATTACCCTCTTCTATTTCTGTACATCAAGGCATTCTAACAGTTTATCTCTGCATTCATTTTTTGGATGGAATGACAATCTGTATATATCTATTTTGCATACAATAATAATATAAATCCATGCTAATATTTCAGTTTCATTATCCTGCATTGCATTTCTAACATTCAGTTGTTTTTAAGTTACAGAAGAATTGATTATATCCTTGTTTCATTTGTTCCACACTGATCAATCGTTATAGATGGGTTGCAGACCAAATGTATGTATTGTTTAAATTTTCAATGTCTTAAACATAGATTCAAAACTCGGCAAGTATTCGACCAAATCTAAAATACTCACCTGATAACTTGTTTGGCAAGTAACTTGATAGAAACTCGGTGCACACAAACTACTTGCGAGAAAGCAAGTCCAAGCAGAAAACTCATGAGCAAACAAAAGTACTTCATAAAATTTGTCATTTTTTTTTCGTCATTTTATCTTCTCTCCAGCTCTGTCCAGGCCTGCTAAGAAACTATGAACAATTTTTCAGTTGCGGTGAAGTGATCATCATCATATTTGAAGGATTCTTCAATGGTTGGAGTTTGATTTGAGAAGAGTTTCCCTAGCTTTTTTTGTTATTTTTTAGGTTTTTCCTTCCATTTCAATACTGTTTGTAGGCTCTCATGATCATATTGTCATTGCGATTAGCATATTATTAATTACATATTTTGGCAGCCAACAATTGTTATGTTGTTAATGATTGTATTGTCAACTTTAAGTCATATTGTAATGAGTCTCTTTCAGTATGTTCGATTGTGGATGGTTGTGTTTAACTGACAACTGTTGAGTCTTGTCATATAAATAGAATGGTGTATGTCAGGGTAAGGCCGTTGTGTAACAGATCCTCCCTGTATCGAACAACTTGCATTGAGCACTACCTATGAAATAAAGTTGTGATTACTCTCATGTTCTTATATGCTATGTTATGGTATGCATTTACTATTTTGTAATTGATTCTCCTTTGGTACTGTAATTTGTATAGCAAACACTTTTTCTAGGTTTTAAAACATTGTTTTATCGTTCTACTTTTTTCATTTTCTTTTTTTCTTTGCTAGGATTTTTAGGCTTGTTGTTTTGTTTCTTTTCTATGGTTTGCACTTAGATTTTGCACCATGCAGTGATTTACGAGAATGTCATCCTTAGGCAGCAAGTCCAAGGACCCAGCTTGGAAGCATGACACATCAGGTTCAACCCAAATGAAGAGTGAAATGCAATTAATTTGATTTCGAGATGAGAGGAGGCACCAAATGCCTTAAACACCACCTTGCACAAATCCCTATCCGAGATGTAAAATTGTGCAGTCAAGTGGAGGATGAAGTGACTCGAGATGAATGCCCTTCTTGATAGCTATGAGGAGAAAAAAATAGAACGGAAGACGACAATGGAAGAAGTTGCAGCTGTCATGAATTCCCATTTGATTCAGATACTGAATTAGTAGACTCTTCACTCTTGTATTGGCCCATGGATACGGAGCACATCCCACTGAAGAGAGTTAAAGCCAATTGAATTTATAGGGATTCACTGTTACTTGCGATGTTCTTGGCATGCAACCTTCGCTCGAAGGTACTACTTGGAACTAGGAGAAACATTCACACAAAGAAGTGCAACAGATTAGGGTGTGAGCACGATTGGATCTTGTTTGAGAGAATTCACACAAAGAAGTGCAACACATTAACCCAACATCGCCTCAATGGTCTCCTCTTTGTGCAATACACTCTTCATCTTCGCATCAAAAAGGTGAAGGGGAAGGAGTCTCATGACACAATTGAATTGGATGACATCGATCCATATTCTAACTGGATTTCCAAGGATGTGGCACCCATGTTTACTGAGGAGGAGATCACAAAATTTGTGAGGGAAGTAGCAAAGGGGGCAGCAGCACTGGAAGAGGACATAGTGCATGCAGTGGGACTGAGGTATGACATACTTGATGATGAATTTGTTTGTGAGGAGGAATTTCTTCCATTTATTTCCATTCTTCCATAAACATTAGTCTGTCACACTGAACCAATAGTAGAAAAACATATACTTTTACAAACGGTTCTTGACCCTTTTTCTCAGAAACAGAAAAAAGCCAATTCAATCAATCATTCTCTCAAAAAGGGCACACGAAGGATGGAATGTGGGAACTAACCTCTGCTTCAATTCAGTGAAAATAAATAAATTTTATCTATGTTTCTATCCAAAGAACATGCCAACAAGGACCACAAATCTGATCAAACATACGTGGTCTCTAATTACTTTTTAAAGGTTAAGAACTTGCCAATCACTTGAACGACAGAGGTTAAATGCAAGTTCATCAGATTCACAAATTCATCATATCCTTAGTTATCATTTTAAATTGACCTTCCGAAGTCCCATTTTCATTAGAATTCCTGAAACTCCTCAACTTTTATTAGCAAACCCAAAGGATTTACTAGGAAGTAGGTACGTTTTCTCCATTTACAGAATTCCTGCTGTCTTAAATAGGAGGCAGGCCGATGTCAGACAAATAGATCCCATCTCTTCGGTGTTAAAATAGTTCTAAGACCAAAACCTCAGTCCCACTGCTTGTTAGATTAGCATAAAAATTTCTGCCGATAGAAGTGAAATTGTCATCACTATATACCCAAAAGGCATTAAATAATGAAGAAATATAGAGGTGGTCATTGAATTGTGTATTTTGACCCCTTCATGACTCTAGCTCATCCACTCTAAAGATGTTGCCATCATGAGATAAAGTATCAGTTATTCACAAGTACCAGTTTTGATCAAAGCTTGGAATTACATCAAGGCTATTTACTATTTATCATATCCTACAGAAATACACACACAGTTTAACAGGCATGGCAATATAGAACCAATCACAGATCCGTCATTAACTAGTATTTACTATAAGCATAGTGGTAGGAAATATAGTGGTGGATTATTCCTCACAATATGCTGTTCTTCTCACCAAATAAGATTCATTTATATGCACATATAATATAATTACCTCGATTGATAGGATTCGTTTAAACTGGTGATCAGATATTCACTCATTGATAATAGACTTGGTCCCAGCTGAGGACCTGCTATATATATGGCATCAGCCATTGCCTGTTCTGCATTTGGAAATTTGTATGTGCGTGGTTTTTGTCTTTGTATCCATCCTCCTTTGACATGTCCTGCAACCTACAAAACAAAATATCAAAAAATTAAAACATGTAACTTCACATTGATCCCTACAAAAACAAAGCGGCAGCAAATGTGTGACATAAAAATCATTTTATTTCATTATTAAAAACCAAAGAGTAGATGCCACAGAAAAAAGTATTAGACTTCTAAATAAGACAATTCTTTGCATTTCCACTTTACCACACCCTCACATTTTAATCATGCAAAAGTAATGAAATCAATTTTATCATTTAGCAAATGAGATAATATATAAACACATTACTGAAAAACACCGTTACTAAAGAGAGAAGCAAACCTCATGCGCAATTGGCAAAGAGAGATTGAATGAAATTGGCCCACCACCCCCACCACTTCGAAGGAGAGGATTGAAATTATCAGTTGTTAGCGTAACAGAAATTTGATCTGGATGCGGTTTAAGCTTTAACAAGAGAAGCCCAAGAAACAAAAACAATGCTGGTACAAGAAGCTGGAATGCAATGGTTCTTTTATCTCTTCGAACACATATTGCACGTTTTATGACAAGAGCTTTAAAATGTTCCCAAAAGAGGGGGCTTTCTGCATTGTCCACAATGTGTTGATTTGGAGTTCGACATAGGCCTAGAATACCACAAAATGTAGAGAATATTAATACGAACGAGTTCCAGATTGCAGAAAATATCTTTTTTGCTGTTTTTGTGGACAACCAGCTGTCACCCTTTATACTGCAAACCTTAGTATCTGCAGATCCAAAGCAGGGTTCCAATACTACTTCCATATCAATATTGTCTTTGACAGACACATAAGGTTCATTTTCATCACAGTCAGATCCAGCAACCCTCAAGAATACTTCTTCCAATGTTGTCACAGAAATACCATAACTCTCAATACCAAGATAATTTTCAGTGTCAGTATTCTTGCTTTCAATAGCTGTAGTATTACATCGATTTTCGATAAAGCTCTCAATCTCCCTAAACAAGCCTTCAAAAGATGAAGCCGATGCAAGTGGAAGTCGGAATGACAACTCTGACCCAACCTGCAATAAGATTTACAAACTAACAAACCACTTGAATTCTATTTCTGGTAATTAAATGCCAATTCATCAGAAAAGTTAGAAGAAGAGATAACAATAAGGAAGTTAAACGTAAACATGAACATGGAAAACCATGAAATGATGAAAGAAAGAATAACAGAAAAGAAATACATAATAAACACAATGGCATGTTAGACAAGATTATATGTGTGTATGTCCATTGATATAGAAAGACTTCTCCTCCATTAGATGCTGACCTACATGTAGTGAGCACAACTTTTATTTTTGATAGGGTATAGAACTAATTACCCTTTTACAGATGGAGTCTCATAAATTCATGTTTCTAAGATGACGAAGTCACACTTTTTGGTCATTGGAAGATTTTATTTATCAGATTTCAGAGAAGTGGTTCTTTTCAGCTCAAATGGAAGAAAACCTCAACCAGTTCATTTCCAAGTTTAACTCAAGCAAATTAGATTATGTCAATATTTGTTCTCGGTTTAATGTATAGACGAAATCAAGAAGAAGTATTCTTGACATGCGCTCATTTTTCATTTTGAAGTCACTGCTTTCTGTTTACATTTGGTATCAACATAATATGCCTGGACATATACGTTGCTTTAACTCTTTGAACAGATCTATATTCTTAGGTTGCAAAAAAGGACAAGATGGCAAATATACTTACATCAGTAAGAAGTGTTGCAGAAGGCACATGGTGAAAAACAATATCAGCAGCTGATGATGAACATAGTGATTGCTGGAAAGCAATAAAAATTGTGTTAAAATTGTAGATATTTTTACCGTAAATTTTCTCAGTTATGATGGCTAAGTACCTGTTTAAATTAGATGGAGATGTTACAGAAAGCATAACAATAAAATTGCAAATTTACAAACCTTGACTAGTGTAAGAGTGTAACCCACACCATAGCGACGCTTCAGGAAAAGAGAACTGCAATGTGGTGTACCAACTAGCATTTCAGTCACTGTATAATATCAAATAGCAAGAATCAACTATGCTATAAACATCATTAATAGATCAGAAGCGGATAGCTGTAGGTTTTATTTCCCCAGAAACAATGGCCAGTCTTTGAAAAAATTGAAATAGAACAATTCCCAAGTCTTGCATAAAAAACATCCAGCCAGACTAGGTAAAAAGATTCAATAAAAGGAACAGAAAATGAGCAGTATGTAAGTCCCTGTATTGTAGGGTAGTCCAGCAGTCAGCTTATCAAATGGATAGAAATTTCATAGATTGGCTCTGAATCATAAAAGCCACTTGATGGTTGTTCACCAGAAGCAAATGGTAAAGAATACATGCACAGAAGTCAATACTACAGTGAATCAAGGGCTTTCTCATTGAATCGATTTCCTTCAGCTAATTTTTTGTTGCATCAACCTAAGTAAATCAAGCATTTTATTACACTTAATTGAAGGATTTTGCTGAGGTAAATCAGATAATGTCGTAGCAGAAAAACTACATTAAACCAAATATATGCCTCAGTAAATTGATTTCTTATAGTTTGTTTTTGTTGTTTCAATACAAATCTAGATTTTTCAAGTGCTTACCTTCATTTCAAGCAGAGAGAGGTATGTTCTCTTTTTTTGTGATTTGCAAGTGAAATAATCATGCTACAATGATTGCATTCAAGAAAGGATGGATTATTAAGCTGCCCTGAGCAAGCATCCTTTATGTGGAAGGATTGTACTTATTCCTTGTCATAGGGCAGAGAGAGAGTTTTCAGGTCCCTTGATCTTTAGGCAGCCATTCATAGACAGTTATATATACGAATTTGAGAGGGTTATATATACGAAAGCAAATTGTGAATGCTGGAGAATAAGAAAATGCAATGTGCAAATGAACAAAGATAGCAAAGAAGACAATTGACCACCGATGTACAACTGTAATAGCAAAGTAATATTATGCTAAGTTTTGTACAACAAATTAGAGATCAGATGCATGTTGTCTATGTGTTCCCTAACTTCATTCTTCTTTGCATACTTCACACCGCTTTAACTACAAAGAATGGAAGTGTACATTAATATACAATGGAGGGAGATGAAGTATCGGTTGAACCATTACAAGATTTGGTAGCAACCACATCATAATTGATGAGTGTTGTGATGTCATCAACTGTCATTACTGACAGACTATGTGCTACAATATTGAAACTACATGAGTTGTGCAATAACGTCAAAGAAGAATTAGATCTTGTCAATTGGCACATAGGTGCCGCCCTCAATGCAAAAGCTGCTAACATAAGCACAAAGTTGACTGAGCAACTGCAATGAACTGCAATAAGATCTACTGACCTATATCCTCCTATATCAATATCACAGTTAATTTGAGTTTTTATAAGCATGCTAACAATTGATTTTCCTATCAGGGAATCCCAAACCCCTCCCATTCCCTACAACCATCGACAAACACACATGAATGTTAAATTCATTTATTTCCATCTGAAATCGACATTTTACTTGACAAAACGAACAAAATTTATGAAAAATTGATACAAAAAGAGTTGCACATAGTAAATTGAGAAAAGGGATGGTACATACTTATGATCATGTGAAATCACACTAGCTTTATGAATTGGACAAAGTAGAAAAGCATATTACATATTGTTAATTGTAGGCATAAAGTTGTCACCTATGAGAACTCTAGACCTTCATTTACTAATGATAACCAAAAAAGGGAAAGTAAGACTCAAATTGTACTACAGAAAAGGTCAATGATGGAACCTAATTGCACATTAGAATATCACAGTTAATTTGTGTTTTTTCGAACATGCTAATAGTTGATTTTTCTATCACGGTGTCCAAACCCTCTCCTTCCCTATAGCCATCTAGAAAGACACATGAATGATAAATTCATTTATTTCCATCTGAACTCGATATTTTACTTAATGAAATGAACAAAATTTATGAGTATTTGATACAAAAAAGAGTTGCAGGTAGTAAATTGAAAAAAAGGATGATGCCAACTAATGATCAAATGAAATCACACTAGCTTTATGAATTAGAAAACGTAGAAAAGCATATTGTTAACTAGCATCCCCTTCTATTATATCCAAATTCTATTGTCTCTAAAAGACACAAAATTGTTCCAGTGCCTTGAATTCAGCTAAATATATGTTTTAAAACAATAAAGAGCAGGCAAATTACCTGCCACAGCATTGTAAGGAACCATTTGCCATGATAGCTATACGATCACCTAAAACATCAGCCTCATCCATAGAATGTGTTGTTAGTAAAATCACTCTCCCTTTCTTAAACCGTTTAATCAATTGCCATGTTGAACGCATTGAATACGGATCCATTCCGCTAGTTGGTTCATCTAGAATCACCACCTACAAATGCACAATTTACTTTCTTGGAATATTTCAAAATTTACATTAGGAAAAATGCATGAATGAGAATTACATAAGATATGTGAGATTATTCAATAAAGAATTCAAGAAACATATTCAAAACAATTTGCAAAATTATCAGTTACCTTACTGTTGCCTATAAGAGCAATTGCCAAAGACAATTTCCTCCTCATTCCCCCAGATAATGCTCTCACAATTGTATTCATTTTATCAAGTAATCCAATCTAATGCAATGAACAAATACCCAATTAAAGGTGGAAATAAGTCATTCAAACATATATTATTAGTGTAAAAAGTCGTACCAAAAGGGAAAAAGACTACAAAATTAATACTCTTTTTTCTGTTATGATTTTTTGTGATTTTCATAATAGTTTGTGTATATGTTTTCTTTCTTTTTTTCATCATTATTGAAATAAAACAATTTGTGCATTCTCACTCAATAACAATTGTAAAAAGCACAACATAAGACTGAATGCACCTCAAAAGGAAGGAAGAATATGCAAATACAAAATATATTGGTTCAATAAGAAAACAAAAGCCTCACAAAACACTTAAGTTCATCATAACAAAGTTTTACAAATGAACAACCAAATGTTTCTGATGTTGGTTGCAAAAATTTAGAAGTGATGTGGTAACATTATATAAGATAAAAAAAATCATTGTATGAGTCAATGACAAACAGATCATCCAAGCCAAGGATTAAAAAAATTAATAAAAAAAGATTAAATCATCTAATTTGTTTCAAGTTTATCAACAAAGCTATTTGCTGGCAGAATTTTATGTCGCTGCGCTTTCTTTATTAGTTTCAGTGACTCGCCCAATGGGCAGCGGCATAAACTTGCAACATTGGTGAAATCATCATGGAAAGGGTGATTTTCCTCTGCATTTGGAAGGGGCAACTCCCTCTTCGGATATGGGTTTTTTTGGGATTTTTGCGTACTTTTAACCAGAAAGCACGAAAAGGAAACAAAAGGAAAAAAATAATGAAAGGAAGTAGAGGGAGATGGGAGGAGGTAAAAGAGGAGAAACCCACAACAGAGTAAATACATAGCACTGTTTGAGTAACCCAGAAAAATGAATATAAAATGAAGAGGAACTCTTTCTCTCAAATGAAAACAAGAACACATACAACAAATGCATGGAGGATGAAGGTCACTTAGAAGCACGAAGTCATTCCTACATTCATATTGCATGCATATGGCACAAAGTCCTTCCACAAAGATTCACAACACCAAAGTTTGCATCATCAAAGCGTTGCATGCAACTAAGAAGCATTGAAGCATTAATGAATACCTCTAACTATGAACAACAAAGCACATTTCATAACCAAAAAACATTAACACCTCTTCAAAAAAACATTCATCACACTTGCTTGTATTCTCATATTCATAAATCTAGAAAAGTATATGTACACACAAAATTGCAGCATGTTCTCATCCAAGCACTGAAAGAAAAGAATTAAAAAACCATTGAAAGGGTTGCATGCCTTCTATTTATATCTCAGAAGGTGGAAGCCTTCACCCTTTGACTTAATAAAGCATTTTCCTAAAAATAGAATTAGTTGCACTTTTTAAGGTAGACTTTGACCTTTTCAAAGTGCACACATTACATCTCAAAAACTGCAAAAATACCCATGCTAGAACATAGTTTTAAAACTGCAAAAGCAAACATGTCAAAAATCAGTTTTGGAAACTGCAAATCAAGGAGACTCTTCTGTCACTTGCTCACTGCTACCCTCATCAAATATCTTCATCGTATGTTTGACCTTGTCTACATCTAGGCCATCTAAATGCATGTATCCAATCTCTCATTCAACACGTCCGAACTGAAACTAGCTTTCCAACACCGCAAACGATTGCAAAATGGAGCAATGGTTCAAAATTTATGCCCAAAATACTAACACCATGTAGAGACTCTGTCGAGATCTAACCCCTAAATGCAAAACAAGGTCCAAGTTCCCCTTGTCTATAACTTTCACATCCAAACTTTGTTTTGGCTCTCATTCGATGCATTGAAAAGGTATTTTGATGAGGAACATTTTATCTTAAGGACTCATGGTCCCAAATCAAATAGATTTTCTTGAGGCACTTTTAGGTCTAGAAGCAATGCAAAAGGAGGTAGCTATGAAAGCATGTCAAAGTTCCGACAGTTGCAAAGCAGGGTCAAAGTTCCCCTTGACCATAAACTTCGCATCCAAAATCCGTTTCAGCTCTCGTTTGATGCATTGGAAATGTATTTTGATGAAGAACATTTTATCTTAAGGACTCATGGTCCCAAACCCAATAGATTTTCTTTAGGAACTTTGAGGTCTAGAAACAGTGCAAAATGAGGTAGCTGCAAAAGTAGGTCAATGTTCCGACAACTACAAAGCAAGGTCCAAGTTCCCCTTATCCACAACTTTCACATTTGAAATCTATTTTGGCTCTCGTTTCATGCATTGGAAAGGTATTTTAATGAGGAACATTTTATCTTAAGGACTCATCAACCCAAACCCAATAGATTTTCTTGAGGAACTTTGAGGTCCAGAAGTAGTGCAAAAGGAAGTAACTGCGAAAGCAAGTCAAACTTCCGGTAGCAGCAAAGCAAGGTCCAAGTTCCCCCTGTCCATAACTTTCACAGCCAAAATTTGTTTTGGCTCTCGTTTGATGCATTGGAAAGGTATTTTGATGAGAAATATTTAATCTTAAGGACTCGGGGTCCCAAACCCAATAGATTTTCCTGAGGAATTTTGAGGTCCAGATGAAGTACAAAAGGAGGTAGTTGCGTCTGATAGTTGCAAAGCAAGGTCCAAGTTCCCCCTATCCATAACTTTTCTGTCCAAAGTGCCCTTCGGAACTTTTTCGAAGGGTCACTTTTCTTCCAAAGTGCCCTTCGGAACTTTTTCGAAGGGTTACACTCCTTTCCAAGTGCCCTTTGGAATGTTCCGAAGAGTCACTTTTCTTCCAAAGTGCCCTTCGAAACTTTTTTAAAGGGTCACTTTTCTTCCAAAGTGCCCTTCGGAACTTTTTCGAAGGGTCACTTTCCTTACCAAGTGCCCTTCGGAAAGTTCCGAAGGGTCACTTTTCTTCCAAAGTGCCCTTCAAAACTTTTTCGAAGGGTCACTTTCCTTTCCAAGTGCCCTTCGAAAAGTTTCGAAGGGTCACTTTTCTTCCAAAGTGCCCTTCAGAACTTTTTCGAAGGGTCACTTTCCATTCAAAAGTGCCCTTCGCAACTTACTTTTCTTCCAAAGTGCCCTTCGAAACTTTTCCGAAGGGTCACTTTTCTTCCAAGTGCCCTTCGGAAAGTTTTGAAGGGTCACTTCCCAAGCCATATACAAGAAGCCCGAAGGAAAGAGCTTGCAAAAAGCCTGAAATAATTCTTCTCGAAAAAATGTCCAGTGGCGTGCAAGTAGACATCAACTCTAAAGCAAAGAACTAGCCGTTGGAAGTAATCCAGTTTGAAAACCCCGAAGACTTGGAGCTCAAAAAGTCCAAAGTCTTCAAGCCGAGAAAGTCCGAAGTCGAGGAGGTCAGAAAACTCGAATGGGTTGCCAAAGAGTAAATCGGGTTTCTTCAAAGACATAAACTTTATAAGTCAAGTAGCCAAGAAAGCCCGAAAAGGTTTTGACAATGCAAATCGGGTTTTCAAGACTACTTAACTTATAAAGCTTGATCCAACGACTGATACATGACAGGCAGATCGATGGTGTAGATCAATGATTCGGGTCATTCTAGATGGCCAATGAAAAGATCAATCAATGAGCACACGGATTCCTACAATGCCTCTCCAAGGCAAAACATAATGAAAGTGACTATTTTCCACGTCATTGCACATATCAACAAGCCAAGGACAAGCGGTTGGGTGCCAAAACAGATTTCTAACAGGTGGCTCCTTTGATAGCAACCATTTTAACGCCATCTCCAAATATCTCGATTTGGGTTGAACAGTCATTGGAGAAGCATCTTCAAGAGGGCAAGCCAAGGGCATTCAAGAGGTTGACATGGATCAATCAAAGTGCCCTAATGAGCATCATTGGTAAAGTCAGATGCAGCTGAAGACGGAGACTTCCAACAAAATTGATTATTCTCCTTGGCGCCAAAAGCTTTCCTCTCCCTCTTCCTTCTGGGTATATATACAGCCCCTTGGCTAATGAAAAAGGAGACCACCCAGTATATGGCAAAGCCCTGCTGGAATGATTCAAGTTTTGCTTTTAAGCATTTAGCATAAATCTATTTCCTTCAAGCTTTGTCTAGGATTTGGGTCTGAGTGTGCAAGAGATGTATAGTGGCAGCATGTGATGATTTTTCATATTTCTGCCCACTTTATCCTTCATACCCGAACAAGAGTTCTTAGTCTAACTGGTCACACAGTGTGTATCCAAGTGTATTGAATTTCTGCATGTGCATTACTGTCTTGAATGTGCAAAGTTTGTCTTTCAGTGCATTTACCTTGTGTCATTTTTTACGCATCTCACCTCTGTGTTGAAATATTGTTGTTAGAATCTTTAGAGTTTGGGAATGGTTTGTGTTGTTGTTGCACTGTGTTGACCATTTTTAGTCCAACAGGTCAAAATCGGTCCCCTTCTTTCCCTGTTGTTCTGAGCCAGTTCATTTTTTGATTTTGCACGAGTCTGGAAATTTCTACGAACTCTGCAGGCCTATTTCTACGGACTCTACAGGCTAGAAACAAGTTCCCGACACTTAGGCGCAAAAGGAACCATTCAAGTGCCCTTGCAGAGGGCAATTCCAGACTCAAGTGCCCTTGCGGAGGCCAGGGAACATTTGCAAAGAGGTCAGGGAGAAAGCTGAAAAGTTAAGTTTTCTTCGGAAATTTTTACAAGGCAAAGGATGAGAATTTCTTCAGACAGAATGTCCGAAGGAATTCCTTCAGACATTTTGTCCAAAAAAATCCTTCGGAAAAAATTCCACGGAAATAAACAAGACCAAGACAAAAAACAAGAAGCGATTTGTTTCGGACTTTTGTCCGAAGAAATTCAGGAAAAGCCGCAGGAGAAAAACCCGAAGAAATTCTGAAGGTCAAAGGAAGCGAGCGAGACAATTCTTGCAGACATTTTGTCCGCGAGAAAAATGGCAGAGACAAAAGCCCGACCCAAGAGAAAAGCGCCGAAGGAATTGCCAAGGACGGTGACGTCCCCGAAGACGTCAAAATCAAGCATAGCGAACTAGCCGTTGGCTTTCAAACATTGGCGGGCCCGCGAACATCAATTTTACAGCAGGGAAATAGCCGTTTGATTTTTAAATACTTGAGCACCAACCAGAAAAGAGCCCAAAGAGCTAAGAGACAAAGAGACAAAACCTGAAAAAGACAACGCTGAAAAAAGACAAAGGTTAAGAATGAACCCAGCAACCCGCTAATGGAAGGGCCGAAGGATCCAGAAAAGAGACAAAAGAGCCAAATGCAAAAACAGACAAAATAGTCCAGGTGGCAAAGGGGAAGGAGTTACTCCAGCAGTTGGAACAGTGACTGCCAAGTGGTCATCAAGAGGCGTGAACAGTGAACGGCGCGATCCATTTTTCTCCATTTTGCATCAATGAGCAAACAAACCGCGTGAATGCCATCAAGGAGCGGTCTTGTTTGTAGAGAAACAGCGCGGCCTATGTTTTTAAACGCCTAAAGTCAGAATCGGAGCCGACACAACATTATATTTCAGCAGCTTCCTCTTCCCAACGCCCTCAGCACACGTGGGCCACTTGTCAAAGGGCGCCAAAAGTCTTTTCCAAAAGAGGTGTTTTTGTTCTCTCTTCTCTATATATATTGTAACTTCTCATTTTTGAGAGTTATCTTTCACATTGTAAGGCGAAGCCCTAGCAATTTTCACCTGGAATCAATAAAATACGCATTTTACCTCTATTCTAGTTAGATATTTCTCTGAGTGTGTCTAAGTGTTAGTCTTGTGTTCAGTCATTGCTTCCTAATGCTTTCACAGGGTTGACACCAACGCACCTGGTATCTACAAGGCGCCATTCCTGCATGTGACAAGAAGCGTTGTACCTGGAGCGCAGAGGCAGAAGGAGGTTACTAGATAATGTGATTTTCCTACAGCACCTATGGTAAGTCATTTTTTTGTGTGTTCCATTAAAGCCTCCCTGTCAAGCTTCCTGCAATTTGGTCCTTTTACCAGTTAAAGTGTATGTATGTGTTCTTATAGTTCAAAGTGAGTGTGAGTAGGTCAAAATTATTTGGTGCATCACCCTCTTAAATTAGGTTTTGTTTTCCTGTAATCCTTCTCCCTTTTCGACCCACCCATTATATATATATATATATATATATATATTAGCAACTTACTGGAATAACTCAGATGCATCAAAGGGAGCTAGCCCTTATCTAGAGACTCTCCCCCCAGTTTTGCTAGACCCACAGGCAAGAGGGGAGTTTCCATTGTGACGTGTGGAAGGCAGGAGCTCGGCCTTCTATCCAGAGTGCAATCCACTGCGTCAACACACTGTGCCCTAAAATTTGACATTCATGTGAAAAATAGTTTTAGTGTATCACCACTCTTAGAATAGGATTCCCTTTTCTGTAAATTTCTAACTCTTTTCCCTTTAAACATGTTGGTTTAGCAGAGATTGTCTTGCAGAGACATATACAAGGAGCTAGCCCTTTCAATCTAGAGGTCCATTTCCTCCATAGACATACCCACAAGCCTGAAAATGTTTCAACGTTGCCCAAATCTGGGAGAGGACTGAACACTCTATTCTAGGATGCAATATTTGGAGACAAGAATTCTGGCACACCCGGTGGGACCCTAGTTCCTAGATATTTACATGTCAAGGTGAATGTTGATCTTGACAAATCTGAGTTTGTACTCTTAATACAACATTTGGCGACTCCAAAAGGTGAGAATCTCTGGGTTGTAGATCAAGTTTCTCACATTATACTTCATGGTCCTCACTAGGTCATCTAAGACTTCAGATCAAACCCCTCTAGCTGAAGCTCTTCTTGAAGAACAACACCCTGAACCATTCCCAACGCTTAGACATCCTTGGCAAGGAGGTTTTGGAGAAGAAGTTGAGGAAGTTGGAGAAACAAGAGATCAAGAGGAAAGAATAGAAATGGAGAGACAGTAGCCTTTCCCAATGTTTAACACAAAATCCGATTGACCTTCCTGCATACGACCCTATTCCTCCCAATTCTACCAAGAGTCCCCCTGGTTTCAATGGAGAGGGTCCTATTACACCATCTGAGCATATAAGAGACATTTCAAACTTCTATAATTTCCATAATGTCACCCGAGCCAATATAGCCATTAGATTGTTGGCTATGTCTCTGAAAGGCAAGGCACTTGACTAGTACAGAACATTGGAAGGTGGTTGTATTACAAGTTGGGATGGCTTTGGGGAATCGCTGATAACTAGATTTGAAAACAAAAGTGACCATTCTTCACTGATCCATCAACTAAATGTAAAAAAAAGAGGTCATAATGAATCCATGGGGGATTTCAATGAAAGGTTTCAGAGGACATAGCTGTTGACCATTTTGGTCCTGCAAGCCAAAATCAGTCCCCCCTTTTTTTCTGTTGCCCTGAGCCAGTACATAAATTTGATTTTGCACAAGTCTGGAAATTTCTACGGACTTTGCAGGCCTTTTTCTACAAACTCTGCAGGGAAGTTTTCTACGGACTCTGCAGGCAGAGACGAGTTCTCGACACTTAGGCGCAAAATGGACCATTTCAAGTGCCCTTGCAGAGGGTAGTTCCAGACTCAAGTGCCGTTGCAGAGGGCAGGGAACATTTCCAAAGAGGCAACAGAGAAGGCCGAAAGGGAAGTTTCCTTTGGAAATTTGTTTAAAGCAATCGAGAGAAAAGACAAGGACATAATTCCTTCGGAAATTTTGTTCGAAGGATTTCCTTCGAACAAAAAGTCCGAAGAAATTCGGGAAAGCTGCGGGAGAAAAGCCCCAGAGAAATTCCGAAGGTCGGGCAAAAAGCGAAACAATTCTTGCGGACTTTTTGTCCGCGAGAAAAGCAGCCGAGGGAAAATCCGCGGGAAAAAGTCGCTGAGTGAAAAGACTCAGGGAAATAAGCAAAGGAAGAAATCCTTCGAACATTTTGTCCGAAGAATTTCAAGACCAAGGGAGCCGAAGGACCCCAAAGGGCAGGGGCCCTTGCGGGGCACTCTCGGCCAAAATGAAGGACACTTCTCCAAAGCCAAAGGGTCACCTTCCCTTTGGAAGGGTTCAAAACAAGAAGCCGAAAGAAAGGAAAAGGCCGAAGGAATTCCAAGGGGTGACGGGCCCGAAGATGTCAAAATCGAGCACAAACTAGCCGTTGGAAGTTCAAACGCAGTGACGGATGCATATACGTCAAATTTAAGGCGGTGAAATAGCCGTTGATTTTGAAAAGGCTTAAGGACAGGCCGCGAGGAACTCAGCGACCCGCCAAGGAGATAGCCCCCGAGGGCCAAAGGAGACAGAGAAGACAAAACCAGGAAGAGACAGTGCAAAAACGGACAAACAGTCCAAGTGGCAAAGAGAGGTGTCGACTCAAGGATTTACTCCTGCAGTTGGAACAGTGTTCGCCAAGTGGTCATCAAACGGCGCAAACAGTAAGCGACGCGACTTGTTTTCTCCACTTTGCATTAATGAGCAAACAAACCGCGTGAATATCTGGAAAGAGCAGTCTTGTTTGCAGAAAAGAGGAGCGGCCCATGCTTTCACATTAATGTTTGAACGTCAAAGTCAAGACCAACGATTACACAGCATGGTTCTAGCAGGACTCTTCTAGAAGAATGACATCAGCAACAGTGACTTCCTCTTCCCGATGCTCTCAAAGCACATAGGCCAGCTTGTCAAAAGGCGCCAAAAGTCTTTTCAAAAGGGGCGCCTTTACTTCTCCTCTTTCTATATATTGTAAACTTCTCATTTTGAGAAGGGAGCTCTTAGCCCGTAAGGCAAAGCTCTGCCCAAAAATCTCTCGGCTTGTAAGGCAGAACTCTGCCGGATTTTACCTTCAATCAAGACTTAGCAATTTTTACCTCCATTTGTACTAGCACTCATGCATGTCTGTTTTCTTTTTGTGTTAAGTCATTTTCTTTTATGCTTTCACAGAACGATTCCAGCATGTCTAGTGCATTGTGAAGTTTCTTCTTCTGCAGATCTGCCATAAGTGTCTACAGCAAGAATATAGGCGCATGTGAATAGGTTGCCATAGTGTGTCTTAGAACACCTTTGATAGTTCTTCCTCCCTGTATCTCCAGAGGACCCCTGACTCACTGATGCAAAAGAGTTTCCCACATCAGATGAAGTGTATGACAGCTCCTTGGTGAAAAGTGTATGTTTGCGCTGAGTAGATCAACTTTTTTGATGTATCACCCTTTTAGTTTAGGTTTAGGTTATGTTTTCAACATCTTGCTCCCTTTTCATCTCCCCCCCTTTTTTCCATTTATTTGTTAGCAGTAGGTAAAATCCAGGACCTAAAAGATACATCAAAGGGAGCTAGCCCTTATCTAGAGACTCTCCCCCCAGTTTTGCCAGGCCCACAGGCAAGAGGGGAGTTTCCATTTTGACGTGTGGAAGGCAAGAGCTCGGCCTCCTGTCAAGGGTGCAATCCATTGCGTCAACAATACCATAGGCTACCACCTATCATGAGACCTCCTTCAAGCTTTGTGTTCCCCACATATCTCAAAGGTATTGGTACTGATGTGGTTGTTATGTTATAGTCAATGGGAGGTTTCACTCTGCCATGCGTTTATGAGCTAGCCATTGAACCTGAGAATAGCTTAATACAAGCTGGAAAGCTCACTCCAATATTTTCCATGCCTTTGTTGTCTCACAATACCGTTGAAGCTCCAAATGTAGCACAAGTTCCTAACGCCAATGTAAAGCCAAAGATCCTTTCCCAAGAAGGTGGATGATGTTGCGGACAAAGATGAAGAGATCCAATCATTGCGAGCTCAGCTCAAACAAGCTCAGTTCCAGACGAGTGCTCCATCTAATCATCAATATTATCCTCAACAAGGATATAAAGCTCCACCTCAATACAACTACCAAGGAAGAGGACAGATTCAACAAGGTTACAACAGGTAGCCCAAAGCCTATAATCCTAATTCCACTCCTCCCGTGAAGGCTGTTGTTCCAGTACATGTTAATCTGGTCCAAGGAGAGAATTATCTGGACCAATGGAGACAACCTCAAGGTCAATTTATGCATGATGGTGGAAAAGGCAGCCAAGCTTTCGTGGCACAAGAGGAAACTACTCCTTATGTAACTTCAGAAGAAGCAAAACTTATGCAAAGGTATAACCATGGAGAAGGCAGCAGCCAAAGTGTAGGCATGAAGAACTTCCAAGCAAGAGATGATTGTGTTAAATCAAAGCATGTCAATTACAGCCAACACAAGAGCCAAGAAGAGAGCGTTGGGAGAAGATCAAGAAGTGCATGTAACTCCAAGTGATGTCTCTACAAGGCCAAAAAGTGTGAATCCTAATGTTGTACCTGCTGCAAGTCATGCTCCTCAGCAAAACCAGAGTGCAGGTAGTGTTGATGCTGTGGATTGCACCCTTGAAAGAAGGCTCGGCTTCCCTCTTCCACGCGGCACAATGGAGACTCCCCTCTTGCTGTGGGCTTGGCAAAACTGAGGAGAGAATCTCTAGATAAGGGCTAGCTCCCTTTGATGCATCTCTGAGGTCTTTCACTACTACTACTAACAATACGGGGGGTGAAAAGGGAGAAGGATATAACCAAAACAAAAAGTATCTAAACGGTGATGCACCAAATAATTTTGATCTACTCAGCTATTTTAACACTTTAGATCAGAAGGGGGTGAACAGACACTTTATCGGACAAAAAAAACCAAACAGTAGGGAGCTTTAACAGGGACTTAATGAAGACACAATGAAAAGAAACTTACCACAGGTACTGTAGAAAACACACTGTCAGATAACTACTCTTTTGTCTCTGCACTCCAAATGAAGCACTTCCTGTTAACCTGCAGAAATGATCTTGGTTACACTAGGTATGTTGATGTCAATCCATGAAAGCATCAAGCTAAAATGACTGAACACAGACTTGATACACAGACATACTCAAAAGTATAACTAGTCAGATAGAGATAAAACGCATTCTTAATGATTCAAAGGTAAAATTTGGCAAGGCTTCGCCTTACAAAATGAGAGATCCCTATTTCTCTACTAAGAGGTTACAATATATAGCACTAAGAGAAAGAGTTTTGGCGCTTTCCAAGAATAGGCGGCTCATACTGCATTAAACACCTAAGGAGGAAGTCCACTAAAGGAACCATGTTGTACTGTCGCAAGTCTTGACTTTGGTCTTAAATCGTATTAAATGTCACTGCAAGAGCATGGGTCGCTTGATTGTTTGGATGACCAAGCCGCCCCTCTTTATGAAACTTATGCGATTGTTTGCTTATCAATGCTTAGATGAAGAAAACAGGCCGCGCTATTGAATGCTTGCGCTCTTTGATGACCACTTGGTGGAGACTGTTTCATCAGCAGCAATAACTTCTCTGCTGACGATTTCTGTGCCACCTGGACTATTCTATTCATTTTTGCGCTTGGCCTTTGTCTTTTCCTAGCTCTTTGGCCCTCGGGGCTATCTTTAGTCTATCCCTGGCTCCTCGGGCTCCTTTCTCGACGGGTCGTTGAGTTTATCCTTGGGTCTCCAGGCCCTTTGAATTCCTTCGGGCCTTCGCTTATGAGATCTTTCGGCCGCTTGTCCGAAAGAGTTTCTCCTTTGGCTTTTCCTCAACGGCTAATGCATCCCATTAAAATTGATGTCTGCGGCCCTGTCACCATTTAAAAAGCAACGGCTATTTCATTGTCCTGAATTTGACATCTTCGGGCCTGTCATCATCATTGGTAATTCCTTCGAGCTTTACAAAAATGAACCTTCTCGAAGGGAAGGTGCCCCTTCGGAAAAAACGGAAAAGGCCCCCCTTCGACAGCCGAGGGTCCCCCGCAAGGGCACTTGCCCATCAGGCTCCTTAATTCCTTTGGACATTTTGCCCGAAGGAATACTTTCCTTCAAAGTCTCATCCCTTTCTTTTGATAAATTCCATCGGACAAAAGTCCGAAGGAATTCCTTCGAACATTTTGCCCGAAGGAATACTTTCCTTCAAAGTCTCGTCCCTTTCTTTTGATAAATTCCTTCGGACAAAAGTCCAAAGGAATTCCTTCGAATTTTGCCTGAAGGAATACTTTCCTTTAAAGTCTCGTCCCTTTCTTTTGATAAATTCCTTCGGACAAAAGTCCGAAGGAATTCCTTCGAGCACTTTGTCTGAAGGAATTCACCCTTTGGTTTTACATGGATTTTCTTCAGAAAAAAGTCCGAAGAAATCCTTTGTCCCTTTTGCCTTGTCATTTATTTGAAGGAAAACCTCACTTTCGGCCCTATGCCTTGCTCTTTTTCAAAGGTGCTCTCTGCCTTCCGCAAGGGCACTTTGGGTCCAAAATTGCCCTTCGGAGCCTACTTGAACGACCCCATTTGTAACATCCCTGCCCTCCGCAAGGGCACCTGACCTTCAGAGCTTTGTGAAAGGTCCCATTTGTAACCTGCCTGCCCTCTGCAAGGGCACTTAACCTTCGAAGTCTTGTAAAAGACTTGCATTCTCTTTGAAACTGGCCCATTCCTTTGCCGAAAGGCTTGTGCAAACTAACTGCCCAAAGCGAAATAAGCCTCCGGATCAACCCGAAACATCAACAAGGCTCAAGTCACTTGGATTTTTGTAGAATAGGCCTATTATAAAGGAAAAACGACAATTGCACTAAGGTGAAGACATTAGAGGCTGGCTAATCAAGACATCAAGGAAGAAAAAGGGAAACTGATTTTTGGCCTGCAGGACCAAAAATGGTCAACATATTTGGCGATTCACAGGGGAAACATGCCTGCTATGCTTAAGAAAACCAGTGGCTTACAAGTCCATTGGGCATGAGTCAGAATACAGCTTGACAAGCTAACAACCCTGAGAGACTAAAGAATCAACATGAAGCTTTTACCCCCAAACAATAAACAAAACACACAAGGCTAAAAACTACGAACATGCGCAAAAGCACTTAAGAAAAACAAAGACAATTGAAAGTAAACTACTATGTACAACTAACTAGATATATTTGCCTCCCTCCTGGATCAAGGGGAAAACTTCTCAAATCTCCATGGCAAGAAAACTTATGGTGCCAAACAAGTGACTGAATGGAATGGAGACTTGGTGACTTGCCCTTCTTGCCTACCACCTTGATTGGCTTGTATCCGAGTGGATCAGGGACAAACATGTCTCCAACAACTATGTATTCACTTTGCCCTTTGAACCCTAATTCACGTTGGCCCCTCATGCTAGTGTATTTTATCAAGAAATCGATGGCTGCTAGCTTATCAACATAAGCCTCATTTAGCTCATAGCCCCTTTGACATGCATCATGGGTTGACTTGTTCCCTTCTGCCTCATTGAAGACCCTGTCAAACTGATCTTCTACTTCATCATGGCTTTCTTGAAAAAGGGTGTCCGTTGTGATGTCTGAAATGAGATCACAAACTGCTTGCTTATCCCACAGAACATTATCTTCTTGCTCAAGGCTCTCTTCTTCACAGCTTTCAACAAGATGGACAGGCCTCTCCTTTTCTTGCTCAAAAACAAGAGTCTCTAGTTGTTCAAAGACATGCCCCTGATCCTCCTCCAACTCGGGTTCCATGGCATGGTCATTCTCCTCATCAAAGCAACAAGGAAGTTCAACAAACAAGGGAGGAGAGAGTTCACCATGCTTACATTCCTCATCATCCATTGTTGACAAATAAAGTTTGTCAACCTCTTCTTCATATTGCTGAAACATCCGCATGTATGCATGACCTATGTCTTCTCCATTGTTGATGATGTCTTCAAAGGGAGCATCTATGATGATCTCATCCTCATTGTCACTCATGATAGCCTCTTGGGTAGCTGCAAATTGGATCCTCTCTTCTTCACTTGCCTCTTTCAAAACAAGTTCCTCTATGAGAAAGAATGGAGTGAAGGGTTGATGGACAGACTCATGTGGAAGAGGAGGCAATCCTTGAGCTAGAATCAAATGATTCTCTTCCTTCCATTTGGCCAGCACTTCATCTACATCAGATGTGGCTTGATAGCTCTCTTGAAGGAGTGTAGATGGGGTGTGTTCAGACATGGACCCTGTTGTTTGGCCTAAACCGTCCATCACAACCTGGCTGAGGAATCTCATTCTAGACTCCAACTCTGCAATTTACCTAGCTATATTCTCTTGGAAGAGCCTTTCTTGGAGATTATGAGGATCACCATGAGCAGGAGCAACTTCACCATTTCCAAGGCCCTGAGTTGGTTCATGGTATTCTCTCCTCCAACTTGGAAT
Organism: Torreya grandis; assembly: GCA_037957365.1. NCBI lineage: Eukaryota > Viridiplantae > Streptophyta > Pinopsida > Cupressales > Taxaceae > Torreya > Torreya grandis. The sequence continues at coordinate 822,321 of JARHVA010003572.1, forward strand.
CTTGACATCATGTTGAAATACTTGAGGAGGTTGAGGAAGACTAGGAAGAGACTGTTGATGCACAGGAAGAATTTCTTGAAAAGAGACGTGTTGTTTTTCAAAAGGCATAGGGTGATTCCCTTCAAAGGAGGATTCACAATCTAAGGAATTGAGAAGGTTCATTTCCATGGGAGGCTACTCTAATGCAGTTTGGTGTTGAAAAGCTAGGTGCAAGGAATTAAGAGCAGGAGTGGTTAATGCATCAGATGAGCTAGAGTGAGCAAGTGCTATTTGGTAGAAAGGATTTGGTGCACAAGAGGAGGCTTTCTTTAGAATAGGAGGGGGTTGAGTTGGAATGGGAGAAGGCACACAACGTTGATTGCCTTGAATGAATGGACTCTTCTATTTTGCTACCTCCTCCTTCATGAATTGCAAGCCCTGAGCTTGCCTCAACAAGCACTCCTCTTTGTATATAAGCTCTTGTTGATATCTATACTGCTCTTCCAATCTGCTTATCTCCATCACTTGCTTCTCAAACTCCAGCATTACTTCCTTTACACTAGGTGAAGGGCAACCAGGAGAGTTGCTTGAGATGATTACATGAACTTGAGCTTGATCAAAATTATATGAACACAAGGCCCATGCTGCTGAGCAATGGAATTATACATACCAAAATGTGATTTCTTGATGGCACTAGGACTGCATAACCATCTGATTCAACTTGGCGTCGCCATTGGTGTTGGTTGAAATGCCTATAGAAGCTGATTGGTTGAAGAACACACCAAAAAATCCTTCAACTCCTCGAACAAATAGTCCCACCGGGCATGCCAAAAACTGTTGACGCTGTGGATTGCACCCTTGAAAGAAGGCTTGGCTTCTCTCTTCCACGCGGCACAATGGAGACTCCCCTCTTGCTGTGGGCTTGGCAAAACTGAGGGGAGAACCTCTAGATAAGGGCTAGCTCCCTTTGATGCATCTCTGAGGTCTTTCACCACTACTAACAATATCGGGGGTGAAAAGGGAGATGGATATAACCAAAACAAAAATTATCTAAACGGTGATGCACCAAATAATTTTGATCTACTCAGCTATGTTAACACTTTAGACCAGAAGGGGGTGAACAGACACTTTATTTGACAAAAATACCAAACTGTAGGGAGCTTTAACAGGGGCTTAGTGAAGACACAATGAAAAGAAACTTACCACAAGCACTGTAGAAAACACACTGTCAAATAACTACTCTTTTGTCTCTGCGCTCCGGATTAAGCACTTCCTGTTAACCTGCAGAAATGATCTTGGCTACACTAGGTATGTTGATGTCAATCCATGAAAGCATCAAGCTAAAATGACTGAACACAGAGTTGATACACAGACATACTCAAAAGTATAACCAGTCAGATAGAGATAAAACTCATTCTTATTGATTCAAAGGTAAAATTTGGCAGGGCTTCGCCTTACAAAATGAGAGATCCCTATTTCTCTACTAAGAGGTTACAATATATAGCATTAAGAGAAAGAGTTTTGGCGCTTTCCAAGAATAGGCGGCTCATACTGCATTAAACACCTAAGAAGGAGGAAGTCCGCTGAAGGAACCATGTTCTACTGTCACAAGTCTTGACTTTGGTGCTTAAATCATATTAAATGTCACTGCAAAAGCATGGGTCACTTGATTGTTTGGATGACCAGGCCGCCCCTCTTTATGAAACTTATGCGACTCTCTGCTTATCAATGCTTAGATGAAGAAAAATAGGCCACGCTATTGAATGCTTGCGCTCTTTGATGACCACTTGGTGGAGACTGTTTCATCCGCAGCAATAACTTCTCTGCCGACGATTTTCTATGCCACCTGGACTATTCTATTCATTTTTGCGCTTGGCTTTTGTCTTTCCCTGTCTCTTTGGCCCTCGGGGCTATCTTCCGTCTTTTCCTGGCTCCTCGGGCTCCTTTCTCGACGGGTCGCTAAGTTTATCCTCGGGTCTCCGGGCCCTTTGAATTCCTTCGGGCCTCCGCTTATGAGCTCCTTCGGGCAGGATGTCCGAAAGAAATCTTTCGGCCGCTTGTCTGAAAGAGTTTCTCCTTTGGCTTTTCCTCAACGGCTAATGCATCCCATTAAAATTGACGTCTGCGGCACTGTCACCATTTAAAAAGCAACGGCTATTTCATTGTCCTGAAGTTCAAATTTTCGGGACTGTTATCATCATTGGTAATTCCTTCGGCCTTTACAAAAATGAACCTTCTCGAAGGAAGGTGCCCATTTGGAAAAAACGGAAAAGGCCCCCCTTTGACCGCTGAGAGTCCCCCACAAGGGCACTTGCCCATCGGGCTCCTTAATTCCTTCGGACAAAATGTCCGAAGGAATTCCTTCAGACATTTGGCCCGAAGGAATACTTTCCTTTAAAGTCTCGTCCCTTTCTTTTTGATAAATTCCTTCGGACAAAAGTCCGAAGGAATTCCTTCAGGCACTTTGTCCGAAGGAATTCACCCTTTGGTTTTACATGGATTTTCTTCGGAAAAAAAGTTCGAAGAAATCCTTTGTCCCTTTTGCCTTGTCATTTTTCCTAAGGAAAACCTCACTTTCGGCCCTATGCCTTGCTCTTTTTCAAAGGTGGTCTCTGCCCTCCGCAAGGGCACTTTGGGTCCAAAGTTGCCCTTCAGAGCCTGCTTGAACGGCCCCATTTGTACCCTGTCTGCCCTCCGCAAGGGCACCTGACCTTCGGAGCTTTGTGAAAGGTCCCATTTGTAACCTGCCTACCCTCTGCAAGGGCACTTGACCTTCGGAGTCTTGTAAAAGACTTGCATTCTCTTTGAAACTGGCCCATTCCTTTGTCAAAAGGCTTGTGCAAACTAAATGCCTAAAGCGAAATAAGCCTCGGGATCAACCCGAAACATCAACAAGGCTCAAGTCACTTGGCTTTTTGTAGAACAGGCCTATTATAAAGGAAAAACGACAATTGTAGTAAGGTGAAGACATTAGAGGATGGCTAATCAGGACATCAAAGAAGGAAAAGGGAGACCGATTTTTGGCCTGCAAGACCAAAAATGGTCAACAGGTAGGATTGTCAAACCTACAACAAAGCAGGTTCAAACTCCTTCCCTACCTTCAAAGGTCCAAGAAAAGGTGAATGCTCCCTCTCTAAACATTATTGATTCTTTGAAGAATGCCAAGACAAGCATATCTCTTTGGGAAATCTTGCATATACCTGGTCAGGTGCTGTTGCAAGAACAGCTTCAAACATTCATGTAGCCCCTCAAACTTCAAAGCACAATGGTGTAGCCCTTACCAATAATCCAGGGCATGTCTTAGAACCCTCCACCAAGTCTGACAAGCCTCCACCCTTCTATCTCACCCTCATTTTGCGAGACAAGTTGGTCCATAATTGCATTGTGGATAGTGGAGCTAGTACCACTGTTATGCCTAAAGTGGTGGCTGATAAGCTGGGATTAAAACATGAGCCACATAGCAAGGGTGTATTGCAGCTTGATGGGACTCCAACTAAGACAGTGGAACTGGTCAAAAGTCTGAAGGTCTTCTTGCATGATTGCCCAAGTTTTCCAATTTTTCAAGACATTGTGGTGGTAGACCTTCCAACTCATTTTGCTATCTGCTTGTCAAGGGACTTCACGACTAAGATAGTAGGGTACCTTTTTGTTGATTGGTCTTTTCTAGCTTTTAAAACAAGATATGGAACCAAGGGACTATAAGGAATCAACCCTTAGCAAAATTTCATATTGAGCCATACATGGAGACAAACTCAAATCAAAATTGTCTAATTAGCAAAGAATCTGAAAGTGTTATGGGCGGTGAAGCATCCTCCCCCTTTCAAAGTATTTCTGATCTCTTCCTTGATAAATACAGCACTAAGACACATGGACTTGATCCATACACCATAGAAGAAACTGATTTGGGAGTTTACTGTATGCATGAAAAGGATGCTCCAACCCATTCACTCATTAATGAAGATCTTGAGCTTGAAGGGATGTGGGAAATGTTTTTTGATGGTTCAAGGAGCAAAGTGGGTGCAGGAGCTGGGGTCATGATTGTTTCTCCATCAAGGAACCAATACTATCCTATAAATTCCACTTCAGCTGCACCTGCAATGTTGTAGAATATGAAGGCCCAGTTCATAGCCTCCAATGGGCAAAGAGGAGAGAGATCAAGAATTTGAAGGTCTATGGGGATAGCGAGTTGGTCATTCATCAAGTAAAAAATCGAGCTACAGCCAAGAATCCTTTGCTTAAATCCTACAAGCATAGGGTATGGGACCTACTTGAAGACTTTGACGCCTTTAACGTACAGACCATACCAAGGGATTCGAATAAGCATGCTGATAGGTTGGCTGCCAGAGGGGCATAGTTCGATGCAGCTGCTGATGTGCAAAAAGAGAAAGATCAGTCTCACATCAAAGTCATTGTGAGGCCTTCTATCCCAAATAATGAAGTGTCATGACAAGTGTTTGAAAGTGACGAACACATTGGACACTTCTTACAAAATGAGACAAGTTTCTCCTCAAGTAACCAAAAGAGATTGCATGATCATTATGAAGAACAAATTATACAGCTGAAGACAAACAAGATACCCAAGGGCTGATTACCTTAGAGAGTGTCTTCAATGAAGATGATCAAAAGAAGAAGGAAAGAGTGAGCATGTCCACAAAAGAAGAGAATTATCAGAGAGTCATGATTTACAAGGACAAGCTCCTGAAGATTGCTAAGCTTTGTTCTTTGTCTGAAAGGCAAGCCTTTGTTGAACTATGCAAAGAGTTCCACGATATCTTTGTTTGGGAATACAAAGATTTGAAAGGGTTTGATCCAAGTCTAGCTCATCACACCATTGAGCTAGACCCTGAAGCTAAACTGGTTAGGCAAAAGCAACGGCCTATCAATCCCAAAATAGAAGCGTTGATGAAGGAGCTGACCAAGCTGTTTGAGTCTAGGATTATCTTTCCTATCAAGCACTCGACATGGGTGGCTAATCTTGTACCTGTCCGAAAAAAAAATGGAGAAATCAGGCTTTGTGTGGATTTTCGAGATCTTAATAGAGTGTCTCTTAAGGATCATTATCCACTACCTTCCATGGAGCAAATTCTGCAAATTATTTCAGGTTCTCAAAGCTTCTCACTTCTTGATGGTTATTCAGGCTACAATCAAATATCGGTCAATGAAGAAAATCAGTTCAACACAGCGTTCACTACAAAATGGGGGACCTTTGCCCATAACAAGATGCCTTTTGGTTTATCAAACATTGGAGCCACGTTTCAAAGGGCAATGGACATGGCTTTAAAAAGTTTGATCAATAAGTTTTTACTGGTGTATCTTGATGATATAACCGTTTTTTCAAAGGATGTTGTTGATCACATGGAACATCTAACGCAGGTGTTTGAGAAATGTAGGGAGTATGGAATATCCCTTAATCCAAAGAAGTGCATCTTTGTTGTCCATGAAGGTAAGCTTTTGGGTCATATTGTTTCAAAAGAAGGCTTGTATATTGACCCCAAGAGGATTGAGGCTATTCTAGGCTTGTCCTTACCTCAACACAAGAAAAGGCTGCAAAGCTTCTTAGAGAAAATAAACTTTGTAAGGAGGTTTATTCCAGGCTTTGCAACTGTGGTAAAGCTTATCACAGCGATGCTCAAAAAGAACCAAGCTTTTGCTTGGACAAAGGAAGGTAAGAGCAGTTTTGAGGCAATCAAGCAAGCAATTGCAAAATCTTACTCTCTTAAACCCAAACTTTGCCAAGGATTTCAGACTCTATACCTTTGCTAACCTTGGTACAATCTGATCTATGTTTATGCAAAAGAATGATGAAGAGGTTGAGCAGCCAATTGCATTCTTCAGTCAAGGATTGGAGGATTATGAGGTCAGGTATTCTTTTGTTGAGAAGCATGCTCTAACAAAGATTAGAGGATTGAAGAAATTCAAACACATAGTTTCCAACAACAAGATACATGTCATGGTTTCTCATCCTTGCACCAAGGAGTTTCTCCTAGGCAAGGACCTCAATGAAAAGAGAGCCAGATGAATTACAAAGGCGATGGAGTATGATGTGGATATTAAAGTGACGAGCTTGGTAAGAGGAAGAGGATTGTGTGAGCATTTAGCTTCAGATCTTCAAGAGCCAAAAGAGGAAGCCTTGTTCAACCAAGTTCAACCCCAACCAGCTGATCAAATGCAAGCTCAAAGTTAGACACAAGACATCATTGATTTTCTTCAAAATGGTGAGTGACCCAATAGCTTGAACAAGTCTCAAAAGAGATATTTTAGACTGCAGACCATTACTTACTGTCTTGTGGATGGTGTTCTTTTTAGAAAGGACGTGAATAGAGGCTCAACCTCACCATAGAACACCCACATCCTGAAGTTGTTCCCATGCTTATAGCCGAAAGTGGGAAAGCTTGAAAAACTCTCACAAGGATGCTAAAACAGGGACTGTGAAAGAAAAGTGACCCTTCGGAACTTTCCGAAGGGTCACTTTTCTTCCAAAGTGCCCTTTGAAATTTTTTCTAAGGGTCACTTTCCTTTCCGAGTGCCCTTCGAAAAGTTTTAAAGGGTCACTTTTCTTCCAAAGTGCCTGTTATAGCACCCTTGTGGGAGAGTTTTTCAAGCTCTCCCACTTCTGGCTATAAGCATGGGAACAACCTCAAGATGTGGGTGTCCTATGGTGAGGTTGAGCCTCTAAGACTTTTAAAGAGACTAGTTCCTCTTGGTGGATCACCTAAAACTAATGCTGAAATGAAACTTCACAGGGAAAAGGGTTAAAAGGGAGACAAGGGCTCCTAAGAGGGCTAACCAGGCGATGCACCAAAGCTAAATAGGAAAATCTCACCAGCTTGAACCCACACTGATTCTGCAGAGGACAATACGGACTTGCACAATCTCAAGATTGAGTTGGTTGCATTAATATTTCATGGAAGAGGTTCCGGAAGCAAGAAATACAAACAGAGAGTTCTAAGACTCATTGAAAGGTGACATCAATGACAAAAAGAACACTAAACCAGACCTACAAACAGCGTTGAAAAACTCCCTAAACAAGGGCAAAAAGGACCATGGGCGAGGAAGACTCTCCACATATTGCCATAGTGCACAACTCAACAAACACGAATCCAAGGCAAGAGATAGGCAAAGAAAATCCTTTTATTGCATCAAGAGGTAGTTCTTACAAGTGCTTGACAAGGTCAAGCCTAATCACGCTGAGCATATTTTTGCAATATCCCAAAGAGTGTCATGTCTCCCAGAAAGATAAAAAAGTCTAAAAACTGGAAACCATTACAAAGGCAAGTTGCGTGATATATATAAAGAATGGGAAGAGAGAGAGCTACGTGGAAAGATAGAAGTCGTTGATGACCGCTATTGTCATCCTCCTTTGCCGTGAAACACGTCACCTAGGATCGCTGCATAACCTTCTTGAGCCATTCCTGCATTCAAGTCTCTTTTGGTGGAGTTGAGAGAAATCACGTTGCAGGCAGCGAGACGTCTCTTCCTGCCACGACTACATTTATCTATGCATTTAAACGACATGGCATCTTTCACTTGTGTGTGTTGTCTGAAGAAAGACGCAGGTCTCCATGCTTGGGAGTTCAAACCGACCCATGTTGTTCCTGCGTTTGGACGACTGTTTGTCGGGAGCAAACCATATTGAAGGACGAGAGCCTTCATAAATTTCCAGCTACCACTCGCTTGGACTCTCCCGTGCTCATTGGTCGTCCTTGTGCCACTTGTCCTTTGTTGATTGGCCCTTTCTGCTCTAGCTTACGCCACGCGACAACCTTTCATTCACCTGATCATGACTTTTGTGTTGCTGGACCAAGCTTAAGTCAAGCACTCGAAGAATCTCGATTTACTCTATGTAGAGTAATTCGCGTTCTTTGATCTCTCCAACTTTGGACTTTCCCATATCCTTTACTTATCAAGATTTTTAAGTAAAGTACTTGGAGAAACCCGATTTACTCTATGCAGAGTAATTCAGGTTTTCCAAGTTTACTTCGAACTTTTGAGGTCCTCTTACTTATGAAGTCCTTTAAGTAAAGCACTTGAGGAAACCCGATTTACTCTATGCAAAGTAATTCAAATTTTCCAAGCTCCTCAACTTCGGACTTGTCCATCTTGAAGTCTTCAGGCTTCTTTGTCTCCAAGTCTTCGGGTCTTTTGAGCTTGAAGTCTTCCGACTTCTCCCTGAAGTCTTCGAACTTTCCTACTCTGAAGTCTTTGGACTTCTTCTCTGGCCTCCTGCTTGGTTTCTCTCAGACAACTTTCCCGAAAGAATTCCTTCGACAGAATTCCTTCGGCTTTTCTTGCACTCCTTTTTTCGGGCTCCCTCTTTCCTTCGGTCTTTCCTTTCGGGATTATTTCCCGCGAGCAAATTGTCCGCGGGAATTCTCTTTTTCCCCTTCTCTTTTTCTCCTTTGGGAATTGCTTTTGGGCAAAATCCCCAAAGGGATTCCTTCGGACAATTTGTCCGAAGCTTCCATCCTTCAAGAAATCTGCGTAACTCTTTTCCAAAGGAATTCCTTTGAAAAAATTTCCCTTTTGGCAAGGACTTTCACGAAGGGCAAGAGACCCTTCGGGTTTCTGTAAATGATCTTTTCTGAAGGGTAAGAAACCCTTCGGAAAATTTGAAATGGTCCTCCCATCGAGAAAAGTGCCCTTCAACAAACTTGTAACGGTTCACTTGAGACGAAAGTACCCTTCGGAGAATTGTAAGTGCCCCATTTTGTCGAGAAAGTGTCCTTCGGCATCTAAAAATGGTCCTTCGAAATTTTTGTAAAGGTCCTTCCCGAAGGGCAAGAGACCCTTTGGCAAACTTGAAATGGTCTTCCCGAAGCATGAAAAGGTCTTCTTGGATTTTTGTAAGTGCCCTTTGGAACCTTTCTTTCGGACAATTTGTCGGAACCTTTCTTTCGGACCAAAAAAGACTTGCCCAAAAGAATGAAAGAAAAGACTTGGCCGAAAGAAAAGAACCTGAGGGAAAGAAATACTTACTCCTACAAGGCCCGGAAGATGATCAATGACTTAGCACAAAAAGGGGAAGTCGAATAAAAGAACTTTGCACAAGGCTTAGTCCTTTGGCTTGCTTTAAAACATCTTTGTTGGCCCCCTGAAGAATTTGCTCAAGCTTTATATGTGGGCCAATTTTTATGTGGGCCAAAAAATTGGCCAACAATGCCCTTCGGAACTTTTCCAAAGGGTCACTTTCCTTTCCAAAGTGCCCTTTGAAACTTTTCCAAAGGGTCACTTTCCTTTCCATGTGCCCTTCAAAAAGTTCCGAAGGGTCACATTTCTTCCAAAGTGCCCTTCGAAAAATCCTGGTGGGTCACTTTTCTTCCAAAGTGCCCTTCGAAAAGTTCCAAAAACTCACTTTTCTTCCAAAGTGCCCTTCGGAACTTTTCCGAAGAATCACTTTCCCTTCCAAGTGCCATTCGAAAAGTTCCGAAGGGTCACTTTTCTTCCAAAGTGCCCTTCAAAACTTTTCCGAAGGGTCACTTTTCTTCCAAGTGCCCTTCGAAAAGTTTTGAAGGGTCACTTCCCAAGCCATAAGCAAGAAGCTCGAAGGAAAGAGCTTGCAAAAAGCCCAAAATAATTCTTCTCGAAAAAATGTCCAGTGATGTGCAGACAGACGTCAACTTCAAAGCAAGGAACTAGCCATTGGAAATAATCGGATTTGAAAACCCCGAAGACTTAGAGCTCAGAAAGTCCGAAGTCTTCAAGCCAAGAAAGTCCAAAGTCAAGGAGGTCAAAAAACCCAAATGGGTCGCCAAAGAGCAAATTGGGTTTCTTCAAAGACTTTACTTATAAACTTTATAAGTCAAGTAGCCAAGAAAGCACAAAAAGGTCTTGACAGTGCAAATTGGTTTTCAAGACTACTTAACGTATAAAGTTTGATCCAACAGCGGATCTGTGACAGCCAAATCGATGGTGCAAATCAATGATTCGGGTCATTCGAGATGGCCAATGGAAAGATCAATCAATGAGCACACGGATTCCTAGGAATGCCTCTCCAAGGCAAAACATAATGAAAGTGACTCTTTTCCACACCATTGCACATATCGACAAGCCAAGGAGAAGCCGTTGCACGCCAAAATAGATTTCTAACAGGTGGCTCCTTTGACAACAACCATTTTAACGCCATCTCCAAATATCTCGATTTGGTTGAGCATCGGTTGGAGAAGCATCTTCAATAGGGCAAGCCAAGGGCATTCAAGAGGTTGGCATGGATCAATCAAAGTGCCCTAATGAGCATCATCGACAAAGTCAATTGCAGCTAAAGACGAAGACTTCCAACAGAAGTGATTCCTCTCCTTGGCGCCAAAAGCTTTCCTCACTCTTCCTTCTGTCTATATATACAACCCCTTGGCTAGATAAAAAAGAGACCACGTAGTGTATGGCGAAGCCTTACTGGAATGATTCAAGTTCTGCCTTTAAGCATTTAGCATAAATCTGTTTCCTTTAAGCTTTTTTTGGGTTTTTGGTTTGAGTGTGCAAGAGATGTATAGTGGCAGCATGTGATGATTTTTCATCCTTTTGCCCACTTTATCCTTCATACTTAAACAAGAGTTCTTAATCTAGTTGGTCACACAGTGTGTATCCAAGTGTATTGAATTTTTGCATGTGTATTACTATCTTGAATGTGCAAAGTTTGTCTTTCAGCTCATTTACCTTGTGTCATTTTTTACACATCTCACCTCTGTGTTGAAATATTGTTGTTAGAATCTTTAGAGTTTGGGAATGGTTTGTGTTGTTGCTGCATTGTGCACTAGAATCTGATATTCATGTGGAAAATAGTTTTGGTGTATCACCACTCTTAGAATAGGATTCCCTTTTCTGTAAATTTCTAACTATTTTCCCTTTAAACAAGCTGGTTTAGCAAAGATTGTCTTGCAGAGACATATACAAGGAGCTAGCCCTTTCCATCTAGAAGTCCATTTCCTCCATAGGCATACCCACAGGCCTAGAAATGTTCCAACATTGCCCAAATCTGGGAGAGGACTGAACACTCTCTTCCAGGGTGCAAGATTTGGAGACAACAGGACCCAAACCCAAAAGATTTTCTTGAGGAACTTTGAGGTCCAAAAGCAGTGCAAAAGGAGGTAGTTGCGAAAGCAGGTCAAACTTCCGATGGCTACAAAGTAGGTTCCACTTTCCCCCTATCCATAACTTTCACATCTGAAATCCGTTTTGACTCTTGTTAAATACATTGGATAAGTATTTTGATAAGGAACAATAAGTACCATGTCTCAATATTCCAAAAATAGAAACTGCTAAGCCCAAATCCAATGAGTGGCGAATGTAATGAACGTTGAACATGATATACACCGATTCTTGAAAATTCATTGTGCAATTTCCCATGTAGATTTATCTACGAGCAAAATTATGAATGGGTTCACCAAGCCTTGTCCATTGGGTTATGGAGTCGGCATCTTTATTCTGAAATTTTTTTACCATCCCTGTTTTTAGTTTACCTCCAATCACCTATAAGAGCACAATTGGGGGTGTTATTGTGAAGTGTAAAAATTCACTACACTATTAAAGGAGAAATATCAAATACAATATCACCGAAGCTATTGAGTTCTCCCCCCAAACCTCCTAAACCCATTTCCAATCTACACCAAGTCCTGATCCAAGGTCGGTTTGCCCCTAGAAACAACATCGATTTGCCTTGGGCACAAGGCCCTACCTGGGAAAGAACTAGGGTCATTCGAGACAAACTCATAGCATACCCAAGCAAGGTACCCCATACCTTGGGCAAGCCCATATGGTTCAAATGGAAAAAAAAGTGTACAATAAAACATAAAAGCATAAGCTAATAATCATATAACCTAAAATGACACTCAGGGGACCAAACCTAAAAGATTAAAAAACAAAACTTACGTCTCTTTCCAGGCTAAACTTTCGTTATTGCTCAGCGTTGTAATCTCATCAAACCAATGTTACAACTTTATTGTTTTGTTATTCCTACACCACTACACGTGCTCATTTGTTGATAAGGAGATTGAGGAGTTTGCAACAAGTTAAAATCTTTCATTGAAGATAAAAAAATTTGTGATTTTTTCAGTTTTATTTTATTTTTGTTTTCAATCACCACGTGGATTTTTTTTTTTTTTACTTTTTTTTTTCTTTTTGGCGGGGAGGAGTGGGGGAAGGCGCGAGGGGGTTAATGCTTTTATCCTTTTTTTTAACAAGCAATGGTATCCTAAGGTTTGTATTTTTCACGTAATATTGTGTTTGTTTTATAACTTGTAGCAAAGGTATTTGCTACAATGGCAGCAAACTCTAGCTCTAATGGCTAAGGAGCATCATGCACCTTCAAAACTACTTTTTTGCCACTTTGGAGATGTGACAATGATAGACAACATTCTAGGTGGAGGGAGTTATGTTTGGCAATACGGCCAATGCCATATCAAATACAAGAGCTCATACAGTCAGGTGAAATCCCATATTTGTGCAACTCCTAGTGCTGGAATCATAGTTGTCATTGAGCCCGACCAAACAGGGGTTACCAACAACACAAAATAGACCATCCAAGAATTGGTTTAGGAAACCAGGGAAAATGGGAAAATGAATTCTCCCTTGTGGATGGAAAAATGGAAAACATGAGAATAATATGTTTTGCGGAAAAGATGATGAAACCCTCCCTTCCTCAAGGCTACATATTGACAAGGAGACTAAAAGACAATTCTTTTATTACCAACATCCACTAGACAAACATGACACCCAATTCATGTGGAACTCTCCTAATTCGAAGTTCAATAAAAACCTCATTTGCATGTCTAGATAAAAATTTGATTTTGTTGAAAAAAATTTGCGTACTCTGAAAAACATGAATTTATTTTCAATTACAAATAAGCAGTCATCCTCACTTGACAATTCACACGTGCAAGGCATTAGAATGTTCAAGTGGATAGCTGAAATCCCTGTTGGAACTCCTCATTAGGTAAAGGGTTATTGTAATACCCCTCATGCGAAGCTTGAGCTGCCGTTGATCTTGACTTACCATTTGCATTAGAGGCAATTGTCAACCTGGAGCTGCGCCCTAAATCGAAGACGTGCATGAAATGGCCAGTCATCTATCCGGCGGAAACAATGGGATCTTCTCATGAGGGTGGGTACCTCAATGGTGAGAAGAACCTCCAAAGAAGGCTGGTTCCTGTATGATGTATCGATGAGGATCTCTACTCTACGCTGCAGACTACCATGGAAAAGGGAGAAGGAAACTTTAAAGGGAAATCCTACCTAAAAAGGTTGATACACCAGAAGATTGATCCACTCAACTTGGAACCTTGAACACTGAACAAACAAGAGAAAAGGAAGACCTTCAATTTCAATCAATCACCTATGCATAAATATTTCATGAAGAGGTTCGCTCCAATGACCAAAACATGAGGGAAAACGATGGAGAGAGGTCTAATACAAGACACTTTGCAGCCACCTAACATCCACTTACAACTTTAGCAAAAGACATGAACACTTGACATGACCTGCATAAGGATAATCTAGCAACTAGGTACGAATCAAAATTTTGAAAGGGAGAGAAATCTACCACTTATGCAAATTGCTGAATGAATATACACTATGCCAACGCTTGAAATCTGAAAATACAGTCCTATTGATTGAAAAGGTTACACAACTCATCAATCGCAGAGTCTGGTCTAGGCAAGAGAGGGATTGGACTTTTTTAATCAAAAATTGAAAGCCATTATATAGAGAATTACAAAAGTCAAAGATTGGCGTTGAAAAAAATGAAGAGCAGGATTTACTTCGGTTAACTCAACGCTGACTTGGCCTTTCAATTAAATATATTTTCTTTCGTCTTTGCATGGAGCTTCTTGCGGTTGAGGAAGTGAACTTGTCTTTGTTTTGAACCGCCCACCTCTCTTTGCATGGAAATCCATGCCAATGTCAATTTTAAAACTCTACATGAGCTGCTTGATGCCGAATTGGAACGTTGAAACGCTGAGTTGGCCGTTTGATAAGCTGTGTTGGACGAAGAGATCGGCTGAGTTGACTGTTTGGTACGCTGAGTTGGACGAAGAGATCACTCTCCTTTGCATGGGAAACTCCTGGTAGATGTGGCGTTTAACAATTAGTCAACTCTAAATCTCGAACAGTCAACTCGACGTTCGAATTTAGAACTCCGGTTGAAGCTAAGTTGGACCGTCGGATGCGTGAGCTGATCGGGAGGTGAACAGGGCTTTGATAATCAATCAACTGAAGCTTTGACCTGTGTTCGAAGATAGCCCCTGCTTGCATGTATTTTACCATGTTCTGGTCTGCCTGTTCATGTCTATTTCTGGCAGGATTCTGTATTTGGATGTATTAGTCTATATTTCCTCCATTTGGCCTTTTCAACTTTTTGAAGCTTTGGATTTCCTTCGGAATTTTGCTTTTGGTTTCATTTTTCGAAGTATTCCTTCAGATTTATTTTTCGAAGGGATACTTTCCTTTGCTTTTTCTTTGCTCTTTCTTTGCTCAGGCTTCTTTTTATAGTCGGGTCCTTATTGTAATTTCTCCAAATTCCTTCAGACCTTTTGTCCGAAGGAATTAATCCTTCTGCTTTGCCTTTTGGTTTTTCTCTGCTAAGTCATTTTCCCGCAGACAAAATGTCCGCAAGAATTATCTTGGTCTCCTTCGAGTTTATTTCCTCCGGCTTTTTTTGCGCGGCCATTTCTCCGAATTTCTTTGGACTTTTTGTCCGAAGGAATTCCTTCGGACAAAAAGCCCGAAGGAATTCATTCTCTATCTTTGCCTTTGTTTTCAACTTTTCCGAAGCCTTTTGATTTTGCCGTCGGCTTTTTGCACGGGCCTCTTCCTTTGTAGTCTTCCGAATTTCTTCGAACTTTTTGTCCGAAGGAATTCCTTCGGACAAAAAGTCCGAAGAAATTATGCCTTTGAGTTTGCTCTTATTCCTGCGGAATGCCCTTCAGAAAAGTCATAGTGGTCCTGTCACTGACCAAGTGCCCTCCGCAAGGGCTCCTGTCCCTCGTCTGTGCCCTTCGGAAAAATTGCAGGGCACCCGAGCTTTTTGCAAAGGTTTTGGATTTGCCCCTGCACCTTTCCGAAGGGTAGGTGCCCTTCAGGAATGTTTAAAATGACCCTTCCGAACGGTACCCTACCCTTCGGGTTTCTTGTAATGGACTCTTTCTTTCGGCCTCTTGTAATTTTCCCCTCGGATTTTTTGCAAATGGTCTCTTGGTCGGATAAATGACCCTTCGGCAAATGAATGAACCCTTCAGCATCTTTTGTAGTTTCGACCCTTCGGATATTTTTTACTAAGGTCCTCCTCTCCTCGTGATCCTTCAGGTTTTAAACAAGTGCCATTTCCTTCAGACAAAATGTCCGAAGCAATTGAATCTTCAGCTAGTGACCCTTCGGACAAACCCTTTAAAACTTCGAAATGATCTTTCCCCCTTTGTAAAACCACAAAACATATGTTCTCTTTTAGAATTTGCTCCTTCAACCGCTTGAATAAATCTATTGTTTCCTTTGGGGTAAAATTAACAGCAGTTTCGATTCCTATGTGTGTTTCAGTCATGCAAATTTATTACAAGTTTTTTATTAGTGAGATTTAACACTAACCCCTTGCCTGGCTTGAGTGAGGCCTTGTCTAGCTTTAATGGAGTGGGTGAGATATTTAGGACTTAAACCATGCCTTGAGGATGGAAAAGGAGTTTGAAAACAACTTGAACTATTATAAAAATTTATTGCCTTCAACTATAAGCATCGACATTTCAGCCTATTGCGCCCACATTGGAGAAGTAAGTCTTTGAAGCAAAATTAATGCTTTTATTTCTCCCAGCTTTGCGCCCCCAAATAAAGAGTTTGTCTTCCACTAGAAATCAAATGTAGTAGTTGGAATTCTACCTTATTTAGATGCATTCTTCCTTAAATAATGGGAGGGATGTTTTAGAAGAACAGAAAAAATTGCTTGGATAAGGACACCTTCAGCAAGTTTTGATAGCCATGAAGTGATGGGAAATGCCATAAGACTGCAGCCATTTTTAGGAGGACGCATTGGTTGAAGGGTAGAAAGTAGAACTGGAGTAGGGCGCTCTTAGCTTTTCTAGAATACCAATTCTGGGACTGGGAGAGGTGGAACAAGGTTGGTCTTTTTGTAATATTTGTTTGTGTAAGGCAAAATATGTGTTTTGACTTAATGAAACCATTATTGAATATTTGATACAATTCTTAAAATAGAGAATGAATTCTTGGGTTTTCCTTTTTATTAGAAAGGAAACGTTTTCTGCCATATTGGGAAAAAAACTTTGTTGCAATGTTGGTTCTTTTATCTCTGCCACTTATTATTCCGCCTTATAAACATTAAAGAATCCTCAACTAAACAACAGCACAAGCCATGTCATTTGCCTTGTGCAAGGCAATATCCATACTATTAAATATTTATGTATAAGTTCCACTCTCAACTGTGCCTCATCAATATGAATTACATTGACCTCTTTGTCCAGGCCATACTTCCTTAGCTGCACTCTTCTAGTCTTAGCCTTTATAATACACTTTAGTTTGTTATTATAACATCTTAGTGCTACTACGCTGGATACAGCTAACATTATAATTTTTAGGGCACAACTTTTATAACAAGATCAGTGTCATCTGATTTTTGTCATCAGCAAAGAGCCCAACCTATTTGGGTCAACTCAAGCAGAGTCTGATATTCCCTCTTTTTTAGGTGAGAGTGTGGTCACATCAGTACCATATTTAGATAGATCATTATTTAAGAAACTTCTAAGTTTGAAATTGTCATGTCCCCCTTTTGGACATAACACTTTTGAAGACCTTTAACCTTGCTTACTTTCCTAAGGGCTAAGGGAAAAAGAGAAAAAGAAGGGAAACATTTTATTTTGAAAAGGATAATTGTAAAAGTACTTTATTTTTATAATTTCACTTAAGCTGGGGCCTTTTTAAGGGTCATGAATATTGGACTACTTAAGTAAATTATAAAAAAGATATTCTTTTATAATTTGAGAAAAAATCAACAAAGGTATTTCCCCCTAAATTAGGCACTTCACTTGGAGACAAGTATAAAAGCAATTGAGGGGTCTTGTTGAAAGGCATCTTGGATCATAATTTGAATTTACAAGTTTTGAGCACAAAAAGCTTGAGCTTTGGACTTGAAGATGAAAACCTTCAAGCCAAGAGATTGAGGACAAAAGCCCTCACTCTTCCCTGGGGCAACTTCATCTAGGAGCTACAATTGTTCATCAAAATTCAGAAAAAAAACAAAAATAAAGGTTTCAAAGTGGGGCGAATAGCTTGCAAGGGTGGCAGCTTGGTTAGAGAGTGATTTGCACATGCTTTAGGGTGATTTTGTGCCCTAGTTAATATTCTGATTTTATTGTATCATTTCTACACTTGAACGACTTGATTTGGAAGGGCTTTGACATTGTTTGAGTGCCATTCCTTGCCCTAAAATATTCTGCAATATTTTATATAATATTTCCAGCCTTGGGCAATTTGCAAAAAGGACATATTTGAGGGTTTAAAGTCAAATATTGATTCTAAAATTATTATGGAATTTTCCATATCATTCTAAATATTTGTGGTGGTGAATTCCACTTGTTTGTGAAAGAAAAACATCATAAAAAGGTATTTAATTGCAGTTGTATTTTTCTATTAATTTTGAAGACTTTTTGAAAGTAAAACACTATAGAAATTGTCATCAAAGAGCTATTTTTCTATTAATTTTGAAGACTTTTGAAGGTAAAACACTATAGAAATTGTCATCAAAGGGCTGCCATAAATCATATTTGTTTTCTGAACATTGGCGCCTAGGGTTTGAAAGGCTAATTTGGATTTTTGAAAGATCAATATTGGCTGAAAGGGTTCATAATTGATTTGAAGGGTTTAACATATTTTTACGCTGATTTTGGAATATATTTGCAGCTAGGGTTTGCTGTGGTAAAAATCAGATTTTGTTTTTCTACTAGGGTTTCCTATAAAAATCAGATTTCAAAGAATATCCCTAATTTGGGGGCAGTACAGGAATCCATAATAAGTACTCTATTAAGTCACAATGCATTACATTATGAAAGTCTTTCTTCTTCAAATTGTTGATCTTGGATCGAGGACGGTGCTTCCCTGAGAGGGGGAGAATGTAATACCCCTCGTATAAAGCTTGTACCACCGTTGATCTTAACTTGTCGTTTGCATTAGAGGTTGTTCCAATTTCTGTGTTCTCATTTGTTGGCTAGCCTATGGGTAATGCAGCTATGTAGGATGTGCATTACACATTCAAAAAAAAAGGCCTATTTCTGTGTGTTCCAGTTGTGTCAGTTTTTGGGCATGAGAGTTATGGCCATCACAAATCTTCCAAGGAAGCCTCATTCCAAGATCAAAGTCCTTGTTTCTTGTTACCTCTCTAAGTTTAAAGGCTCCATCCTTACACCATAACCTTGTAGGCATACGGGGATTGTCATTTTAGTGCCCCCAGGCCACCATAACAAAATGTGCACTAAGACATCACAAAGGGGTTCTATCTCAACAGGGTTAGGGCTCATCTTTACCACCTCCAGCTGAAATTTACCATCACCCATGCAGTCCCCTCGATACCTCCTAAGCACATGCCAAAACTATACATATGAATAAAACATCCAAAAGCATGAAATTGCAACTGTCTACACAAACCCTACATATAATGGTAGCATAACTTCTATGCCAGCCCATGGTATTGAGTCAAATTGGCAAAGCATTGAACCATTAGGCCAGTAAAGCACTATCCTCCTGCTAATACTGCAAGAGGAACAAATACTATGGAAACAATCATAGATAGAGGGCACTTCCTTACAAAATAAATACAGGGCATTATCCTATAACTTATTAAATCTACCCAATATCACCTTAACCACTTTCCCAAGCATCTACCATCCTAGGGTCACCTAAAGAAGACATATCTAAGGATTTTCTGCTCAAGTATCGATGAAATAAAACAATAACTAATACTTGTAGATACAGAAAAAAGGAAAGAAACAATAAGAATTTTATTAATAATCAAACATTTGTATGCATAGATGAGGCGGAAGAGGCGTGCAACTTAACCTTACAAGGATCATCTCGCAGGCTGGTTAGAGCATATTGCAGCCCGTAGCAGTAATATGACTATCAATACAACATGTACCATTTCAGCAGCTACCAATAGAATATATGACCATCAATATGCAGGTACCAATCTGAGATAGATTAATAGTTTAGTCACTTTAATACAGTACTTCCAGCCTCTAATATGTTATGTATCTCTTTATCATATTCTGCTGGCATCAATTTAGACTATCATATACACTTCTGCAGGATACTCTTGCACCACATTCTTTCAAATAAGATGATTAGTGCCCTTGGGACCCTGGGTTTTGGGGAGGGAAAGGGGAAGTTGCAACATTTCCTTTTCGTTGGAACTTGAGTGTACCCTTTGACTTTTGAATCACCATCAAGGTAGGTACTAGCTTAATTTGTGTTATTTCACCCATTTTTCATAACTTTATGAATCTTTTTAACTTATCAATACCCCTTTACCTTCTACACCAAGGCCACAAGATGACTTGGAAGCTTTCTTTCCTAAACAACTTTGATTTGGGACCCCAAATGCATGGCACGTTGAATGAGGGTTCACAGAAGTTACCTTTAAATTGTAAACAATAAAAATTGGAGTTGTAACAGAAAACCCCTTACCTTGAAGTCCGATGCAAACACAACAATCATCAAGATGCTCAACAATATGAAAGTAAAAACAAAACATGTATGCTCATACACACCAAAGATTATGAAAGATATAGAGTAAATTTGCATTAGGCATAGATTCAAAAATTGCCAAAAATCGGTGATTAATAACGATAAATCATGGGTCAACAATGAAATGATTTATCTTCTAGAAAATCAAGAGTAGAGGAATGGAGATCAATTGCCGATTTTTTCCAAGCAATATCGCCAATTACTTGGCAAAAATCAGCAACTACATCACCTCAACTCGGCTAGTGAAAGGATAAAAGACCCATAATGAAAAAAATAATGATTTTATTCATATTTATGTGTTTTAGCTCTGCATTTTTTCTCTGCAAAATTGTAAATACAGTGAGCAATGGAGTTGGCCTACTGGGGTTTTCAGAGTGTCATGGTGGTACAAGTTACAACTTACAACCACAAGCCTAGGGTTTTCATAGTTCAAGCCTCATGGAATATCAATACATACAATGAATCAGTGACTGACTAGGGTTTTCTTTGTTTTCAGGGCTCAAGGAATACATACTGAAGTCCGATACAGCCTATAGCTGCACAACCTATAGGTATTTTAATTTATTTTCATTATCTTTTAAGTTTGAACTTCAAACATGAAGTACTCCTCAGTCCTTAATAAGACAATACATTTCTAGTAAGAATCATGATACCTACTTCCTTTGATAAATAGTTAGGGTTAGATTCTAACACAATTTTTTTGTTTTAAAGGATATAAAGAATGGCATCGGCATCTGGTTAAGCAACGTGTCATAAGCCTAAGTCCCTTGACCATTTCTTGAAGCATGGTGAACGGGCAATAGAGGGCAATTGTGTTATATGCAATTATCGTGGGATGAAAATGAGTGGAAGTGTATGTCGCGTTAAATACCACATCGCACAACTACCAAAGAATGATGTGGTATTATGTAGACAAACACCCCTTGAAACTCGAACAAAGATGGCTACATATTTTGCAGCTTATGTAAATAAGATAAGATAAGATAAATATATTAATGTCCAACTGATGACAACAAAAATAGGTCAAAGGGACCGCAGATTACAAATGTGTCAAGAAAAAGCGGGAAACCAAAAAGGTCTCCCAAAAAAAAAAAGAAAAACAAAGCAGAACGAAAAAGTACAAGTCATGGCAAAGAGCAACCACGCTCATAGCCAGAAAATCAATGAACCAAAAAGCTACAACCAACCACGCTCAAATCAAAAAAGCAAGCAGAAGGAATGAGCAACCCCCAAAAATATCTAAACATCAGGGGCGCGAGAATGAACCCGGAGAAAGAACTAGGAGGAAGCCCATCAAGAGTTCGATCCAACTCTTCTAGCATCCAAGGCTGATGAGAAGAATCTCTAAATAGAAGTATGACCTGAATAAGGGGAGGTAGGATGCCTGCTTTGTCCTCCAATCCTCTGCCTAGAAGGAAAAGTCCTCTAGGAAGATCTCATGGATCTAGTATGTCCCCTGATGCCAACCCTGAAATGGATATGTTGATGAAAACTCGAGGAACTATGGATAGTGTCTCTGAGTTGCACTGATCTTGAATGTGAGGCTGTACTGATGTCAATTTGTCACTTAGTGCCTCTCCTCGAAGGTAGCAACGTGAAAAAGGAAGTGATTCACTGAGTGGAGGTTGGTCTAGTGGGTCTCTGAATAAAATGATCACAAAGTTTAAGAGCTTATTGTATATATAAAGCCAAACATCTTTGGTCCTCATATCTGAAGAACTTAGAGAGAGTTTGTGTCCTAAATAAACAATGAAATCTCCCCCTTATCTCGTAGTATATGAGACAACAGAAGATGAAGTGCTCCTCGAACTCCGTCTCTTGGATGCTGCATAACTGACAAATCATGTCTGCTCGATCTATCTGGTGGTCTATCTCAATCCTAACCCTGTGGGAACCCACTCGAAACTGTCCTAATGGAATCCAAAGAGGTGCATCCATTGGTGGAATGTATACTATGGATGAATGATAACCCGTCATTCAGTTCCAAAAAGTGCTCTACATAAAAAGCCATCTTTGGGCATAACCCCCCAAGAGAGTTCACTCAAGTGTATGAATAAACTATCTATAAATGTCATCCCTAATAATCCGGTTCATCTTTTGTTTAGTGGGTAGAAGATGAGTCGGTGCGTCCAAGGAGTGCCTAAATGGAGGAAGGCAGTCAATCCTGATTCCCACAGACTCTAATAGATCAGAAACCCCTATATACCAACAACATCCACAAGTCAAGGGAGCTAATAGGGCAAAATTCTCTGAAGAACAGTGGTCTAAGTATGGATATCTGTCACACCCACTCGCAAAATCAGCGAACCTTCAGATGCGATGTATAAAAGAGATCAGATCAAATAGTCTCTAGTCGAAAGCGCTAGGCACCAAACTCTGCAAGGATAATGTGTTCGGGAACTGTCCGCTTACATCTGACAATGTGGCAAAGAAGTACCTGGACCCTCTCAACAGCGGCCCAATCACCCTCAAGTATAGAGGGGCCCCAAACTACAGATCCATAGAGAACTGTGGAACTGATAAGTGTATCCATGAGGGACGTCTTGGATGAAATATCCTTAAAGTGATGTCAAAAACATTGAGGTTCAAGGAGAGCTAAAGAACCATAACCTTTGTTTATTCTAGGCTAGAGTGTGCCTGCCTCAAACTGAAACGTGGACCAGAAAATCGCTCTCCCAGATAAGTATAGGAAGTGGTAATCTCAATCTCCTTTCCTCTGAAAAAGAAATGGAGGTGGGAGGTCTTCAAACCATTAAACACCATGACCTTCATTTTCCCCAAATTAACCATCAACTGCTAGAGATCACAAAATAGAGCCAAAGCATCCAACTGCCATTGTAAGCCCTCAGGAGAAGAGGCTAGGAGAACCACATCATCCGCAAATAAGAGGATAGAAATTAGAACTGGTGAAGAAGACACCCATCATTAGCCTGAATATGTTCATGAAGAAAGGTCTCTAACTCATCAATGTATATCCCAAATAAGGTTGGGGACAAGGGGCATCCCTGCTTGACCCCAATGGTACTCCTAATATAGAGAAAAATGAAGAAAGTTGATGCACTTGCGACCCTAGTCAATAGGCCGGTAGTGAAGGATGATTATGACATTGAAGCCTCTTTTATTGCACCAACTATAGGGGGTTGGGGACGAGGCTCATCTACTGAAGATAGTAGTTCAACTATTTTTTGTTCCTCGAAGTAGTCTTGAGTCACAACATTCACTCGAAGGTACTCCCTGAAACCGGGAAGTGCACAATGAAACAAAGATAGCTACAGCAAAATTTTGGTACTACAACAACATTCCTTTCAATGTGGCAAAAACCCAGTACTAGAAGAACTTGGTCAATGCATTGACCATTGCCAAGAAGGGGTTCAAAGCTCTTATTCCTCATGATTTGAGTGGCCCGTTAATCGAGGGTTCCATCAAACATACGCAAGCTATTGTAGAAGAGCAAAAAAAAAGTATGGCAAAAAAAAGGCTACAGCATTTTGTCTATGTTGGAATATTGTCATTGATGTCAAAGGGAAACATCGATGAAAATGTCTAATAGGAATGGAAGTGTCAAAGGAAATTATTACATAAGTGTTTTTGAAGGTAAACGGAATTCTTTACGAAAGTGACCGGATGTGTCAAAAAGTAACGAAAAGATTGGCAAGAAATTTTTCGTAAGGTTGTCGTTTTCGAAATCTAAAGCCGACCCATATGAGGATAAAATACATATATTCTAGTGCTCAAATTTTGAAGGGACCAGCATTCATGAAAGAACAATTTTTTAAAAGGCACATATACAGCGACATTTTTAATTAAAGACCATTAATAAAAAAACTCATGGCAGCCCATGCGAAAAGTTGCCTCTTGAGAGTTGTGACCATTCCAATGGACCTTTTTATTTGAAGAGTCACGACCTTAATTTGTAGCTTTTTGTGAGTTATAAATAAGTGCATAACAAGTGGAAAATTTGTAGACTCGAAAGTGGAAGATATAAAAGAAGAGTAGAAATATTTGAAGGAAGATTTTGGTGAGAATATTTAAAGAAAAAACAGCAAGTATAAGGCAGAGCATAAAAGCGAAAACACTCAAGTGTAGATCGAATCGAAAAGAAATAAAGCAGTGTTCTATCATCCGTTGTGTTAGCAACAAATTAGAGATAGAAAAATGATTCTTGTGAGAAGGTTGGTTCCTTCGTTTTGAAGAGATTGGTGTCTCTTGCTAAGTTGGTGCTTGGCGAAAGGGGTTGGTGCTCTTGTAGGTTGTGCCTACAAATATTTATATTGAGATCTATTTGTCCATGGTTTCCTCCCAAAAGAGTTTCCACATATAAATCTTGTGTCACTATTACTTTGTGTTGTGTGAGTTGTGATTTGATTATATTGCATATCTTAAGTGGAAGAATTGTTTATGTAAAAAGTGTAAAAGACATCTATTACTGAGTCACCCCCCTCTCAGTAATACCTTATGCTTAACAGTCTAAGGTGTGGACGGATGAGAAAATCCGTGTGTTTATAAACTTTTGAGTGGCTTCAAGTGGGCAACTAGTCTTCATGAAGTCAATTAATGCCTCCCACCAAGTGAAAAATGCAACCACTTTGTGTGATATTCTAAATGAGTTGGTGATTGAAGTGGGTGTGGAGAATGTCGTCCAAGTTGTAATAGGCAACGTGGTGGGATATGTAGTAGCAGAGAAACTTCTTGAGGAGAGGCACCCTACACATTTTTGGACCCCTTGTGCAGTCCATTGCATTGATCTGCTACTCGAGGACATAGGAAAGAACTCAGGTGAAAAACATGGTTGAAAAGGCAAGAAGTATCACCAAGTTCCTCTACAATTACATTTGGATGCTAAAATTGATGAGAGCACACTGATGGAAAGGAGCTTGTGCGATCAAGAGTCAAACAATTCGCCACGAAATTCATCATATGAGCATTGCAACCTCACTAACATCCCTTAAGCAAATGTTTGTGAGTCACCAATGGTTCAAGTCTTCCTATGCTATGAAGGCCAAAGGGGAAAGGGTCGTTAAGACCATTTTTTATTAAGTGTTTGAAAAGCACATAGAGAAAATCCTTACAGTAACCTTAAATTTAATTATTTTTTTATTTAACATTTATTTGTTTTAAAAAAATATTAATTTTGATTTTAAATTTGTGCATTATTTTGTTTTAGGTGTCAGAGCCTTTGGTTTGAGTTTTATAGTTGGTGGTTGGGGAGAGAAACCTAATGGATTGTGTGAGGACATGGCCAAAAAGGCTAGAGCCAAATATTATGGGCAAAATCAAAAAAAATATGAACCTATTTAGCGCATAATTGATCGGAGATGGAACAAGATGCTCCCACCAACATATTCATGCAATAGCGTATTACTTGAACCCTAATTTTTTCTATTGCAATTCATTTAAAGTCGATGAGGAGGTTATAGATGGCCTCAATACATGCATAGAGAATATGATCCCTGATGATGACACTAGAGACAATTAATGAGCTACAAATTTACAAGAATGCAGTGGGGAGACTCTTTTCTTCGGCTCTATGCATTAACATAAAAAAAAATCTCTCAGCCAAGTAAAAACAAATTGAGTCATTTGATTTTACTTTTTAGTCTTGTTGCTCATAGATACTACTACTAGACTTGTTTCATATATTCAAGCCTAGTTGACTTACAAAATTATAAATGTCATATTTGCATGGGTGGTGGCGAGATTATGGTGCTAAAACAC
The DNA here is from genome assembly GCA_037957365.1 of Torreya grandis. Lineage (NCBI taxonomy): Eukaryota > Viridiplantae > Streptophyta > Pinopsida > Cupressales > Taxaceae > Torreya > Torreya grandis. Next base: position 847,740 of record JARHVA010003572.1, read on the forward strand.
CAAATCTTCAAAAGAGTCATTCAAATTTTGTGCCAATCGTGTTGCTCTTCTGAGTGTGAACATAATTGGAGATTGTTTGAAGTTGTTTACACAAAAAAGCGCAATAGATTAACAACACAACGCCACAATGACCTTGTCTTTGTGCGATACAATTTTCGTCTTCACATGAGACAAGTGGAGGGGGTAGAGATTTATGAAGCACTTGACTTGGATGAGATCGATCCATATGCCAACTAGATTTTTGATGATGCAAAGTCCACGTTTACTGCAGAGGAGATCACAGATTTGGAGAGGGAGGCAGAAGAAGCAATAGCATCAAGGGCAATAGAGGCATCAGGGGATGTTGGTGAAGATGTAGATAATATATTTGCGGATGATGTTGCAAAGGAAGAATTTTTAGCTTCCATTTCCAAGATGCAGTCGTAGCAGACATACTAGGCGCTAGAGATGATATGTAATATGTTTTTTCATATAAGTTGCTATAGTCTATGACTATAGGAGCATTTTAGTTTGTACTTTGTACTCTTTTTCGGTCGAAACATAAAATAAAATATACTTACGCATTCTCTACATTCATTTCTCATATCATTTAACAATGTTTGACATGTTATTTTAAGTTTATATTATGAATTTATGTTTTTTGAAGTAAGGATAAAGTTGTCGAGTAATTGCTGAGAAACTCCAGAGTATGAGTCAAAATTTTGGGCTGCCGAGTAATCTCCGAGTACGAGTTTTTGAACTATGGTATTAGGTATGATAGATTAATTGTATTTTGTAAAACAAGGAAATCAAAAAAATTAGATTACATTATTAGATAGCTGAACAAGAAACGATTAGCATTTTAACATATATGACAATGTAAAACAAGTAAACACATCATGTAAACTATAGACTCACTTCATTTATCATTTGATGGACTTCCAAACCCAATGCATCATCCTCAATGCCCTTTAGGATGCCAAAAATTTCTAAATGCTCCTTGACCTGTCACATTATTGCACATGTATGAAGATATAATTACAACTCACACAACAGAATGCATGTTCTATAACATAAAATGACAAAAGTCAATGAAAATCATTCCGATAAAGCAATAATGATTATTAGGAAACTAGAGATTCACAAAATGTATAGACCCTGCTCATTTCTATCGTATCTATCTACGAAAAAAGACATCAGAATTAGAGACAAAGAGAGAGACAGAGATAATAAGGAAAATAAGTAACAAGCCAAAAGTTATTAATGAGTAGCATGTGGGATGTTAAGCATGTTGGACAATGATGGAAAGGCTCACCTTTCTAGCCAACCTAAGAACAAAGACCACTTTCAGACATGCACGGCCAAGTTTGTAAAATTTCAAGATGTTGGTTGTTAATTGAGTGTTAGCCATAGTCCCTGCACATGCAAATTGGTGCTGCCATCCTTTATGATATTCGAGGACACAACCAATATTCTCTCTTCACATGGATTGATGAGAGTGCTTTAATCCAAATATGTACTCTGACCTCTTTTATTGAACATTATTATTGAATCTTGCAGTGGGAGAGCAATTGGTTTATGGGCTCCCTTGTATAAGGGAGGTCCCAAGGTCGATTACCAAGTCCAACCCTTGGGATGACTGAAATAGGCTTATTTCATAAACATTTGGAAATCAGTACAGCACTGAGATCCCAATAAATTTATAAAAAAAAAAACATTAATGTTGCAATGCCTTGTAATTTGTTTTGTTTTCCTTATACATGTTATAGTCTATTTATGATTACTTCTATGCAATATAATAATATTAATGTGTCGAAGGAAAAGGTAGGCAATATTACCCCCCATGCCCACCTAGCCTGCACCACCTACTCCATACCACCAGCTCAACTTTGCCTACAAGCATCTGAAACCTCAAATGCATAAAATTAGTCCTCATAAGAGATCTCCAAGGTCAAGTTATTAAATTTTATATGGTAAGCATAGAGGGCAACAAAAATAATGCTGTTGATGCCTATGTGTTACTACAACTTAGATCAACCAAGTCATTAGGCATACCCCCTTTGATAATATATCGGACTCAATTTTGTTTTCTTTGCAAATCTTAAGTGATGTTATGGGCTGTTAGCGATGTGGATGAGTTTTAACCACATTATTAATATTTGTAAACATAGGATGCATTCAATGCGCCCAATAACTATTACACCATAATCCCGCCACATGTCCGCTAAAGAGGCATGGACCACCCTATTGTGATGAGCAAAATTTGAACTAGGGTCACATTCTCACAAGTGCCTCCCATTACCACCACGGCAACTTAGACAAATGGGAATCAAATTTACTTATCAATAAAATGTAAACAAAAAGCTGAACTCAAAGGTTAAATACCGGAAGGTGGGACACATAGCAAGCCTCAAAAACTACATTACAAGAGCCTCAAGGACACACCCCCTCCCTGGTCTCCCATACCCAAACTAAAACAATTTTACCACTAATCTAGGTTTGGCTTCTCCCTAGAAATGTCCCAAGGTATTCAAAAATGTTGATTCCTTCCCAAAGTCATCGATGGCGATTCTGAAACAAACCCACAACACGAGTCTGCTGAAATTTAAAAAACAAAAATAACTAAACCTAAATCATAAATCATAATTAATAAATCTATGGTATTTAGAATTATGTACTATTTTGTAATTTTGTGTTTGCGTAATGTTGATTATGCACATAACATTGATAGTATGGTTATTTTTCATTATATGTATATCTTATGTGTAGAAGTTTCCATGACAAAGCGCACCAAAGGTCCCTAAATATCAGTGTTTCATGTACCCATATTTGTTTCCCAATAATTTAGGTATGTTATGAATAAAATGGTTTAAGTTATTTTTAATGTTATCTCTAATTTTCATGGGCATACTTTTAATTTTTGGTTGGACACGATCGGTACCAATTAGGTCGCTGACAAATGCCTAGTCCAACTAACACACCCCTCACATTGACATTGGTACTTATAATATGGATCAGGGGATAGTTAGGGAGCTCTTTTGTGTTTAGTATGAGCTCTCTTGTCATGTCCCCCTTCTGGACATAGAACAGGAAAAGACCCTTAGCCAAATCCCTGGATGTTTTCCGTCGGCTAAGGAAAAGTAAAATCAAAGGGGAAACTTTGGTTCCATTTTTTAATTATAAAAGATACCTTTGAATATATCTTTTTTTTTAATATAACTTAAAAGTGACTTGTGGAGCAGTGGTTAACTTAACCCTTAATAAATAAAAGGGATGATATATTTTAAATCACTCTAACTCTCCCTCCAAGTGGAGCACCCCATTTTGGGAAGAACTTGTGGGAAAAAATGGTATAAAAAGTGGTTTGATGATCAATTGAAAGGCTACCATGAATTTCAATAATTGAATTTCTGAGTGGAAGCACGAAAAGCTTGACTTATTGCTTTGAAAAGTGGCTGGAATTGACAACGGAAACTCTTGATATCTAGATTGGGCAACTTCGTGAGGAAGTTGTATTCAGTGTACCTGGCATCTAAGGGTGTTTTGAACACCACTTTGTCTTCTAAAGTTGTGGCGAACTGGTTTGAGGGCTGGGTGTGCTGGTTTGGGGCACTAAAAGAGAGCAACGAGCTACCTAAAGTGCAGCGAACCACCTTGGAGGAGCAGCAAACCCTTCTTAGAGTTGGGAGGTCTTCAAGGCCTATTTTGGGCATTGCTTGGGTGTGGAACAACCACACTCCTGATATTTTTATGATAATTTCCAGCCATTGAACAATGGAAAAATCAGGTTTTTGAATAATTATTGTTGGCTGTAATATTTGATAATTTTCTATAATTTTTGGAGCAATTAAATATTATTTTTCTGTCATATTTGGCCACCTATAACAGTCTGCAATTAATTTCATATATCTAGGGTTTGAATAAAATCAGAAAATTGCATATTTAAATAGAGTTTGTTGAAAAACCCCTTTCTTCAGTTTTCAATCCTAAAGGGGATATCACAGTGGTATTAGAGCCATAACCTTGGCCCATTGTGGGGTTTGAGCAAAATCGACATGCGTAACAATGATAGAGAGGTTAGGTACTATGAAAGGAAAAAGAAAAAAGGGCCAGAGCAGCAAGAGGAACAGCAAATGGAAGAGGACATATTCACAAAATGAACAAGGCATAGAGACGAGGATAGGGACAATGACAAGTTAGAAAGATACACTCAAAGTCAAGAACGTTTGACAAATATGATAAGCTAATTTCATTCAAATTATGAAGGACATGAATGGAAACCGAACACAAAATGGTGAAGGAAGTAATTCAGGCACAAACAATAACCGTCCCCCAAAGACAATGGTTGGCTCCTCACAAAAGCTTTTTCAACCTACTTTCCCATGGAAAGAGGAAACCATTCCGGAGAGGAAAGAAAAGTATTCCGTATTGGAGGATATTGCTTCCCACTATACAAAGTATATGACTCTTCCCACCAACATCAAGGGGGGAATGACCCTTACCGATTTCATGAAAACAAAGGGTAAAGTTAGTCATGGGACTGTCCATAAACCAAGAAACATTACAGAAGATCTACAACATGCTTTGGGAAAGCTCACACTTTCCACTTTTGATGGTTCACCAAAAACTTCAACTAGGGCATGGATACAGAAGGTTGATACATACCTCACACTTCAACCTATGATGGAGGATGATGCCATAAATTTGCTACATTGCATTTAGAGAGAACCGCCCACAAATGGTGTTACCATGGATTAATAACCCAAAGACACAACTTCATAAACAGTTATAAGGAATTTAGTAGAAGGCTAATTGAGGGGTTTGAAAGAATTGATTCGGAGCTTCACTTCCAAGAATTGGCTCAACTGAGGCAAAAAACTTCCGTGGAGGAGTATGTGGCTGATTTTTCAAAGGATTTCAGTCATGGTAGCGGAAATTTCAGAAAAAAGGCTTGTGTCATTGTTCATGGAAGGGTTGGTTGATCCTCTAAGGGGTTTGGTCAAGGCTTTCAGCCCTCCTACCCTTCAAGATGCCATTCAAAAGGCCCTTGATCTCAAGTCTTCGGCTCCTAAAGGTAAAATTTTGTCCTTTGGACAATAGAAAGCTAACACAAGTTTGCCTCTAAGACAGAGGGAGCAACACTTGGGGGCAGCCAAAGATCAAATATTTTGAGCCACCAAAATCAGGTCCTTCGAGGCAGCTAGGGAGGCAAAACCAGCAAGGTTTGGGACATCAAAAGGAGATGCCAAGAGGGAACAATGAGACCTAGAATGAGCTTAGAAGGAAGAATCTATGTTTCACAAGCAAGGCCCCATGAACATTGTGTCACCGTTGCCATGGAAAGGGGCAAGTGCACTACATAGAAGTACATTGGGATGGAGAAGAAGAAGAAAAAGAAGAGGAGGTGGGGGCAGCCACCTATGAAGAAGAACCCTTGGGGATCATTGGAGGAGAAGACATGAGTGGCACCTTTGCATCATTCTCTGGGGCTCCTAGGTATCACCCCTTTAGAGTGAAGGGAATTTTGCAAGATAAGCATGTGACTATCCTCATTGATAGTGGGGGCACCTACAATTTTTATTGATAAGAAGTTGGTTGCAACATGTGGGCTGCAACCTATAGAGTTTAAGGGGTTTAGGGTCACCGTGGCAGATGGCTTCACCATCCCATGCACCACAAAGATTCCTAAACTAAACATTACCTTGGAAAGGCATCAAATTGAGGAATACTTCTATGTGGTGGGCATAGGAGAAGCGAATGTGGTGCTTGGTATCCAATGGTTGCATTCACTTGGGGAGTACTACACCCAAAACTACCAAACCATGGAGCTCAAGTTTAAGGTAGACGGGAAAGAGGTGATTCTGCATGGTTTGAGCAATAAGTCACCCTTGGAATGACATCAAGGATGATGTAAGGGACCTTCCATGAGAGAACGATTGCATGGTCAACAAGGCAAAAAAGGCTGCAAATTCTCAGTTAGGACAGCCACTACATCATGCTGGTAATTCTAAAAATTTGAAGGAGATTCAGCCCATTTCGAGCATGGAGTATGTCGTGGAAAAGAAAATTCAGAATTCAGAAATTGAAGGCTGTATGGAGGCCACAAATACTCTCCATCTCATGGAGACGGAAGGACAAGCTAGGGACAACTCCAAGGAGGAAGAAGCCCTACACATTTATGCACTCATAGGCAACTTTGGAAGCATGTTTGGAAGGGGCAACATGAGGGTAAACAATGGACACTTCTTGGGACATCATGGCAAGGTTGCCAACTCCATGAATGTGTCCACATGAAAGGTATGGTTCCAAATTTATTCAAATTTGCTTGAATCATAAAAATTGGTGAACCTAATTTTTGGTTTGTTGGGAGAGTCTTAAGGCTCATTGGAAGTCCTAAGGGACATTTGGGTACAATACAAAAGGGCACCCACTCTAAGGTACACATACGGATGAAAATGGCCATGAAGGGCAGCCACGGTACAATCTTCCACCATGCTGTCCATAATAGTTCCAGCTCATTTGGTATGAGCTTGAGGGGCATCAAATCCATGTTGAAGGCATGTTGCAAACAAAAACTTCACAAGGGTAAGTTTTTGTTAAAAAATATCATGATTATGGATGATATGGCTGTTAGACATGATTACTGTTGACAATTTTAACCCCATAGGTCAAATTGCCACCCTTATCATTTGAAGCTTTTTATGTCATTGCCGTGGAACGATCCAAGCAGGTTTTTTGAGGTGTTCAGAGCAATTGTAGGGACAGGCCCAGAAGAGGCCAATGTGTATACATCTTCAACCTTCGGGCCAAGTGTTGGCATTCAAGTTTTCTTTCCACAGAAGTTTTCTACAAAGAGCCCGCGGCAAAAGAACAATGCCTATTTCTTTCGGAAAGAATTCTTTCGGGCTTTGTCCTTTGCCGAATTCTTTGGGACTTTTTGTCCGAAGCATTTTTTCGAGACAACTTTTCCAAAGGGTTCTTTTTGCATCTCCGAAGGGTTCCATTACATTTTCTCGAAAGACCATTTCCAAGTTCCGAGGGAACATTTGCAAAAGTCCGAAGGTCTTTTTCTCTTCAGAAGGGTTCTTTTTCACAACCCTGAAGGTGCATTTCCGAAATTCCAAAGGACAAAAGCTCATTTTGTAGAGTCTTTTTCCTTTTGGAAAGGTTCATTTCAAATATTTCGAAGGGTTCATTCCCTTCGGAAAAAGCAAGATTTCCAAAGGGTCTTTTCCGAAAGTTCTGACGACCATATCAAGATTTCCAAAGGGTCTTTTCCAAAAGTTTCGACAACCATATCAAGATTTCCAAAAAGGCATTTTCATATGGGCAAGTGGACAATGCAAGAAAATCTAAGGGTGCATTTCACATTTTCCGAAGGGTTCTTTTTCTTGTCGAAAGGACTTTTACACAATTCCGAAGGGTCGCTTTCGTTTCTTCCGAAGGGTATGTTCCCTTCGGGAAGGTTCTTGCAAGGAGAAAAGGCACTTAATAAAAATGCCGAGGGACACTTTAGAAATCCCGAAGAGCTCTTTCCCTTCGAAAAAGTTCGTGCCACAAAAAGCCGAAGGGTTCTTTTCAAAGGGTAAAGGACCATTTCAAAAAAGCCGAAGGGTATCTGCCCTTCGAAAAAGGACAATTTCAAAGACGAAGGGACATTTCACAAAGTCCCGAAGGGCTATTTCAAAATGCCAAGGGGTCTCTTTCCCCTCGAGAAAGTTGTCAAAAAGCCCGAAGGGCAATTTGGAAAGGAAGCCCGAATAATTCCTTCGAACAATTTGTTCGAAGGAAATGAACAAGAGGAAAATGCCGTAAGAAAGAAAAATACAAAGAGGAAAGTTGCGGACAAAAAGTACGAAGGAATTCCTTCGAACAAATTGTCTGAAAGAATTCTTTCGGAAGACTTACTAGCGGAGAGTTCATTGTCCGAAGAACAAATGCCCAGAAGAAATGCATGCCAAAGGAAAGTCCGAAGACTTGAATTCCCGCAGACAAATTACTCGCGAGAAAGTGATGAATAAAAACGAAAACCAAAAACAAAAGGCAAAGGATTTCAACAGCCAATAAACAGATTAACACGTTCTACAGCCTATATGTAGAGCATGCAAAGTGGCCCAAAGTAGGATTAGACACGTCCAGGACAAGCACGAAACATGCAAAAAATCCAATAAGGATATTGTTTAAGATCCATAGTCCAAGACATGCAACCATTTCAAACACGACTCCTTCAGTTCTAAAACGGAGACTCGAATGCATAAAAGGCTCGAGGAGTTTGATGGTGGAAGGCTATTTATAGTTGATTGGTCAAAGTTTCAATTGACTGTTTGTTGAAGCCATGCTTGTCTCCTAGTCATCTCTTGCATGCAATGATCCAACTTAGCGTCAAGTTCAAGCTTTCAACGTTTCCAACAGTTCAAATTTGGAGATTGGTGTAGCATCATGCATGATGAAGGTTTTGACTCAAACTTGAACACACCATTCTTTTCAAACGCCAAAGGGTTTTTAATGCAAGACAAAAGACAAGAAGATATTTTTAGAAATTTTTGTTATCTTGGCATAATGAAAATTGGACTTGGGATAATGTGGGAGTTAATCTCCTCTTCTATTTTCAGCGCCAACCTCTTGGTTGTATCTTTTTCTATATAAGTTGGCTTTTCAGCCTTGATTTGTATCCTCTTTTTGGCAAGACTATTCTACCAAAATTTGTGGTGTAACCTTTTCAGATTAATAGAAAGACAATTTTCAAACTCCAAAGTGTTGGTATAGTGTATTTATTCATTGATTTGCATATGTGATAGAATTTTCTTCGTTATCAAATCTTGATTCTTACCTAGTTACTAGCTGATCAGATTATGCAGATCATGTTCTGTGTTTAACATCTCTTGACTGAAGTTACAATGGATATAAGTCGTTGGTTAGTGCCTTGAATCAAGGCTATTCCTTCATTTCCCTCAAGCTTTGATCACCAAATGGAAACTTTTCATGAAATACTGATGCGTAGCGGTCATTTGGAGTTGAAAAATTCAGTTTTTTTACTGTCTGATCTGTGTTTTAGGAGCCCAACTTGAGTGGATCAAGCAAAATTTAGGTGTATCACCGTCATTAGATAGGATTTTTTTTCAAGTTTATTTCTTCTCTTTTCCCCAACAGTTCGTAGCATAGAGTAGAGATCCTAATTGATACACCAAAGGGAGCTAACCCTTATAATCTAGAGATTCAATCCACTACCCACAGCATAGAATTGTTTCCATGTTTCAACAAACTGTGAAGCCCTGAAACTAACTTCACAAGGGTGCGAGTTTGATTGACAACAATCATAGCCCACTAACCACTGAAGACATGACAATATATGTAATCTCTTTTGTCAAATTGAAATATCACATGTTGATGGGGAACGAAGCGCAGATTGCAGCTAGGTTGAGGGAGCTTCCAGCCCAAGAAATATGCAAAATTTTGAGCAAGGAAGCAAGTTTGGAGTGTGTTGGCAGCTATCCCATGATTGGTGATACAAAGCACAGCAAGGGCAACCCTTTGTTGGGGAGAGGGATAGCAATTCATTGCTGTCACAACACTTCCAACACATATGGACAGCGGTCTTTTCATAGGTACAACAATGAAAGGCTTCAAAATAAGGCCTTTTTTCCATGGAAAGAGGCTAAAGATGGATTCTATCTGAGGCCAATGGTTGGGGCAGCCCCCCAGATGTTGCAATTGCTTGAAAACAAGCAATTTTGGGCAAAGAGGATTGGCATGTCCCCCTTATGGACATAGAATAGGAAAAGACCCTTAGCCGAATTCCTAGATGTTTCCCATCAGCTAAGGGAAAGTAAAATCAAAAGGGAAACTTTGGGTCTATTTTTAAGTTATAAGAGATACCTTTGGATATATCTTTTTTTAATTATAACTTAAAAGTCATTAGTGGAACAAGGGTTAGCTTAACCCTTAATGAAGAAAGTGAATGATATCTTTTAAACCACTCTAACTCTCTCTCCAAGTGGAGCGCCCCTTTTTTGAAAGAACTAGTGGGAAAGAATGGTATAAAAAGTGGTTTGATGATCAATTGACAGGGTACCATGAATTTTCAAAATTGAATTTATGAGTTGAAGCACGAAAAGCTTGACTTATTGCTTTGAAGACGAAAACCTTCAAAGTTTCTGAATTGAGGACGAAAACCCTTGATATCCAGATTGGGCAACTTCGTGAGGAAGTTGTATTGAGTGTACTTGGCATCTAAGGGTGTTTTGAACACCACTTTGTCTTCTACAGGTGTGGCAAACTAGTTTGAGGGTTGGGCGAGTTGGTTTGGGGCACCAAAAGAGGGCAGCGAGCTGCCTAAAGTGCAGCAAACCACCTTGGAGGAGCAGCGAACCCTTCCTATGTTTGGGCGAAGGTCTTCAAGGCCTATTTTGACCATTGCTTGGGTTTGGAACAGCCACACTCACTTCTGATCTTTTTTATGATAATTTCCAACCATTGAACATTGAAAAAATCAGGTTTTTGAATGATTATTGTTGGCTGTAATATTTGATAATTTTCTAAAATTTTTTAAGCAATTGAATATTATTTGTGTGCCATATTTGGGCACCTACAGCAGTCTACAAATAATTTCATATATCTAAGGTGTGAATAAAATTAGAAAATTGCATATTTAAATAGGGTTTGTTGAAAAACCCCTTTGTTTAGTTTTCAGCCCTAAAGGGGATATTACATCTCTTGTGTGTACATTATCCTTGATATTCTACATGAATACAATTGAAATGTTCCATCTATTTTGTAAGTTGTACTTTGTATAGTTATGCATTATTTGTTTCTTTTACTAGAATTGTTTGATTTATTATTGCATACTACATTTATGGTGTATACACGTTATTTTTACTTTACTAAATCTTTTATGTTCTAGGGCTTGTCAGCATATTAATCTCCATGAGTGTATGTTCGCGCATACACTAGGATTGAGGTGGGTCGGCTCATAGCACTTTGTGAGAGATGTGTCATGCACTATCCTTCCTACTACCACCTTCATACCAACTTCATACCTCATATGATGTCTTCATGTCTTCCTGAAATCCTAAAACCCTGACATCTTAAAATCCGGCTAAGTCTAAAATCTTATGGGATCCTCCAAAAACTAGAATCTTCATTATAACTCCTATAGGTATGAAACCACTCTCAAACATCTTGAAAGTATATTCATTAAATAAAATTGAAGTATTTATACTTAAATATTTATTTGATAAATATACTTTCAATAAGTGGTTGGCCAAGATGAGTATGTCTAGGTTCTATGCCCCTATTTAAAGGACAAATCCCAAGCATTTCTAATAGAAGAAACAACACTCTGATTTGCTATGCTTGCACAAACAAATATTCCTTAGGAAGTGTGTCACCTATAGACGAATTATCCAAATCTTTAGAGTCTTCAAACGAGCAACCCCCTGCGAACAAGGGAAGTCCTCTATCAAAATATAGGTCATGGAACTCTTTCTCGTATGAGGAGAGACCAACCTACAAGGAGAATATTCAAGGCATTGAACAATTATTCATCAATGAAGATAAAGAAGACTAGCCATCGCCTCTCACATCTGATGTGCCCATTGTCATTGGCGGTGACCAAGGAAACAAGTGTGATGTTGAACAAGAAACTGAAAGAAGTGAGTGTTGGGAAGACATTGAGGGTGTGAACTATTGACAAACCTTCCACAAGTCAGATTTTCTCTTGCCACTTGGAAAGTTCTCGTCTCTAGCCAAGGAATAATATATGGTTTTCCTTGACCAAAATAGGTCATTTCTACAGACTCTGCAGGTCATTTCTACGGACTTTGCAGGATTTCTACGGACTCTCCAGACACTTAGGCGACAAAAGGGCCTTTCCAATTTGTCCGAAAGGCAATTTTAGAGGCCAAACAGCCCTTACGGAGGGCAGAAAAGACAGAAAGAGCCGATGAGAAAATCCGAGAGCTTCGGAAAAAGGGCGAAGGCAAAAGAGATGAATTCTTTCGGACTTTTGTTCGAAGAAATTTGGAAGACCACAGAGACAAAAAGTCTGCACAAGGAAAAGCCAAGGAATTAATTCGAAAGAGGCATTTTCAAGAATTCCGAAGGGCAGGGTACCCTTCGGAAGGGTCACTTTCAAAAAAGCCAAAGGGCACCTACCCTTCGGGCAGGAACAAGACCAAATCAGAGACCGTTGCAAAAAGCCGAGTGCCCTCCAATTTTTTCGAAGGGCACAGGCAGAGAACACTTGGCCGGTTGCAGAGGGCACTTGGTCGGTGCCGAAGGGCACTTGGTCGGCGGAAGGCCACATTTGAAATCCCGAAGGGCACATTTCGGAGGGAAAAGCAAGGAAAAGAATCCTTTGGACTTTTTGTCCGAAGGAATTCCTTCGAACAAAAAGTCCGAAGGAATTCGGAAATGGCTCGCACAAAGAGAAGTCCGAAGAAAGACAAAGAAAAACAAGAAGCAAAGGCAAAAGAGGGAAGAATTCCCTCGAACTTTTTGTCTTCCCTCTTTTGCCTTTGCTTCTTGTTTTTCTTTGTCTTTCTTCGGAATTCTCTTTGTGCGAGCCATTTCCGAATTCCTTCGGACTTTTTGTTCGAAGGAATTCCTTCGGACAAAAAGTCCAAAGGATTCTTTTCCTTGCTTTTCCCTCCGAAATGTGCCCTTCGGGATTCCTTCGGACAAAAAGTCCGAAAGAATTCAAAGAAATAGCCAGAGGAAAATAAACCCAAAGAAATTCGAAGGAACAGCTGGGCATAAGTCCAACACATCAACCCGAAGGGTATGTGTCCTCCAGAAAGTCCATCAGATTGTCTCTAAGGGCAGGAAAGACCATGGTTAAAAAGCCAAGGGGCACATTTCGGAAAACACAAGTCAAGCCAAGAGGCAAAGGATTCCTTCGGACAAAAAGTCTGAAGGAATTCGCAGAAGTGACAGGCCCGAAGAAAGTGCGACAGAAAAGACCGACGAAAAACCCGAAAGAATTCCGAAGGTCAGAGACCGAGATAAATCTTGTGGACATTTTGTCCGCGGGAAAAAGCCGAAGGAAAGAAAGCCGCAGAAAAGTGGCAAGACGGAAGTCCGAAGGAATAAAGCTTCCGATGACGTCCCGCAAGCCATCAATTTTTGACTGCGAGAAGTAACCGTTAAAACCAAAGAGACAAGAAATCCGAAATAAATGGAGACTGACTGTGCAAAAGAGAATAGAAAATAGATAAACCGACGAAAGAGTTGAATACGAAATCCTGCCAGAAATAGACGCGAACAAGAAGATCAGAATAGAACATAATACATGCAAACAGGAGCTATTTTTGAACATCGGAGCTATTTTCGAATGATCGATCAAAGCTTCAGTTGACTGATTATTAAAGCCATGTTCGTCTCCATTCAGCGCATGCATCCTAAGGTCAATCCAGCTTCAGCAGGAGTTCCAAATTCGAACGATGAGTTGACTGTTCCAGATTTAGAGTTAATTAATTGATTAAAACGCTGCTTCACTAGAAGCTTTCCATGAGAAGGACAATGATCTTTTCGTCCAACTCAGCTTAAATAACTGTTAACTCAGTTTTCAAACGCTACAACTCGGCAATCAAGCAACTCACATGGAGTTCTAAATTTGACATTTGCGTAGATTTCCATGCAAAAAAGAGGTGGGCAGTTCATAACAAAGATAAGTGCACTTCATCAAGCGAAGAAGCTTCATGCAAGGACAAAAGGAAAATTATATTTTATTGAAAGGCCAAGTAAAGCCTTGAGTTAACCAAAGTGAATCTTCTCTTCAAGTTTTCTATGCCAATCTTTGGCCTCTTGTAATTTTCTATATAATGGCTTTCAGCCTTGATTAACGATCACCCAATCTCTCTTGGTTAGACCAGACTCTGCCATTGGTGAGTTGTGTAACCTCTTCGATCAATAGGGACTGTACTTTCAAATTTCAAGCGTTGGCATAGTGTATATTTCTTCAGCAATTTGCATGAGTGGTAGATTTCTCTCCCTTCCCAAATTCTATTTCATACCTAGTTGTTATATTATCCTTGTGCAGGTCATGTTAAAGTGTTCTTTATATCCTTGTTGAAGCTGTAAGTGGATGTTAGGTGGCCGTAAAGTGTCTTTTATCAGACTTCTCTCCATCGTTTTCCCTCAGGTTTTAGTTATTGGATCGAACCTCTGCATGAAATACTTATGCATAAGTGATTAATTGAAGTCTAAGGTCTTCCTTCTCCCTTGTTCGTTCAGTGTTCAAGGTTCCAAATTGAGTGGATCAAAATTATGGTGTGTCACCCCCTTTAGGTAGGATTTCCCCTTTAAGTTTCCTTTCTCCCTTTTCCCCGGTAGTCTGCAGCGTAGAGTAGATGTCCAAATTGATACATCATACAGGAACCAGCCTTCTCTAGAGGTTCTTCTCACTATTGAGGCACCCACCCTCGTGAGAAGATCCCATTGTTTCAGCCGGATAAAAGACTGGCCGTTTAGCGCACGTCTTCGAATCAAGGGGCAGCTCCAGGTTGACAACATGAACATCAAGGCCCAAGCTAAGAGGATTTCTCGAGGCCGCATACAATGTGGGGATCTAACAATGTCGATGACAATATGCGAGCATGAGGGAAAGCGTTACCAGTCTACTAGAGAAGAAGATTCTGATAGACAATAAGGGAGCAACAAAGAAACAAAAAATTGTACATTAATAATCACCAAACAAAGTTTGGTAGTGCACACAAATGGGATAGTCAAGATCGTCAAGACTAGAACAACCTAAGAAGCAACATCAAGGCCAAGTCACTCTAACAAGGGGGTAGTGTCCCACAATGCAAGACATGCAACACTATATGGAAAGTTAACATGCAAATCATGAGTCATTTAGGTTAAGGGCATTTATGATTACTCTTAAAAGCATAGCAGAGGCCCAAGGGAAATGGGTGCTCTCATCTCATCTAGGTGCAGTTCATCTGTCCATTTAATGAATGGTGGACAAGCCTCACCAACTTAATGTATAATGCAAAGGAAACTATCATAGGTCTAGATGTGCAAAGGAGAGGCTACTTTAAGTCAGTGTTGACTCAACATAGGCTCAAGGGGAGCTGACAAACACTCAAAAAGAGTTGACCACTCAACAAGAACAATTTATTGCAGAAAGATCGAGTTAGTAGGAGCAAGAAGCATTCTTGGTAGAGATACAGTGCTTTTAGGAGTTACAGTAGCAGAGAGACAATAATGCCTAAGATTGTGCCTTGTCGGAGTCACGAAGGGATGGTTGTAGCCGGTATCAAGAGGAGATGGAGTAACTATAGTGGAAATTTTTGTGGAGAAATAAAATTCAGACATTGAGGTGGCAGAGTCTACCATAAGCTACAAAGGACCACAGAAATGGCATTGCAAGTTCACACAAAAGGTGCAAAGCAGGAAGAGGACTTGAAATGAAATTCAAAGTGAGGTGGTGAGCATATAGATAGAGCTCGAGCTGCTGAATACCTTGGTCGCAAAGTCCCCAAGTCTACATCATCTTCAACAACTAATCATCTTTAGCAGCTCATCCCTCTCAGCCCTCACATCCTGCCACCACATTTAAGTCACATCTAAATCCTCCAAAGGATGCTACATCTTCCTTAGACCCTCTACTTTTTTCTTAGTGTCAGCAAGGAAGCCAACAAGCCTTGAGTGGGGTTAGATGAGGTGTCAATTGTATTAGAGTTGGTCAGCAATTTTGTCTTAAGTCCATATGTTATGATTAATGAATGAAATAGGTATGTTTTATATCATATGTAATGTTCATGCGCATATTCTTTATGTTTTGGTTAGTCACAATTGGTATAAATTGGGTGGGACAGTTGGTCCAACCAACAAACCTCTCAAGCTGACATCCGTAATTATAGTACAGACTAGGAGTTGGTCAGGAAGCTCTCTTGTGAGTACATTCTCCTTGGTATTCTTGTCCATGATTGATGTACATTACACATTACATGAATACAACTGAGGTGTTTCATATATTTCTATTGGTTGTACTTTGTATAATTCTGCATTGTATATTTCTTGTACTATAACTATTTGTTTTATTATGGCATGCTACAATCCCCACATAATCAGCTTGGCCTCTTAACCATTTTTGTTGGTAAACGATTGGTCAATAAAGGGTTTTTTTGGGGTGGGGAATTTATGGAACTATTTGTTACAATGGTGGTACTCTATGCTTTTTGAATCAAACACAAAAGTAAAACACAGCAGAAAACTGGCATATCAAGAACTCTGCAAAATGATCCCGAATATTTGCCTTTTCAAAAAATCAACTTCACAAGGCTGACCCTTATTGGAGAGCTTGGAAAGGGGGTAATGGGAAGGCCTTTTACAATCATGTGAAAAAGGATCTATACAACTAAGTGAGACACAACTTTATAATTGCTGCATGATTGAATAGGCAATGTGGGATCCATGATCCTGAAGGGCAATGGAAAAGGCATTCCAGCTAATTTCAAAATAGTGGTCTTGTTCCAAACATAAAGTCCTGAGGTGGCTTTTATAACACCAAGGTTTGGCAGTTAAATCAAGGCTCTAAAAGATTGGTGTCACAAATTCATTATGCAGATATTGTGGATGATATAAATCAATTGGTCACATTTCTTGAAAGTGTACTTTTTTCAAGGCTTTTTGGGCATGGTTACAAGCTGAATTCAACTATGTTTTCGCCAGCCCTCTTAAAGGCATATAATTTGGTTGTCCACCATTAGTTTCTTGTAGAAGGAACAGTGTAAAGAAGCTTTTTATGGGGATTATTCCCCACTCAGTTTAGAGTAATTGAGGATTTTAAAGGAGGATTTGGATTTTGATTGTCAAAGTTCAAGAGTGTTTGATAGATTTCAAGCTGCCTCAGTTGATAATAATTGAAAAAAGGCTTCTAGAAAGACCTGTGAGAATTGTTTTCAAGAGTGTGTTTTCATAAATATTTTGGTTTGATGCCCCTTGGAAGTGCAGGCTCGGATAGCTTTTATGTCTAGGGAGAGATCTTCCCTACAACCCAAGATTTTTTTTTTAAGGAAATATATTAAAGAGAAATCATAAATGTACAAACTCTACCATGCCAGGGATGGTAACTATTACTCCAAACCTGGGCAATAGAAACCAGTGTTTTCATAATTAACTCACTCATCAGAGAAAATAAGTCTAATCTAGCTCTAAAATGTGACTTAAGTTTCTCTTGAACTATATTCGACCACCAATGTGGTGAAAGGCCATAACATATAATATAACTGTTGTCCAAGGCCCAATCGGCCTAAAAATTGAAGCAGTTATAAAAAAAATTATGCTTCCATGGATACACATTTTTTATGTAATTTTTTCATGAATACCTATGTAATTATGTTGTTATCAGTTGTAATAAAAGATGTAAAAAAAAATTAGGCTTCCATGAGTACACATTTTTTCTACCTTACTAATACGGATGTGAGAATCGGATATGGGGATACAAGGAATTTTTTTGGGGGTAGGCTTGGATACATTTTGGATACAGCCGAATAAATATATATATATATATAATTAAAAATATAAAAAATATAACCATATAAACAAAGTTAACCACATAATATGCATAGAGGAAACAAAATAAGTTAAATCACCACAAAATATACTCATAATTCAATGCCAAATATCATAATATTCAATGATCGATCTTAGATTAGTTTTATAGCATGTTCTTTGTACTAGTAGCATGGATGATAATCCCTATCTACATAGGTTGCTAAGACAAATGTGCAGATCTGAATATCCATTCTCTGAAAGGCCCCTTGTATGCGCTTCATTCTGCTCTGCAAATACACTCCATCAGCAACTAACTTTTGCTTTTTCTCATCTCGGTCACCATGACTGGTCTAGGAATCGGAAGCCTCAATATTGATAAAATCAATTGCAGAAATGCAATAATTTGTTTTGCATTTGAAAAGCTTCAAATGGCATCAAAACATATGTACTGGACAAAGGGTCAACTCCCCATAGCCAGCACAAATACTGACAAATTCCGGATAAACTGAATAGCCATATAACTATGAGGCTTTAGATTAATGAAAGAAATATTTTAAATGATTTAACAAAAACCTATTGTAACTGCACACACCATTCACTTTCAAATATCTAAGAAATATTCAAAAGCATCCAACAAAAAACTGTATGTAACTGCACACGGTTAACTTCTGTAACTGAGAATCCACTTTATTTTGTTTTTAATTGTATTTTGAAGTCCATGTTTGGCTTTTCATGAGGCAAAACTGAAAAAAAAAAAAAAATCATTTTTTTGCGGGGATACGCCGCAGATACGACCAGAGTACATCCCTGGGCCTGTGGATATGCACGACACGTCCCACAGGCCCAGCGACATACCCTAGCCGTATCCCCAAAATATCCGTATCCACAGGCATTTCGTATCACATCCAAGGGGCATATATGCAGTATCCGGTAACGTAGCATTTTTTAGGTAAATTTTTCATGAATACCTATGTATTAATGCTGTTCTCAGTTGGAATAAAAGATGTATTTCTCCGTCCATCAGGCGGTAGTGTAATGATAAATGGATACATTCACAACGGGGCGATACAAGGTCAAATGCCACTTTGTGATATGGCAGCACATCCCCGATGCACTCCCTGTTTATGGGGCATTGCGTTAAGGCAGCTTAAAGTCATGGCCACGAATAAAGTGCTTAAATTCTCATGCCTAATATGGTGCCATGTGAGGGCTGGGGCCCGCTGATGTCCATAGGTACCCTTAGCAAAAAATATATATATATATATGCATTTCTCCAAAAATGAATTTCTTTGTACTCTTATCTGAATGTCAATTTCTATAGATCTCTTCTCCTTAGGTTTGTGGGCTGTGTGGTTTCCGATGGGACAAATATGTCCCTTCGGGGGCTTTCACATAATATCCTAGAGTGCTTTCAGGTAAGGCTAGAGTGCTTTCAGGTAAGGCTTGGATTCATACAGATTTTCCAGTATTTTGAAATTCGGTGCTTAGTGCAAGGTTTGGCCTTGAAGAAAGCTATAATAGATTCCAAGGGATATAAAAGCACTCCTGCTTCCCTAGTGGCTGCAACATTCCCAAGCTAAAACTATCGGAGTTAGTTGCAGACATTCAACAAATGGGATAATGCCAGCTACATTAATGATAGCTCATATGTCAACTTATAGGTTCTTGCTCTCAGCCAATATTTTGAGAGACTGGATACAAAACCATGGGCATGTACCAAGCTGCATCAATATCATCATAGGATCTTGAGGTTATTTCACAGTCTTCTTTGAAAATAAATACTGCAGGGAGGAAGTTTTCCAAGGGTTCCATGATATTCTTGGGAAAGAAACCCTCCATATGAAGTGTTGGAGTCTACACTTCAATCTCACAAAAGAACTTCCTTCAGTTGGACCGATCGAGGCACATCTAGTTATATTGCTTTTACAATTTCAAAATGAACTTCGCTTCAGAGCTATAGATGAACGATAGATGAGTATGAGGCATCTAACCCCACTCTTAGTTAGCAATTCATCACTTACATTTGTATCAACCTAGATTAGAGAAACCCTTGTTGAAGAAAATTCATCTTTCAATGAGACAATAAATCGAAAATGGCTAATAGACTAAAAGAAAATCCTTTTCAAGGATTGAGATTGCCATGACTATGGATATTGATTTATAGCCTGTCCCCTCAATACTGAAGTGGTACTTAAAAAACTATGACACTGTGAAAGGTAAGGGAGTCTGTCAAAAACTCCCACAAACTTTTTATCAATCAAGTCATCCTTTCATGCTGTTACCCACCAATGAGACTAAAGTTCTATGTCAGAAGAAGGCTAATGAAGCTATAAAAATACGTCCCAAATTAAATACCAAATTTAGGCTAGGTCAGATTTAGTAATTTTTTCAAATAAACTCAGAAATTGTTGAATCCCAAACTGTGGCAATCAAATTAACTAATTCAACAAATTTTATTGCTCTACATCTAATGGAATTTCATCAGTTCAAATTTGTTTCTTTTGATCAACTCAAATCAATTATAAATGTTTTAAAATAACAAAGAACATATAACTAAGAATATTAGCTTATAACTTTACTATTATATCCAACTATTGAAATGAAAATGCTAATGCTGCTACTAGAGAAAGCCCAAACACCACTAATATAGAAAATGCCCATTACAAATCCCCGCAAACACTAAAACACCAATAGATGCCCTTAACGAAGATGACACCTATTGTGAGCGCCCACAAACTCTTAAGAAGACATCTCATAACATCCTCTATAAAAAAGACGTCCAACATTTAGACATCCACTATGAATGCCCCAGAACACTAAATAAGTGATCCAAAATAGATCATGTGGAAAACAAAGGTGATGAAAAGAAAGAAAAAAGCAAACAAAGCTCTGAAAAGGAAATCACAAATTAAATACCGAGTTTACACCAAGTCAGATTTACATGTGATGTTCAGAGTTTTAACTCTTAAGAACAAATTAAATACCAAGTTTACACCAAGTCAGATTTACATGTGATGTTCGGTTAACTCTGACCTCAGATTTGTGCTTACAAATTTCTATGGGCTCAAGAAGTTAAGTCTCAGAGAGGAATGTCAGCACCACTTTCAAGAGAATGGTGGGAGATACTCTGGGAAATGGCTTATTGGAGGAGATTTCAATATGCTAATGGAGGTTTTTGATAAATATGGAGGATGATCGGATGGTAGGAAAGACCTGGAGACTCTCCAAAATTTTGTTTCTGACATGTAATTTTTGGATATTAGGCCTTGCTACGGTAAATTTACCTGGAGCAACAAGAGGAGTTTATTGCAGAATGGTTTGATATATTTTTCGGCTACAAGGCTTGGCTGGACCTAAATCTGATTCTGAAGTCTGAGATTTTTCAAAAGGGCGTTCAGATCACAAGCTGGTTAGTCTTCTTATTAAGGAGGATTGCTCTCCTAGGAATTGCCCATTCAAGTCCGAGAAGTTGTAATTTGAACACCCAGAGTTCTAAGACACTATTTTTAGGTGGTGGACTGAGTCCCCTAAGCTTCATGGATATAATATGTTTAGTATCGTTGGGAAGCTGAAGTTTCTCAAGGGAAAGCTCAAGGAGTGGAATAGAAGGAGCTTCAAAAACATTTTCCGTAAAAGAGATATATAGAAGATAGGGCCAGGAGGATACATGATGACATCCAAATCCTCGGCCTAGACAAGGGGAGGAAAGCACAAGAGGAAGAGATCATTTGGAGGCAAGGTCTACGATCTAGTGGCTGAAAGAGGGAGATAGAAACACTATGTTTTTTCATTGATCTGTTGTCAAGAGGAGACAAGGAAATATGATTCTTATTTTGGAGTCCCAAGATGGCAGAACTGTGAAAGATCAAGAGTAGATTCATGTTGGAGTGGTAAAACATTTTTGAGGACCTGCTTACAGAGGAGATTGTGGACAAAGGGAATGCTCAAGAGCGATTGCTCTCAAATATTCCATATCTTGTCTCTAAAGCCAGAATCTTGCCCTAAACAGTCCTATGAAAAAGGAAGGAGTTAGAAAAGTTATTCTTGAGATGCAGGGAGACAAGGCACCAAGTCTGGAACGTTTTCCCACTCTCTTCTTTCAAAGGCATTAAGATATGGTTGGACATGAGGTAACAGAGGTTGTTGAAGAATCAAGGTATTCCCATTAGATCCTCAAGTCTCTCAATCCAACTTTCATAGCTCTTGTCCCTAAGATCTCTGATGCAAAGACTCTTGATAACATAGACCTATTTCTTTATGCAACAACTTGTATAAGATTAATGTTGTGGTTATGGCTAATAGGATCAAGGCAGTCCTTCCTCATATCATTTCCGAAAAACATGGGGGGTTTGTTAAAGGAAATCACATTGTGGATGTTATTTTTGTCCTCCATGGGGTTATTCACTCCCTAAAGAGCAGTGATAGCAAAGACATTCTCTTTAAGCTTGACATATAAAGGCATATGATAAGGTCTATTGGGAATTCCTCACAAAGATTCTTGAAAAATTTGTTCTATCAAAACCAGATCTCTGACGGGAATGGCTTAAGGAAAGTTTTTCTATTAAAAAATTTCCATTCTTCTCAATGGCTCTCCTATTGGATTTTTCAAGGTTTCGTGAGGGCTTAGGTGGAGGGGGGCAATCCCCATATCTTTATATTATTTTGGCCAAGGATCTTGGAAGGGCTGTCAAAGAGGTAAGTGGAAGGTCAAGGCTAAAGGGGATTAGAATATCATGTGCTAGTGAAGCAGTTACCCACCTACGATTTGTGGATAACACAATGCTAACAGCAGATCCCTACCTAAAGAAATACAAAGTTTTGAAAAATATTCTTCAAAATTATGAGGTGGTCAACAGATAAATAGAAGGAAATATAGGGCCTTGTTTATAAATATGAAGTAGATTTAACGATTGTACTTCTCTAGAATTCTAGGGAGTGAAGTGTCTCAAATCACTAACTCCTAGAGGTATAGTGTGTAGATTCTACGCATTTGGCGTAGTTCCATTTGGAAGTTGTTGCAGAGTTGGAGTGTGCCTTCCGCATAGCACGGTGGAATGTGTATATGGTATTTACGGTGTTGGCAGTTTGGGATGTCCACTCTACTTGGGTTCTAATATTTCGAGAGTTTGTTTCTCATGGGTTCCTGACTGTGGCAGTTGTGATTTTGGAGTTTGGTTGAGTTGTATTCGCCAGTTTGATTATGGATTCCTCTTGGTTATATTTCAGAGGATATTGCGGGAGCTTGCGTTGATTGATAACAGTATAGATCATGACTACATGTGGGATCCAAGTGGATTGATTGGTTTATTGTTCAGCGATTGCTTGGGGACAAGCAATTTCAGGAGGGGCAGACTGTCATGTCCCCTTTCCAGTTGACATCTCGCAGAGTTGATGATTAGCCTATTATGCGACCCTCATAGGCTAATAGGATGGATAGAGGGTCATGATGGAGCTTGGCTTGGCTTCGACTAGCAGAATTTTCCCAGTTGGCATTCGTTCGGGCTCTTTCGGACATGTTTGTCTGTTCTCTTATTTTTTAGGGATATTTGACACGCAACGGAGCACCCTTGTTTTGGTATGGTCATGTGCGGAATTACTCCCTTGTTCGCCAACTTCAGACGGATCGAGAATCGGATATGTATCGAGGGAGATTAATATTTAATTGATTTAATTAAATATTAATTATTTGGCGTAATTATGACTTAGGCGTTTTGGGCCAAGGGGGCGCTCATTATGAAGGGGGTCGTTTTAATTATATTTTATAATTAAAATTGTGTCTTAGACTATGGAAAAATTAAAAGAAAAAAAAAACCCTAATTTTTAATTGTGAAACCCTAATTAGGGCAAGCGCACCTTTTAGAGGATATAAGGGTTTCTCATTGAGAGGAGCGCCATAATATTCATGTTGAAGACAAATTTTTGCTAAGTGTTTTTCTGAGAACACTGAGCCAAGGGTTTCCAGTATTCTTTTGCATTGGAGAACGTGCAATCTTTAGTATGTGCAATTCAGAGGTTGTGAGATATCAGTTGATCTATTCCCAGTTTGAGAGATAATTTCACACAGAGATTATCACAAAGATTTACAGGTATTTATTTCATCAGGGTTTGATCCAGAAATCATCCAGAACGAGATTCCCAGCAGTGGCGCCACCTTTCTTGAGTTCTGGAGTGCAGCGTTACCAGGCCATACTGTTTTTATTGCCACCGTACGGAATCCGTACGATACTATACCAGGCCGTACAATACCAACAGGGGCATTTTCTCTCTCCTAGGGCAAAACGCCTTCTTTTTCAAAAAATTGATGATACCCTTTTGAGCGCCTACACTTCTATCATCTTTCTGTACCTTCAGAAGCGCGGAGAATGGGGTATTTATTGCAGCCGTACCGGCTGTACCAGGTCTAGGGTTTGCTGAAAAAAATCAGGTTTTTAACAATATTTGATATTATTTTGTATGCATGATACAGAATTGATATTGTAATCATCTCGGAAGAATAATAATAATATAGTTTAGCCAGAAGAAGTGTTTACTGCTTCAATATTTATTTATTTGAATTGTATACGAAATAATCTTGCAAATTTCGCATTCTTTATTTCATGCCAAAAACACAAAAAAATCAAAATACACAAAACAGTCCAAAAAAATATTCAATTTCAGAAATCAAGGAAACAGGGGTTTCTACAGTGGTATCAGAGCTAAATCCTGCCAACCTGAGGGTTTAGCAATCTTATGCAGCCAAAAGAGTTTGGGTCACCCAGGTATTATACTCGCAAGAGAGCCTTGGTTGACAGGCAACAGGGTTTGAGCGGGCAGCCGGAAGACATGGCTAACAATATTGACAGGACCCGTATTCCTCATAATCCTAGGGATCAAGACGATGCAGAGGTTTTACTTGCTCTCAGAGATCTACGAGTAGGGCAAAGGCAGTCTAACGAAGTATTACAACAGTTGACAAAAGCACTGCAGAGATTGGGTACTTCGAGGAGACCGTCACCACATCGTGACGATGACAGGAGTGATGCAGGATCACAGAGAGCACTTAGGACTGCTTCCCGGACAGCAAACAAGCCTACTAGGCCTACTTTTGTGAGGCAGGAGGCCGATGAGGTGATAGCAGGTGAGGAGCATGAGGAGTTGTTTGCAGACACACTTATGGCAGCGAATGATGAGTGGGAGTTATTATCACCTGAGGTCAGAGAGAGGATTACTTTTGACCGATTCCTAACACAGAGGAGAGAACATAACAGAGGCCGACAGGATTGGAGACCTAGACACTGGCGATGTTCGACAGCAGTGGCAAGGTCACAGCGCAGGCCTGGGTTAGTAAGCTAGACACATTTCTCACATTGCGTCCGATGGCTGAGAGAGATGCTATCAAATATGCGACATTGCATCTTGAGGGGGTAGCTCACGATTAGTGGCACCACAGGATGGTGACACTCCAGCATGATCGGATCACATCTTATCAAGAGTTTGTTGATAGGCTGGTGGAACAATTTGACAGGAAAGATCCGGAATCCTATTTCAGGGAGTTGGCTCAGTTACGCCAGAGTGGCAGTCTAGAGTCTTACATTGGTGACTTCCAGAAGTTATCAGTTATGGTTCCTGACATTTCAGAGAGGCGACTTGTAGTGCTCTTCATGGAGGGATTGACAGAACCATTGAGAGGTTGGATCAAAGGCTTTGATCCTCCTTCGTTACAGGAAGCTATGAAGAAGGCGCGTAGTATGGAAATGGCAGCCCCATCTAGTAAATTTAACTCCAGAGGTACTTCTTCATTCAGGGACAATAAGGGCTTCAACAGAGATAGAGAGAATTCAGATTTTATCAAAGACAAATCAGATTTTAAGAATGATTCAAAGGGCATACCAGTACCACCACCTTTGGATCGAGAGGCTCTTAACGATCTACGCAGGAAGAAGCTTTGCTTCTACTGCAAAGGTCCCTATGATGCCAATCACGATTGTCCTTTGAGGCCTAAGGGCAAGGCAAATCGAGTGATGTGGGCTTATTATGAGGATTTGGAATCAAAAGATTCCGAACATCAGGAGAGTTCTGAGGAGTTAGAGGCAGAGGCAGATTCAGAGCTTCAGATTCAGGAGGCACGCCTATCTAGCATCCAGCAGGAGGGTTCATTCAGACTCCATGGAGATTTGGCAAGACAGAGGGTCATCACCCTTCTTGACACAGGAGCCACACATAATTTTATAGATGCTAGATTTGTGGAGAAACGTGGACTCACTACCGAGGATTTCGAGGGCATTAGAGTTAAGGTGGCCGATAGTTACACTCTTAGGTGTGAGCGGATGATTAGAGATCTCCCATTGCACTTGAACAACTATGAGTTCAAAGCTGATTATTATGTGGTGAACATGGGGGATATAGATTTGGTCTTGGGCATGAAGTGGCTTCATTCCCTTGAGGAAGTCACTCTTCGTCTCAAGGACATGGAGATTCGTTTTGATGTTGATGGGAAAACACATATTCTAAAGGCATTACAGGACAGCAACATCAAAACTATTTCTTTTCATCAGGTGGAGAGACTCATACGACACGACATGGTAGAGTGGGCTGCCGAGTGCACAGTGGCACCAATATAGGAGGGACAGCAGAAGACTGAGTATCATCCTGACATCCAGCAATTGAAAGTCGAGCATGATAAGGTATTCAGCGATATTCCACCAGGGAGACCTCCAGACAGGGGCATTGAGCACATTATTAAGCTGGAGGATACTCGGAATTCCTTGGTGTGTACTCAGTTGGCTCTCCAAGATTCTGAGAGACATGTGGACGAGCTTTGTCTTGAGGTGAGTTCAGTTCAGGAGTTAGCGCATGCGGCAGGGACTCAGCTTTCTTTTACAGTCAGGCCACATGTTAATGATGATATGAGTATGCCTAGCATTCACACTCCGGATTCAGAGATTGTAGTGGGTACAGGAGATAGGTACATGAAGTCAGTTGGTATTGTTCACATTACTCAGGTGAGGAGTTTACTGGAGTTGCCAGTTGATTTCCGTTCATGGATTGGATGTTGGGATCCTTATCTTGGTACTTGGGACGATTTGACGCCATGGGATGAGAGTTGTGATAGACATGGCATGGTGATAGGCGCTGGGGTTGACAATTTGTCAATGCATGACTTAGAGCAAGAGTTGATGGCAAGTAGATTTGGTTTGTGTTATTGTTATCTAGCATGTGATGTCTCTTCATTATCAGCGATGCATAGGAGTTTGGGTGATGAGACCATGGTAGGTGATCTGCAGAGATGTTGATTACAGTAGAGGTACAGTGTGTGGATTCTCCGCACTTGGCGTAGTTTCATTTGGAAGTTGTCGCAGAGTTGGAGTGTGCCTTCCGCATAGCACGGTGGAATGTGTATATGGTATTTACGGTGTTGGCAGTTTGGGATGTCCACTCTACTTGGGTTCTAATATTTCGAGAGTTTGTTTCTCATGGGTTCCTGACTGTGGCAGTTGTGATTTTGGAGTTTGGTTGAGTTGTATTCGCCAGTTTGATTATGGATTCCTCTTGGTTATATTTCAGAGGATATTGCGGGAGCTTGCGTTGATTGACAACAGTATAGATCATGACTACATGTGGGATCCAAGTGGATTGATTGGTTTATTGTTCAGCGATTGCTTGGAGACAAGCAATTTCAGGAGGGGCAGACTGTCATGTCCCCTTCCCAGTTGACATCTCGCAGAGTTGATGATTAGCCTATTATGCGACCCTCATAGGCTAATAGGATGGATAGAGGGTCATGATGGAGCTTGGCTTGGCTTCGACTAGCAGAATTTTCCCAGTTGGCATTCGTTCGGGCTCTTTCGGACATGTTTGTCTGATCTCTTATTTTTAAGGGATATTTGACACGCAACGGAGCACCCCTGTTTTGGTATGGTCATGTGCGGAATCACTCCCTTGTTCGCCAACTTCAGACGGATCGAGAATCGGATATGTATCGAGGGAGATTAATATTTAATTGATTTAATTAAATATTAATTATTTGGCGTAATTATGACTTAGGCGTTTTGGGCCAAGGGGGCGCTCATTATGAAGGGGCCGTTTTAATTATATTTTATAATTAAAATTGTCTTAGACTATGGAAAAATTAAAAGAAAAAGAAAACCCTAATTTTTAATTGTGAAACCCTAATTAGGGCAAGCGCACCTTTTAGAGGATATAAGGGTTTCTCATTGGGAGGAGTGCCATATATTCATGTTGAAGACAAATTTTTGCTAAGTGTTTTTCTGAGAACACTGAGCCAAGGGTTTCCAGTATTCTTTTGCATTGGAGAACGTGCAATCTTCAGTGTGTGCAATTCAGAGGTTGTGAGATATCAGCTGATCTATTGCCAGTTTGAGAGATAATTTCACACAGAGATTATCACAGAGATTTACAGGTATTTATTTCATCAGGGTTTGATCCAGAAATCATCCAGAACGAGATTCCCAGCAGTGGCGCCACCTTTCTTGAGTTCTGGAGTGCAGCGTTACCAGGTCGTACTGTTTTTATTGCCACCGTACGGAATCCGTACGATACTATACCAGGCCGTACAATACCAGCAGGGGCATTTTCTCTCTCCTAGGGCAAAATGCCTTCTTTTCCAAAAAATTGATGATACCCTTTTGAGCGCCAACACTTCTATCATCTCTCTGTACCTTCAAAAGCGTGGAGAATGGGGTATTTATTGTAGCCGTACCGGCTGTACCAGGTCTAGGGTATTTAACAATATTTTATATTATTTTATATGCATGATACAGAAATGATATTGTAATCATCTCGAAAGAATAATAATAATATAGTTTAGCCAGAAGAAGTGTTTACTGCTTCAATATTTATTTATTTGAATTGTATACGAAATTATCTTGCAAATTTCGCATTCTTTATTTCATGCCAAAAACACAAAAAAATCAAAATACACAAAACAGTCCAAAAAAATATTCAGTTTCAGAAATCAAGGAAACAGGGGTTTCTACAAACCTACCAGCCTACCTTGGTCTGCATCCAATATTCAATGTGGAGCTCCTCAAACCATATCACCCACCTCTATTGGACACTTCAGTTGTGGCAGAACAACTAGACATTGATGAGCGTGATCCACAGAGTTTTGCTCCAGTAGAAGAGGATCAGATTGTGGATACTTGGATGAAGACAACAAGAGGACGCTCTATTCCGCTGTATCGAGTGGTCAGAAGAGGCCAGCGTAGCCACCAAGGTGAGTGGCTCACAGAGAATCACATCAAGACACAACTACCCCACCTGACGGGGACCATTGCTTTTCAAGGAGGGAGGAATGATCCGAGCAACAATTTGGGTGACCATTTGGGTGACAGTTAATTCCTCGAGGTGACCATTCGGTGACAATTAATTCCTCAAATTTTGTAATGTTTTCATTTTGTATTGTCAATGACAGTTTTTTCCTTGAGCCGTTATGTCCTCGAGCGTTGTATTGTTTTGATGCTGGGACGTTAAATCGTCACTCGTTAATTCCTCGAGCGACACAATCTCCCAAAGTTGTTTTCAAAAATAGGTATAAATGCATTGTAACCCGAAAGGGGAAGGCAAACATCTCTTCCTAGAGATAAGCCTATATTTGTATTGCGATCTATAAGTAATACAATGTCTCTTCTCAGAGAATTCATTGTTATTGTGTTGTTTCTATGCTATTGCAATCTTCGTCAACCAGAACTTCTGAGTTTCGGATCACAAACACACTCAAGGCATTCAAGGCCACTCTCATTCTAGCATCACTTGCACTTGCACCAAGCACCAAGCGGGAGAACCACATCGGGCTTGATCCCTCCTCAAAGTATTGGTATGTAGGCAACTCTCTTCACAACGGGGTGTTGAGGATGTCCAGCCTATCCTACTAACGAACACACATTTTCAGCTCATACCATACTTGCAAGGAGGATTAGGGTTTGCACACTAAATCAGATACTCCAGGCACAATACAAGTTTTCAAATTTCATGTGCACAAAAACAGAACCCAAAAACACAAGCACAAGTGCTCCCATAAAATAGGAACAGCGCTGCAAATAAGACATTAGCACCATTTTCAGGACACTAGAGTAGCATGGCACTACTTTCCAGGTGGGGCATTATTATCCAGTGAAGAATTAAACCCGACCCTGTTGACGACACTCAAACCTGTCCAAAACCCAGTTTTTAGAACCCAAATCTTTCGTGACAATCATTTTTCAGATAAGTCTCTATTTGCACATTATTTACTATTTTTCGAAAGTCAAAGCAAGTCAAAATCTATAACAAATCAGTAGTTAATTATTGCATATTATTTAATTGATTTAGACAACTCAACCCTTTAATCTAACTTAGGATTTGCATAGCCAAACCCCTAAAAGGTTAAATCATTTGGTGAACCCGACTTACTTCGAATATTGCTCAAAACCCTAGACTGCATTCTTCAAATTTTTGTGCAATAAATCAATGTTGCATACTTCTGATTTTTTTATTTTTTTAGGCAACCTAACTAGTTAAATCAATTACATATTAGGGCTTCAATTTATTTAAATATAATTTATATTTGTTGCAAAGCAACCCTAGTTCAAACCCTAGCCATAAGTAACCCTATGGTTTACATTTCCAAACCTCAAATTTCAAATCCATACATCTTTTGATTTGTATGTCATCTAATCATGATCATAATGACAGAATAAATTAATCACTTTTTGTTGCAAAGTTTAATACTTTCATTTGCATACTTGTTCCCTTTAATTCAGAATGAATTCAAAAAAGACAAACACATGTATAGATGATGTTTTATATCAATTGCAATATATGTCATATCTCATGGCATGTTATCTTCCTCCTATGTGGAATTCATTAACAAGCAAACCCATAGACACATAGAGGATTTAGCATATAAGCTAACAACTAGGTTTCAGATTTCAATGTCATTTCTTATGCAGAGGAAAGAATCTCCTCATCTCCATGAGGGTGATAGTTAATTTCCCTTTGGACTTTTCCGAAGGGCACTTTTTGTCCCAGAAAATTTTCAAAAGGCACTTTTTCGCCCAAGTGTCCCTTTGGACTTTTCCGAACGGCACTTTTTGTCCCGAAAAAGTTCCGAAAGACACTTTTTCGCCTAAGTGTCCCTTCGGACTTTTTCGAAGGGCACTTTTGTCCAAGTGACCCTTTGAAAAAGTTTCGAAAGGCACTTTTGCCCTTTTTCTCCAAGGTTACCCTTCGGGATTTTTCCCAAACGGCCCTTTGACTTTGGAAATGCCCTTTGGAATTTTTTGAAGGGACCTTGTGCATTTTCCCGAGTGTCCTTCGGGAAAAGTTCTCGAAGGAACTAGTCGTTGCCCAGAAGCAATATTCCCGAAGAAATTCCTTCAGACAAATTACTTCAAGAAAATTGTCTGACCCAAATGGAATCCCATGACGTGCCGCAGGACGTCAAATTTGATGCAGCCAACTAACCGTTGGGTTCACATTGGTGACGTGCCGTAAGACGTCAAATTCAGGGTGACCAACTAGCCGTTGGGGTGCAACTTGGTGACGTGCAGCAAGACGTCAAATTTCATGCCCAAAGTCTTCAAGCAAGAAGTGAAGTCAGTGGAAAAACCCAAACGACTCTGCAGTGCAAATCGGGTTTCCCAACATGCTTAACTTATGACTTTTATAAGTAGAAGCAATCAAAGAACCCGAAGGAGCAAGCAAGGAGTAAAGTCATTCAGAAAACCCTAAAGGGTCTTAAGCAAAGTAAAATTAGGTTTTCAAAAGAGCTTTGTTTATAACTTTTATAAGTAAAAGCAATCAAAAAACTCGAAAGAGTATGGATAGTGCAAGTCGGGTGTCCCAACATGCTTGACTTATAGGTTTTATAAGTGAAGCCATTCAGATGGCCCGAATGGGTCTGCAGTGCAAAACGCAGAAGCTTTCAAGAAGAATCTAAGGTTCGTAGCAGTGATCCGAGCCATTTCTTATGGAGGGTCATCTCACCATTGGTTTTACAACGATCCTGATCATTTCAAGAGGGCGAATCAAAGAGAAGGACAAACTCCAACTGAATGAGAGAACAACTGGAATCAGTTTCACCAAGATGGTGACGACAAACCATTTTGGAGGCTTCTATTTTGGCACCCAAGAGCTCTCTTTTCTCTCCCTTTTTTGCTATAAATAAAACCCTTGGGCTCTTGTTTTATCATCCACAAATAGTACGACGAAGCCTTGCTGGAATGTTCTGTCATTTTCTTGCCTTTGAGCAAAGAAGCATAAGTTTGTTTTCTTTCTAAGTTCTGGGATTTCCCTGGGCATGCAAGAGACACAGAGTGACAGCAAGTGATGTTTTATCCTTTTGTTCTTTGTCCTTCATGCTTTTGAGCAAAGAGTTGATCCAACAGGTCATGTAGAGTGCATTCTAGCTGTATGAGATTTTGCACATGTGTAACCCTTTTCTGGACTATACAAGGTGTCTTTCCAGTTACTTACCTTGTGTGATCTCATTCATTTTGTCTCTACATTGAAATACTTATGTTGGAATCTCCTAGAGCTTGAGGTATAGACTATATTCTGTTGTATTGTGCATAAGGATAGGGCATACATGTGGATACTAATTCTCAGTGTTTCACCATTTTAGACTAGGCTTTTCATTTATGCAAACTTCTTACTCTTTTCACTCATACAAACTGGTTCAACAATTTTATTGCACAAAAAACTAATACAGAGAGCTAGCCCTTTCAACCTAAAGGTTCATTTCCACTTATAGGCACACCCACAAGCCTAAAAATGTCCCAACGTTGCCCAAATTTGGAAGAGAACTGAATAGCCCTCTTCTAGGGTGCAAGATTTGGAGACAACACCACCCACATGAGAGGGTTAGACACGCTTACAGTCTTATCCAAGTTATTCACAGGGCATGATCCACCAAGCAAGGGTGGGCAATGGAGTCAAAACCGGATTGCGTTTTTGAGCCACCTATATGAGGATTGAGCAAGCTATCAGCTCAATCCAAGCTATTCAACGATTTGATCACTACGTACACTCACACACAAGTTGTCACCTATTTCATGCATTGGTTTGCGTACACAACAAGATGTATTTATTCCTTTCCTCTCTACTTAGCTTTACTTAGTTACTTTATTTAGCATAGTCTTTTGCTTTTGATAATCTCTTAAGGACAAATTTTTATATATTTCATTGCAGGTCATTGCTTTGGATCATGTTTCACATATGCAGACCCAGATTCACCTACTCAGACTCAGCTACACAGGGTTCACTTCCTAGGTAAGTCCAAGTACACTTCCTTTTCTTTATACTAGTCATTTCACTTTGTTGCATTTCTAGCATAAAGGGGGAGCAAATGTAATCACCCAAAAGTGGTATTTCGATGCTAAGAGTGTTGCTTGAGAAAGCCTATTCCTAGATTAGCCCTAGACCTATCCTAGAGCCTTTACCACACTTTCCAGCCATTATGCAAACCACAAACATCTTCTGTCAGCCCAAACACAGTCCCAGGACAGCATTCCCAGACCCCAACCCAGTGCGCCCAGTAGTCTGCCAGCTGGACACTAGCTCCACACTAAGGACACTATAGCCACATGGCACTAGTGTCCGTTGCCCTAACTCTCCCAAACGGATACATTTACAAACGTGTACACCTCCTAAGGCCCGCCTATGTACATTTTATCATCTGCACAAGCTATAGATCTCTATAAATACAAGACTATTTGACCTCTATAGACTAGATGAAAAATAGAAGCAAAAACCTATCCAAACAAGAAACAAGTTGAGTAAATTAAGGTATTTAATCCCTATTTTGCCCTACTTCTGCATACTACCATCTACAACATTCCTAAGCCCAGATTTTAAAAATTATCAATCTCAAGCACACTCAAGGCATTCAAGACCACTCTCATTCTAGCATTCACTTGCACTTGCACCAAACAATAGGTGGGAGAACTACATCGGGCTTGATCCCTCCTCGGAGTATTGATATGTAGACAACTCTCTTCACAACAGGGTGTTGAGGATGTCCAACCTATTGTACTAACGAACACATATTTTCATCTCGTGCCATACTTTCAAGGAGGATTATAGTTTGCACACTAAATCAAATATTCCAAGCACAATATAGACTTCCATATTTCATGCACGCAAGAACATAATCCAATAATACAAGCGCAAGTGCTCCCAGGAAAAAGGAACAGTTTTACAAATAGGACATTAGCACCATTTTTAGGACACTAGAGCAGCATGGCACTACTATCCAGTGAAGAATCAGACCTAAGGACCCTATTGATGACACTTAGACCTGTTCGCAACCCAATTTTCAGAACCTAGATCTTCCACAATAGTCATTTTCCAAATAAGTCTCTATTTGCAAATATTATTTATTATTTTTAGAAGGTCAAAGCAAGTCAAAATATATAACAAATCAATGGTTAACTATTACATATTATTTAACTGATTTAGACAACTAAGCGCTTTAATCTAATTTAGGATTTGCATAGCCAAAACCCTAAAAGGTTAAATCATAACCAATGGATTCGCATTGTGGATAGAATCAAGAAAATGTAAAGAGTAGCTAGAAAGGAAAGTGGCTTTTTTCAATGGGCAGGATCACAATGATCAAATTGGTCCTTCAATCTATTCCCAACTATTGGTTTTTGGTTCTCATCACCCTAAAGAAGATTTGAAATGAAATTAATAGAATCTTGCGCCTTTTTTGGTGGCCAAGAACTAATGAGCAAAGGAGGATTCCTTTTGTAGCATGGAGGAAGGTTTGCATTCCAAAATAATTTTAAACATGTCATCAATGCTAAGATTTTCTAGAGATTCTATAGTGAATGTAAGGCCAAATAGAGTATCATAATTCGCAAAAAATGCTTGGATAGCTACGAACACAAGGATTTTTACCACTATGACACTCCCTAAAGGCTCGACTATGTGGGAAAATACCTCACATGCTAAATCTCTTATTTGGAGACATCTTTCTGAGAAGACTGGTAATCAACAAAAGGCCAACTTTTGTGAGAATCCTAGATGCAAGAGGACACTATTGCCATGAATACAAAATTAGGGATGTTTTGGAGGTGGTTTCTCAAGGGTGCAGTAGGAAAGTGAAGAATTACTAGGTCAGTAGGAATGAGGGTTATTGACAAGAAAGAATATGGAAAGATGTTGGCTGCTTCTTGTTCAGACCTAGTACCTCCCTTAACATATTGAGATTGTCCTTCCAGAGTTTAAGAGTTCCTTTGAGGGATCTCCCTGACACCCTTCACTAGAATTTCAAGGGTCAAGGGATCTATTCCATGGCGAAAGGGTACAATCTTTTGATAGGTTCAGATGCTTTCGTTTTTAGGTCAAATGTTTGGGAGAAAGTGTGGATCTCTCAAGCATGGTCTAGATAAATAAAAATAATCTTTGGGTGGTTGTGCAGGGACAAATCCTCATAGGGGATCGTTTAATAAAAAGGGGCTTTTGTGGACCCACCAAATGTGAGCTTTGTTTGCCTAAGGAAGAAATAGGCAACCATATTCTTCTAAATTACCCTTTGGCTAACAAAATTTTAATAAGTTTGCTAAGTTATTTCAAGGTAGATTAGGACCTTCCCCATAAATATGAGGATCATATTATGGGTTTGCACCTAAGATCTAGTCCAACATCTCTGAAAGATAGGTAGGATGTTGCTTTTGCAATGGCTTGTTGAAAAAATTGCTTAGAAAAAAATTAAAAAAAATTCAAAACAAGAGGAAGTTGGCGAAAGAGGTGTTAAAAAAAGTGGAAATATCTTTGGAGGAAGCTTTGAGAGTCTTGTTCAATGGAAGAAGTTGGTTTGAATCTCACGGATCCTAGTGCCTTGGATTGGGGGCATGATATTAGTGTGGGGGCAAAGATCCCTTCGGGAGGGAACTCCAAAAGGCACTGGTCTCTAACTAGATGGTTCCCTTTGAGGGATAGGTGGTGGAATATGAATTTTGATGGGGCTACTAAAGGTAACCTCAAACCCTTGAGTGCTTCTTGCGTTATTCACTAAGATGTAGGAAATGCCCCTGCACAAAGCTTCCAAAGCATAGTTCCACGGGGATGCGTCCCCCCCCCCCCCCAAAAAACCCCGCATTTCGAGAACGGGGACGTCAAGGGGACGTCCCCCAACCGCCCCGCCACCTCCCCCTAGTTCTGTCGTCGTCCCAAGGACGTCTCCCTCTGAGAGGGAACGTCACCTTTTTGGAGGGACATCCCCAAGACTTCTGGACGTCCGCTAGACGTCCATGGGACGCCAAGAAGTCTCGGGGACATCCCCGAGACATCTAGGTGTCCCCCATGCAAGATAAAGTCAAAGTGTTTTTTTTTCAAATTTTAAAAAAAATGGATTTTTGTGCTTTCTACCCTAACCCTAATTGCCAATGGGACCCACTCCCACCCCCACGCCCCAAGGCCTCCCAAAAGCCTTTCATTTGTTGTCCCAAGTTTCTAGTTCTTTTGTTGTTGAGAGGAACTGGTCTACTTATAGCTGGATTCACTCCATGAAGAGGAACTGGCTTACCTCTAAGAGGGCAAAGAAGCTTGTGGCTGTACATAGTGCCTTGCATCTCATTGACCGCACCACACTTGCGTACAAGGAGAGTCCAATACCCAGATGGGATGTAGAGCCAGAGGAGCCAACACAGATTGATGATGACGCTACACAGACAGGGTTGGTTGGTATTAGCTTGGACGAGCTTGAGCATGTGGAGTCCAACAGTTCTAGTGATGAGTTCCACATTGGGGATGATTAGCCATTGAGTCATTTGTATTTACTTGTAATTTTTTAATCTGGAGCTCTTGTGAATATGAAAATTAGTATGAACACTAGCTTTCAGGTTAGGTGCATTTCAAGTTTTCTATCTAGTTATTTTTTCCAAGGTTGCCATAGAAACTACATACTAGAAAACGAATAGAGATCCATTGGTGAGTTTGACAAAAAAAATTACTATTTACTTTTAATATTTCACTATTGTGTTTTGTTTTTGAACATTGCTGATCCTTGATTGTAATCGTCAATCATCATTATGAAATTTTGAAAATTCAATGTTCAATTATCAATATTTAATGTTTAATGTTCAATGTTAAATTGTTAATGTTCATTGTTCAATAGATCAAACTTGAAACTTAAATGATTAAATCACAATGTTAAATTGTTGATGTTCAATGCAATATACAAATACTTAATCCTTATACATCTTTTTATAACTAATTTTTCAAGTACTATATGTATTTCAGCACCGTCCCCCACCGCTGTTGTCCCCCTGCCATCCCCAAACTTAGGCCCCCCATCCCCCATCCCAAAAATGCATCCCCCTATCCCCAAAACGCCATGGAACTATGTTCCAAAGCGAAGCGGGGAATCGAAAATGCCCCTAAAATACACCAAAAATGCCAGAAAATTACGAAGACATGCAAGAAACATCCACGAAATGGTATGACCATTTCCCAAGGCAGTTCCAGTAGGTTTTTGGGCATTTCCAGCAGGTTTTCGGGCATTTCTGGCACTTTTTTCAAAAAAACTTTAAAAACAAAAATAAAAACTTGGAAAATAATAAAAAAGACCATATTATTTAAGTGTTTTATTTTATATATATATATATATATATATATATATATATATATATATATATATATTTCTATTTTTTAATAATGTACTGTACGGATAGTTTCATGCCATTTCATTTCTAAGGGTTCTTGGAAAATTGGTGTTTCCACATTTTGGATCCATTTTTGTTTCCGTTTCCTGGTAACTTAGGTTATTCGCGATTTAGAAGAGAGGGTGATTGGTTTTGCAGCAATTTCCATGCACATTAATTCCAACAATGTTGTTGAGGCAGAGAGTCTTGTGAGGGGATTCGACTTGTCCCTTGAGCTGAAAATTCAAGGATTGTTGTGGAAGGGGATTCTAAATTATTATTGAGGCGATGCAACATGGCCAGTGTGATAACTAGAGAACTAAGCACATTTTCAATGAAGCATTGGATCTCTTGTTTTTCTTTAGCAATATTTGTTTCGGGCCACTGCTTAAGAGAAGGAATTGAGGCAGCATGTTAGCTAATTGCGGTGCTCTGGCACAAGGTAAAGTGTTTGAAGGAACCCAGGAGGAAGAGATCTACAAGTATGGAGAGTTCGAGAAAATCGTGATTGGGGAGAGGAGTTTGGTTCCTACGTTATGGGTCTGTCATTAATAAAGATAATTAATTTGATGTCAAAAAGAAGCCAAGATAAGAAGAATAAGAAGCAGCAACTTCAAATTTTAAATAATATAGAGGATGAAGCTACGTCCAAAATTAATTACAAGACATGTTTGTGTCTTATTCTTTTTTTTAATATTTCAATTGTTATTATGCCTTTGGTCGGGCACGCTAAGAGAATATTTCTAGGAGTGCCTTGGCCTAATGCTCAGCATGTTGTGCTGTGCCATTTTTCTTAACAGCCCCCTGAGAGGCCATGCAGGTAGTTGGAGCTGCGTATGGAGAACTTGAAAGCTCTTCATGAAGGGCAAATTCAGTCTTAATATTTTCTAGGAAATTGTTGTTGATAATGGCCATGCGTTCCTACTTGGAGACCGCCAGGATTTGTGGTTGTTTGCTACAAATGTGGATGTCAGATGCCTTTTTAACTTTCCTCTCCACCTTAGGTACCTTTTCACAGCCACATCTCTCTCGATCTCAGTCTTAAGTTGTGCTTCCAAGTGTCCTTTTTTACCTGTCATAGGTTTGAATCTCTGTTGGTCAGGCTCTGAGCTCATTTTGTTTACATGGATGGGCCGTTCTAGCAGTCTTGTCAGTGGGCTCGGCATGCCTTTGCAGTAGCTGTTTGTGTTTGTTTATGTTGTCTCTCAAGGCAGAAAGTTTAGTGAGCCCATGATTGGGGCTGACTCAAATTTGATGATGTTTATTGTGGGTAGTAAAGCGTCGCAGTATGGCCCTTTATGGAAGCGCCTTCAATAGGTCTTCCACTATTTAAGTCAAACCTTTGCTTCATTTTGTTACTTAAGGACTGTTTCTTCTTTTTTCCTCTTTGCTAAAGGGAACCGGTTGAACTCTTTTTTGTTGTTATTTGTGTGGGTATGGATGTTTTGGACATCGTCTAGAAAATCTTTGTAAATGTCTCTTATAATTTTGGTCCTCCCTTATTTTCTCTCAACCGTGGATTCTTTAAGAGACAGGAACCAAGTCATCCAGATCATTGATTCCTCTGTTGCTGAGAATTGCAATAGAGAGCAAGTCAAAAAAAATGGAAAAGAATAGGGCGACCAGTATAAAAAAGGTGGGAACTAATTGTGAAGGCATTATCCAATGAGATTATTCAATGGTTTAACTAATTCAATGAAGCCGAACATAGATTGCAAAGATAGAATAAACACACAATATATTATTTCTCTATATAATTGTCTTTCGACATTATACAAATATACAGGAAAGTTTTTCCTATAATCGGGGATACTCATATCCCTACAATCACTCAATAAGAAACCACTTATCTAAGTAGGTAATATTGTTATAATATACAACAATCTTACTTAACAAATCACCAGATATAATATGTTACAAATAAACTTGTAATCGTACTAACAAATGAGTAAGTACTAATTTACCAAATGGTAAATCAACAATCACTAATTTACCCAATGTAAATACTAATCCCCAACATTCCCCCTCTTAATTTTTACATAGTAAAACATATCCCGTTCTCCAATTGTAGCGTGTCATCTTTGTGTGCTCATGATCTTCTCTTCAACTGTGTAACATTAGGCTTGCACAAAACTCATACATGTGCCAATGCACAGTTCTCCAAAAGATTGTATTCTTACAAGTGGCTTTCATGGATGGATACAGCCACCACCCAGGCATGAACAAAGACTTATGTTTTTGTTCATCCTCCACACTTGTCCTCTGATAGTTTTAACCGGCTTCAATCAACAACCTTAGCCAATTGGTTTTGCAGGTGTACCAATAACCTTTCACAGTTGGTTTTCCATGTTCACCAAAAACCTTACACAATTGGTTTTCTAGGTTCACCAAAAACCTTACACAATTGGTTTTCTAGGTTCACCAAAAACCTTACACATGGTTTTTCACATGTTTACCAATAACCTTTACATCATGATTACTACAATACATTTTGATCAACATTCTACAACGTTTCTACAAAAAGCGTTATATGGGAAAAATTCACAAGTGAACAAGAATGAGCCTATGTTCTTATTACAAAACACACTGAAAAAAAAATGTATCTACCACACCACACAACTAAAAAAACACATGCCACTAAAGTAAAAGTGGCTCCATCGTTAGTGGCTAACAAGAGGCTTTAATGGCCTCCTTCCTTTGTTACCTCTAACCTCCTTCATGGGAAGTTGCTTATTCAGCCGATGTGTCAATGAAGCTCAATTGAATGTCGTCTTTGATAATACAACCCACCCATACACATAACTGATACAAGATGTCGGGTTTGCCCGATAATGCATCCTTTACAAGGATTGGTTTTTCAACTTGACAATATGACTCAATATACTTTATTGACACAAAAATGACTTTTCAACTCATTTTGATAAAACTATGACATAAAATGATCCTAAATAAGATAAGTGACAACTTTGATTTGCACACCAACTTTTAAACTTTTGACTCTTTTGACGGCACATGATTATTGATTTTATATACCGACACTTTTGAATTTTTGAACAAATAATAATAATTCTAAACTATTTATTTTGACACTTCAAAAAATAAGACAATTCTCATTCTATCAACTTATCAACTACACAAATACTAAACCATATTACTATTTGACTTTGACATATACTAGCATCTTTGAATACTAAACTCATAAAGACCAAGACTTAAATGTTCATCTAAACAAAAGCTCTTTACACTAACTTATTAATAGAAATAAAACAGTGAGACTTTCAACTAACCAAATGACTTGACTTACTACGAAAGTGGCCCCATAGTGTAATATGAATTATACGCTCCACGATAGGCATTGGCTACGTCATATGGTGAGAAGATTGTACGATTCTCTTTGAACATTGTGAATGTTCAGAATGCAATGCCGATGTCGTAGTGCTTGAGGTACTCAACAAGGACAGTGAGCTCGGGGCAAGTTCAACATGAGACGAGGCGATCACCGAGGTGAGATAGGCAACTGCGATTAGAAGATGTAGTTGCTTTTCACAAGCAAAGACCATGATATGGCTAGAAACGTAGATTTGGAAGGCAACGTAGCACCATGAAAAAATCTCGATCCTAATACAACCCAAAAATCAAGAAAAGAGCCAACTAAAATCAATAACTTTTTGCAAGGCCAAAAAGAGTCCAAGAGAGTGCTTAACAAATCCCTAACACAAATAGAAATTAGAAAGGTAAAACAAGATAGAAAGACGAACAAATATAAGGTCATGATGGAGGTCAGAGCAAAAAGATCACTATTTCTCCATGAGAGAGAAGTAACATAGCAAAGCCCCAGAAGCAGGGATGTCTACTAATGCTTTCCTCCATTAACAGCTCCAAAAACTCAAAAATTGTACAAAACATAGAATCTAAGTGAAAAGGATAATAATTTTGGTCCCAGTTATTTATGTTCCAACATATAAAAATTGCAATGCATAATCCAATGATATATTTAGATTTATTTGGTCTGTGCGTCTAATAGACACTCTCCCAAACCTAGGAGAAAATATGGTCTGGTATGTGTGGCTGTTAGACACACCCCCCAACCAAGAGAAATTTTGACTTGGAAAACTGCACACCCAGACATACTCCCACACTCGGACCACAGCCACACCCATAAAGCTTGGAAAATTTATTCATCTAGTAGCATTGATGGATTATATAATCTTTAACACCTTTATATTTGCAACGATACTAGGAGAATTGGATAAAATTATACCTCAATATTGTTACAACTGACCAGACCCTAAATATATAAATTTACAAGTACAACACTTGTAGTTAAATATGGCCGTGGCCCATATCATCTTTTCAAAGTGACAAAAAAACTTGAAATGCTAGTAAATTGCAGTCATTTCATATTCTGCACTGCTAATATAACAATTGCCTTAAATTCAGAAATTACCATGGTTAGAATTGTGGATTAGAACAGGAAATGAGAAATACAAATTTCAAGCTAACTATTGTATAACAAAGTTGTTACCGTTAATTCAGGAAAGAGAATATCATGTTGAGGGCATACGCCAAGCTGCTTTCGTATTTTTTCCTGTCAAACAATAAGGAAGAGTTATCAAAAGCTAAAACTAGAGGTCTGGCTGTTAAAAAGTAAACAGGTTGATGCAGGATTAGATTCTAGCTGAAGAAAATTGCATTTAGTCTTGTCCAGAGTCAACCCAAACATTTGGTAGCATTAGCTGATGCAATGCTGAGGGATATGGATCACACTGACCAGATCCAATAACAAGCCAAAGACATGTCAAACCGAGGACTAGTGAGGAATCACAAGCAGTTTCAATGCAACAAATGTGGCAGCAACTGTGTATATAAGTTGTAGACAATCAGCTAATGAACTTTACAATAT
This sequence comes from Torreya grandis, assembly GCA_037957365.1. Lineage (NCBI taxonomy): Eukaryota > Viridiplantae > Streptophyta > Pinopsida > Cupressales > Taxaceae > Torreya > Torreya grandis. Next base: position 889,752 of record JARHVA010003572.1, read on the forward strand.
ATAAGGAAAACACCTTATTGATGTTTGGTAGGCTAATCCAATAGACAATTGCATCAACTTGACTTCAATTCTTGATCAAAAATTCAGATCAAGAAGATCATCCCATTCAGTCGGTAAGACTATAGACTATCAAACAGGGGTTAAGTCTTAAGAATCTGCAACACGCTAAGTCCTGGAAAAGAGCTAGTTTCTGTTGTAAGGGCTTAAACAGCATATGGTTGGCATCAAAAGTATCTCTCGAGTACATATTTGGGTTCCTCTCAAAAAATTGAGCAAGTTCAAAAAAATGGCATGTGATTTCAAGTTCATATGCAAACGTTATCGCCTTCAAAGTTAGATGACTTTTCATGGTTGCAAAACCACCCATTCAAGCAGGTGGTGATTTCGTAACCACCCCAGCAGTTTTTGCAATGTTATGTGCCAGTTTCGTAATCGCCCCAGTGTTTTTGCAATGTTATGTGGCAGTTTCGTAATAGCCGTGGCGGTTTTTCAATGTTATGTGGCATTTTCACAACTGCCCCGGTGGTTTTGCTCTGCTTAAAGCGGCAGTTTGTCTACACATAACAAACAAAGAGTTTAACATACAGAGCAGCATTGTGGATTCAGTTTCTGACTCTTGGGCTTCTTATTCGAGCTCAAGGACAGGGTCTTGTGCATTTATGAGCTCATGAGGGTTGAAAAGAAGGCATTCATTGATTCATTCATTCATGGATTGAGTGTCTAAGTGGATTCAATTAGTTTTGAGTGGGCTCAAGAGATTTATTCAAAGACATGCAATTGATAGCACAGGAAGCATAGTGAGTGAATGGGATCTCTGTGAAGTGCAAAGAAGGTGGTCAAGTGCAAAGTACCTCCGAGTTGAAGACTACACAACTGAGATAGCTGAGTTAAATAGTCTCTCTTGCTAAAGAAGCAAGTCACCCACTGAAGAGTGCAAAGATCATTACGAGGGTAGGATGCTTTTGAGATTAGTGTCCTTGTAAGCCCAAGAAGGCAAAAGCTTGTAAACTGCTGAACATAGTGGAGACGAGAAAGCATGGCTTCACTTTTGCTGGAGTTATCTCACATTGAGTTTCTTCAGGGTAATGTCTTGTGTTATCTCTCTTCTTTTGATATGTTTGTTTCCTTCGATTGCATGTTTCAACTCCTGCAACTAGTCTATTATCTCAAACACTTAAGAGAGCTCAAGACTCATCTATCACAAGCATAGAACTTGTTCTTAAAGGTTAAAAAACTTCATATTTGTTTTGCACTTTTACTCAAACACATTGAATTGCAGTCCTGTATGGAGTGGTAGCATGGGTAGAGTATGAAGGAATGTAAGCAATGGATGTAGCATGTGGAGATTGCATGTAAAGGGTTGCATATTCTTTTGTATGTTGTAGATGACAGTCATAAGAACTGGGATACATCTTACAACAACATTTTTGGGTCTTGTTTTATCGCATAGAACTTGGGGAGAACACTTGTTGTAGAGGATTCATGTTGGTGAAGCTTAGTGCGGAATATCCACCTAGTTTACGGATCAGTTTTGTTGCTCAAATGTTTGAATAAAGGATAAAATAAGAGCAACCAAGCAAAAAAAATAATTTAATTCAATTATTGTAATAATGGGTCCACAAATAAAAGTAAAAAACATGCTTTGTCAGTTTTCATTGGTATACATTAAATACAGAAATTTTAAAAATTCTAAAGCAAAATATACAACCATGTCTGTCAAAATGTTCTTCCCAAATACAAGAGCATCCCCAGAAGTTGGAGGAAGAAGGCCGACCAGCATTGATATTGTAGTACTTTTACCAGCGCCATTGTGGCCTACACAAATCAATAAAAACAAGTTAATAAATGCAGACAAACATTTTAAGAGAATCTACCACACCCTTGCCCATGTGTCAAAAATAAGAAAAAAGCTTAAGAGGAAGAGACAATAATATGTATGCTAGGTGTTCAAACTTGTACATGTTAAATTTCCTCTATAGAATGATAATATATGGAAATTGGAAAAGAACTATCAGTGTTTTAGAACTCAAAGTGGTAATATATACATCACAATATTGCATTTAAACTTTTAAGCTAACTCGAACTTTAACATGAGACAAATATCCTAAATAATAGAGTTACTATATAAAATTTCAAGAATCAAATTCTACTTTTGTTTTAAACAAGATTATCAAGATTCTTGTCATGATGACCACAGTCCACAATCAAGGAGATCTACTACTTAGCATAGTTCCATTCAAGGATCTAGTACCGCGGCAAATGCTACTTTGGAAAGTCTCAACACGACACATATTGTATGTCATGTTATCCTTCTATTGACCTCATTGGAGATATAATCTCCAGTTTATCAGTGGACTCTGAAGTCTACAAAGTTCAAGCATCTACTATTCGACTAATCTCCTCGTACTAAATAAGTTTTGCTGCATGGAATGGATAAATGCATCCTTAGTCCAACGTTGTTCACACAGATGAACATAGCATGCATCCTCAGTCCAATGTTGCTCACATAGATGAGCATAGCTTCCATCCTTAGTCCAATGTTGTTCACACAGATGAGCATAGCAACCTATACATAGCCTGTAGTAATTTATATTAGTTTTGTGTTTTTTGATATGTTTTGATGTGTGTGCCTCTGTGTCCACAAGAAGAATGGTCCCCTCTCACTATAGCGTAACAAAGCTCCGTGCAGCACATGCTGACAATCCAAGCAACTCCAATAATGATAGTTTATCACCCCTGGTCCTAATTTTCAAAAGATTAGGTTTAGAACTCTCCTGTATAAAATGTTTATGGAGGCTAAAATTGTCTCTGAAAACCGTTATAGTTCCGGCTGAATAACTTCCCATAAAAAACAAATGGTAAAACATCACAAGATGAAAATATCAATGTAGAAATTTTATTTCAATCTTACTTGACCATTACGCTGCATGAAAATTGGATGCGGGAACAGTTTCTGAAATGGAAGCATCATTTTAAACAAAATCCCTCAAACCCTATAGAAATGGTGAAACAACAAATGAAATGGCTGATTTAAAAAAAAATTGAAAATGTATGGATATTTCAAAATATATGCTTATAGCAAACAGACAACACTCCAAACCAATGCAATGCAAGTATAAATTTCTCTGAATGAGGACAAGAACATTTGCTACTGCTACAAATTTATCACTTCAGGTTAGAATATTGTACAGATACATTATTAATGGTGTGAGCATTTCAGTCCCACAACACTAATATTCCCTTATACATGGGCATGACATCATAACAGCTATAGCACATGGGACAATTATTTTTGAAAGTGCAATGGGCTGTCATAACTATTTCTAGCATTAAACATAAATAAAAATGTTCATATGGATTTCAAAGGATTTAATTCCACAATTATTCTTTTTTGGCACACAGAATGTGCTGTCAAGCTGGAAATGCTTCTGCGTGTCTGACAGCATTCTGTTACAAAAAACATTGCTCGAAAAAAAAAATACTGATTCTGATGCACACTAGGGCTGTTTCAGTTTTGGAAGCTGTCAAGCTGGAAATGCTTCTGCATGTCTGACAGCATTCTGTTTCAGAAAACGTTGCTCAAAAAAAAAAATAGCTGATTCTGATGCATACGTGGGCTGTGATTCTGATGCATACGTGGGTTGTTTCAGCTTTGGAAGCTTTTCCAGGCCTGAAAAGACGGGGTGTAGTGGTACACACCGAAAGTGATATACTAGGTCTTCTCCATTGACAATCAAGTAAAAAAATAATATATTGAATAGATGAGAGATGAAAGTGTACTATGAACATTTATATACATAAAAAGGGTGTATGTTGCTAATTAATGATAATAAAATGAGATTAGGCTCATAGCATGCCTCGCCTTCTCAAAAAGATTCTACCTCAAAGCACCACTAGAACTTTATAAAGATGAAATTCCTCTTTGTTGGTCCGACTCCTATAGTGATTGTATTATGAAGGTAAAAACATAACTGTAAAGATGAGAACAATGCCTATAATGCAAAAAATTGTGGAAAGTGATTTGTTGTAAAAAATGGTATGCTTTTTTTATCCATAAAGGATCAAGAAAAACATCACTCTCAGCAGACCACTCATAGCTCCATAAAATTCGTATCAGAACAGGGTATTGTCAATATAGTGGGTGGTTTTGTGCCTACAACGCGCGGTTACGTGTGTGGCAGTGGCGGTTCTGTTATTGATAGTGGCAGTTTTTTACCAAGGCTGCAGTTCTATTTGTGTCATTGGAGGTTGAGTTTGTGATAGCAGCAGTTGAGTTTGTGTCATTGATGGTTTTTTCCTATAAAGTGGTGATTTTTATAGAGTCCAACAGAAAAACTAACAAACAGCCCAGAAACGTTGTCTTTTCCAAGTCCTGGTGATTGGGGAACCTTTGGCACATGAAGAAAGAGGCAAGAGTCATGGGTAAGGTGATTAGGATGTTGAGTGTAGGAGCATACGAGTGAGTAATATGCAGGAGAGACATTGAGAGGAGTGAACAGCAACGTAGTGCTATTTCATACTCCATATAGTGCACTCTTAGTAATATAGAAATAAGCAACATAATAAAAAGGAAGAGGCAGCAAAGAGTTGAGGGATCAATGCTCCATAAAGCTCTTTGTAAATGCCCCATTCGCAAAGGAACCAGAGGCGGTGAACAATTGACACTACTAAGCTGGTTTTCCCCACACCAGGGTTTCCAGAATAAAATCCTTTATGTTTTGTGTAGCTTGCTTCTTTCATTTCACTGTTTATTGTCATGTCTAATGTTCAACATCATTTCATTACTCTAATTCACTACTATTTTAATGGCATTTCAAGTAGTAGCAGCAAGCATAGTTTAAGATCTGTAATTAATTTCCAACAATTCAATTTGTAGAGGAAATTATAGATCATTTGTTGTATTCCAGCTAGAATTCTTTAACAGGTTCTTCAAAAAATCACAGATAATAATTTATCCAAGCAATTGGTTTTGAGGAACTTTAGAATACATGTCAATTCAAATTAGCTTCATGTCTTCCTTAAATTTGTGAAATTTGTTCTTAAAGTCTTTAGCATGATAACTAAGTGCACCATTTGATTGCTTGTAACAAATTTCAGATGCTTAATCAACTTAGCCACATAAACACGAAGTTTCATACAATTAGCATAAGATTGAGGCAGCTGTGCTCAACACAATGGTCATTCGTTGTATTCCAGCTAGAATTCTTTAACAGGTTCTTCAAAAAATCACAGATAATATTTTATCCAAGCAATTGGTTTTGAGGAACTTTAGAATACATGTCAATTCAAATTAGCTTCATGTCTTCCTTAAACTTGTGAAATTTGTTCTTAAATTCTTTAGCATGATAACTTAGTGCACCATTTGATTGCTTGTAACAAATTTCAGATGCTTAATCAACTTAGCCACATAACACAAAGTTTCATACAATTAGCATAAGATTGAGGCAGCTATGCTCAACACAATGGTAAATAACTACTCATAATGTTAGTTTGTGTTAATTTATATTCCTTTCTAGTTACAAGAATATGCAATCATATGTTTGTTAGTGTTATTACTCTCCACTCATGCTTTGCTCTAGCAAGACTACCTTCTGATGAAGCTGCAATGACATATTAATTTTCTTATTAACTGTGATGTTGTGAAGGCTCAAGTTTTAACTCGATCCCAAGTAAAGTTTATAATTCAAATGCATGCATCTTATATACTCTTTCCAGACAGGTAAATAACTACTCATAATGTGAGTTTGTATTAATTTATGTTCTTTTTCTAGATAGAAGAATATGCAATCCTATGTTTGTTAAGAGTGTTATTACTCTCCGCTCATGCTTTTGCTCTAGCAAAGCTACCTTGTGATGTAGCTGCAAAAACATGTTAATTTGCTTAGTAACTGTGCTGTTGTGGATTTAACTCAATCCCAAGTACTGTTTATAATTCAAATGTATACATCTTATATACTCTTTCCAGACAATGTAGGACCTGCATGAACATATCATATTTCACCATCTTTGCCTCCTAGTTACATTAATACCTTTGCAATGAAATTGAGATCTGGCAAGGGAAACTTTCACTAAACACAACCAGTATGCACTTTTCTGGATTTATTGATGAACCATCTTTTCTAACCAAAATAAGGAAAGTACATAAATAAAACCTACCAAGAAGAGCAAGAATTTGGTTTTCATATAATGATAGTTGCAGATCATTTACAGCACAGCATTTTCCCTTTTGAGTCTTGTAAACCTTCCGCAGCTTCCTTAGTTGTATACAACTGTAGATGGAACAACAACCCCAAGAAAAATATCTTGTATGCTTAGATTCAGTGAAAGAACTCTCAAGTATCAAAATCCTTAAATTGAGCAACAAATAAAAGAAAATTAGCTTTGCTTAGATTAAGAGAAAGAATTCTTCTAGTAAAAAAATGCTACAACGCGATATTATGCAACTTACAGTTTTCCAAAACTTTAAATTGTAGTATACTTACCGACCGTCATATTCTTGTTGTTTAAGATCCGGACTAACAGACTCAATTGTAGGTTCAAAAAATTGTTTTGCTTCGTTTGAACAATCATTTTTCCATTGATTGGCTTCACCACATGAATATTTATTGTCACATTCAAGGATGGAATTTCTGTTCTTTCCCTTCCAGAATTCCAAGGTACAAAAAAAATTCCATGGGAGTTGGACACCGTATTCTTGAGGAAGGACCTGATTTCAAAACAAACATTTTTTACAATGCATATAAAACCTATTAGAGTAGTGGGAAATTGATTATCGTATTCAAGTATAAATTATAATTTTCTATATCCTACTGAAGCATTATATATCATTGTCCAATATTACAATGCCACCATTGACTAAAATTGAATTAAATATTTTCATGACATGCTTCATTCAATTCAAGACATTATGTTTCGTGAATACTTACCTAGATTAAAATAAAATAAATGGTCCAGAGTTTTGCTGTAGAATATTATTTTTAAATTAAATACTTGTATTTTAAAGTTTTATTTTACAAAATCCACCAAGCCCTTGCCATCTGCTGTTTCTTCTCTGACCATATTTATACTTTCTTATTAGCTACAGAAATTTCCTGCCATTGTCACCCAAACCCCATACATAAGCTCCTTCCCTGGCTGACTTCTGCTGTCTTAACCACTTGAGGTGCTCCTACCATAAACTGCTACCACATTCCCCTTTCCACTCCCTTATCCTTTGAGTAGCTTCTTGAAACCCCTAATGGACTCAGACAACACTGGACATGAGGCCTGCCTAGTGCAATGGACGATAGCTTTACCGATGGCCAACCAAAAAATAAGTAAGCCATCTGATTCCAAGGCAGTACGGCAAGCTCAAAATGTGCCCCTCAAAATCCCAAGGGGGATTCTCTCATTACTGCTCTTTATGCAATAGATGGGAGTATTCAACACTTTAGAAAGAACATTGGGTAATGGGGGCTTCAAATCACCTTGGTTGAAAGATGCATTGTCCATGCAGTCAATTTTATGCACCAACATGAAAGTGTATTCTTCACCTGGTCACCAACACAAAGAAAAATAACAAAGGATGGAAACTATTGAGAAACCTCTTCTAAATGAGCCAGCACAAAAAAAGATAGGATATTTCAAGAACGTGGGGCCACTCATTCCACCCAACGAGACATGTCTCCCAGCCTGAAAGTTTGGGAGCAGATAGCACCCATGTGTCTGAACGGTCATTACCTATCTACACGCCTCAAGCCTGGCAAGCATATTGCTCAATTGGCAGTCTAAAGATACTATGAGAGAAAGGAACAACCCCACTTAGGCCTACAGGAAGCCCCTCTAAGGACCTATCTAAAAAGGCCCTACACGTCCATGGTCATAAGCATGGTTCAAAAATTCGGCTGCCCAAAATTTTGACTCAGGCTCACCAAATAAAATAAATATATCAATTAACAAAATAAACTTAAATATTTAACACATAAAATACTTGTAAAAAGCATATGAAATGAATTCAAAGAACGCATAAGTCTATTTTCTATTAGATTAGGACAAAAAAGATTACAATGCACCTCATAATATGACAGCAGCTGAAAATTTGTTGAAAATTCCTTCAAATCCGATGATTGTCACTTCACGGCAACTGAAAAAATGTTAAAAATCCTTCAAATCCATTGCAAGGGAAAAAAAAATTAAAAATGATTTTTTTTTTCCTGCTAGCCGGTGAGTTTCTAAAAGGGACTCGCAACTACCCATGAGTTTTTCAAGAAAAAACTCGGTGACTACTGGCCAGAAACTCATTTGCCAAGTTTCTGGTAAGTAACTCACCAAGCAAACACTTGTGAATAGTCATGAGTCAGGAAAGAAATCGCAGGGTTTTAAAACTATGGTCATGAACTTTTTTCCCAACTAAGACATTGACCGAAATTTGATGCTGGTCCATGACTATAATGTTTTGTTGTGGCTCTTTTAAGGCTTTAATAGATTTGGATTGAAATGTTAGGTGTTTTCCTGCTTTGTAATGTTGACTTATAGCCTGTAAGGGGGTTTATACATTCTGTAAATAGGGATTGGGTTCATGTCTCCTCAATCGTGCTTTGCTCTTGTTTTTCTATACTATTACGATGAAATATTTTTCTAGAGCATTCTTCCAACATCCCTGTATTTTGATACACTCATGGCTTAGGCTTTTGTAAAACTTATACCCTTTTTAATATGACATGACTGTTATTGTGAAATAACCTCAAGGTCCCAGCAAATAATCTCCCTGTTAGAAGCAATCCAATTTTTAAGAGTTCCCATGAGGGGTAGAGAATCATAAGACAATAGATGACAACGCTTTTCTTCAGCCTCAAGATGTGATGCTCTATCTCTAATTCGAATGGGATCCTAAATCATATCACACTTCAGTTGATTGAGATAATCAGATTTACTTCATAATTTGTGTGCCTAATGAAGTGCTTTGAGATATGCTTTCACTCACTCCTTTATAATATTAGTTAGATAATATTTCCTAATTCCTAGGTGTAGTTGCTCATTTATTGTCTTCTTGTGTGTAGCTCAAGAGTCCCGTAGGAATATGAATGGACTTCTTGGTAGGTGAAGTGATAAGTCACATTTTTGGCTTTATAATGTTTGTTTTCCTTCATTTCAAATTGAATCATGAAATCAATATTTCATTGTCATTCCGTAAATGTTATTTCTGGCCTGTCATTGGTATCAGACCCTAGATTTAATTAGTCATTGTTTTTCTTCTATCTCCTCTTTTCTAGCTGTACGAATATGCATGGATTTAATTAGCCAAAAATTTCAATGAAGGTTTGGTGCATTTTTCCGTATAAAGGATCATGCTGCAGCGATCTGACCTGTGTAGGTTTATTTGGTTGAGTTTTGGCGTTCTATTTTCTGCCAGCATTTACCAGAAGCTGCGTGGTGTTCTGCCTTGGGTATCTGGTGTGACGTTTGGAGTATTTTGTGTAACCTCTAGCAAATGGGAGGCGTTTTGACTATTCTTGTGGCATTTTTCTGACAAGAGCAGCATCCATTTCTCATTATGTCCATATTGGCATACTCTCTCTGCAACTTCGGTGTCGTATTATTGCGTTTGGCATAGCCGCTAGCCCTGCGTGTAAAATTCTTTGGCTGCGTTTAAGGCACTTCAAACTTGTCGTGGACCTACCTGTCATTGGAGATCCTGCCATATTCTGGTATAAGGCATGTATAAGGTGTTTGGAATAAAGCGTTTGGCAATTGGAGTTTATTATTTGCTGAGTCGGCAATGGACTCATGTAAACTGCATGGGCCTGCATAAGACAACGAATTCAGGGGTTTCATTTGTGTTTTATTCTGCCCTTTGCATTTTATTTTGCCCCCTGTGCCACAATTGGTTGTGGTTTCGATTGACATATTGGCTGGACATGTTTATACAAGAAAAGAGTTTCAACACAAATTATTGAAGGAGACTATATTTGAAGAAAGCCGTACATTTCCAATATTGAAAATTTGCCATATGTGAGAGAAGGTATAATATTTTTATGCTTTTTCATTTAAAAAGCAAATTTCAGTTTTAAATGTCCTTTTTCAAATTTTAAAAATATTTAAATTTGAAGGTATTTAAATTTGAGCAATATTTTTTGCTTTGAGGCATGCTACTCTAAGCGAATTTGGAAAAATAGCAACCAAATTTCGCATTTCAAGGAGAAATAAGGGGAACTACTCTTTTTACCCATTCGTATATGTCAAAAAACGTAAATCCATAAATCAAGAAAAACAGAGTATTTTGATGTATGAAATTTTCTTTTTAAGCCAATGTTAATGACAAAACGAATCATTTTCAGTACCTTTGCGTATATAGAAAAAGGAACCATTTTGGAGTGATAAGAAATCAATTGGGGTTAAATAGAAACTCAAAACCTCCAAACTCAAAACCTCCAAAACTCAAAACCATGCATTCCATCAAATCCATTGTTGGCACTACCTTGACTGGCAAAGACAATTGATTAGAATGGTCTTGACAAGTGGAGAACACACTCATCTTCAACGATTTATGGTTCGATATTTGTGATGAGACAACACAACCAGCTGAACCAATAGGGAATGGAAAGGACATACAAGCATGGAAGCAGAAAAACCAAAAGGCTTTGGCCTTGATAAAGGCATCAATGGACGGAGATGTGTTTCGTCATATACAGGGGTGCAATACACCGTGGAAAGCATATCAAAAACTGAAAGACCTATATGACTCCCATTCAAAGTCAGAATTCATTCAGTTGCAGTTGAAACTGTTCAACCTAGAGTTGAAAGATTGTGATGTGATGAAATTGACTTCAGAGATGCATATGCTATCAAACATGATGTTGAAGCAACAGGTGTCAAAATTGACATATACATGACCGCATTCATAAAAACCCTTCTTCCCAACTATTTAACCTATTTGGAGTCTCTCCAAGCAAGCAATCAATTGAAGACTCACATTTGACAAGTTGGTTGAAAAGATGGCCGAAAGAGAAAAGACATTTGGAAGGAAAACAAAAACCACAACAGGTGAAAGTGTGTGCTATGTCAAAACAAATTTTTCAAAACATCAAACAAGACCATGTCTTCCAAAAATGAAGGCAATAACAAGTACAAGGGAATAAGTGGCAAAAATAAAAATCATGATGGTCAAAATCAAAAAAAAATGATAAACAGAACCTCTATTGTGAACAATGTGACAGAAAAGGTAGCCATGAGACTCACGAATGTAAGACTCCATGGGAGAAAATTGAAGTATATCGTAAAAAGAAAGAGGAAAATTCAAAGAAACACTCAAAAGAGTCAAACTCAACCCAATTCAACAGTGAATGTGTGTTTTCCAGTATAGATGATGAAGCAAACAATGTCTTGATCAATTCCTCATGGTTTGATGCTTGGGTTCTTGCTACTGGCGCCACTCAACATATGGCTTTTCAAAAAGACTTCTTTGAGGAGTACATTGAAGAAAGTTGTGGTTCAATATACCTCACAAATAGATCAAGTCTGCAACCACAGGGAAGAGGTACAATTAGACTCAAGTGTCTAAGTCTTCTAGACTACAAACTTGAGAATGTTCTCTACCTTCCTCAACTGAAACGAAACTTGTTGTCCCTAGTGCTCATAAGGCAACAAGGCCATTCCATTCTGTTGGATAATGGTGATGTCACAATCAGGAGAAAAAGTGACAATGCAGTCGTCTTGATTGGATATGAGGAAGGGAAACTACTCAAACTGAAGGGTGAGCCATCAAATTCAAGGAATTATGTTCATCTTATGGAAGACAGAATGTCTCCAAACATGTTGTGGCATGCTCAATTTGGGCACTCACTATAATAGCATTCATGTATTGCAAAAGAATGGTGTTGTTGACATGCCTACATTGCCCACAAAATCAGATGAGAAGTGTGAACCCTGCATCTTGACTAAACACGGAAGAGAACCGTTTTCGAAGTCACAGTGGAAAGCAAATAGAAAATTGCAGCTTGTTCATTCAGACTTGTGTTCTTTTCCAATCCTCTCCATCAGTGGTCATAAGTACTTCATGTTGTTCATTGATCACTACAGTAGGATGACATGGATATACTTTCTGGAAAAAAAATCAGAAGCTTTCGATACTTTCAAAAAGTTTCGAATAATGATTGAAAATGAAGCACAAACCTGCATCGAGACACTCAGAACAGATAACGATGGTGAATTCACATCAAAGAAGTTTAAATCCTATCTTGAGCAAAACAAAATCAAACACCATCTCACAGTTCCTCACACACCACAACAAAATGGAGTAGTTGAAAGAATGAACAAAACTGTGATGAATATGGTTCGTGCAATGTTGTATTTCAAATGGGTAAATCTGCACTTTTGGGCCGAAGCAGCTATAACAGTAGTATACCTTCGCAACAAATCACCATCAACAACGCTTGAATCAAAGACTCCGTATGACATGTGGTGTGGTCATCTCCCTTCAGTGCGACATCTTTGAATTTTTGGATCCACTTGTTATGCATTGATTCTAAAGGAGAAGAGAAACAAATTGGACCACAGGAGTCAAAAATGCATCCATTTGGGATATTCTGATTCCTCCAAGGCATTCAGACTATATGATGAGAAAGAGAAGAAGTTTCTTGAAACAAGAGAAGTTGTCTTTTGTGAAACTGCAAAGGACAAAGAGCATATTGATCGGCAGTTGAGTCGACTAGACAAATATGCAAAGTTTGATGTCTACAAGGAGAGTGATTTGAATGTCCTAGATAATGAGTGGGGGACACAAAGTTAGGAATCTATTGATTTTCTATTGTCTTCTGTACATGAGTTTGAAACTCCTAAAGGAGAGAGTGAAACTTCATCAGATATTGAACAAGGGCCAACAGAATAAAGAGTAGATAGTGAAGGAACTTCAGAGGATGAACTCGAAGCACCTACATTACAGAAAAAGATGCCTAAGTCGGGCCACTCAAACACTGAAAAATGTCAAACGTGATGAAGTTGGAAAAACAAGCACTCGAAGTGCACATGCAACCTCATCTCAACCAGAAAATTCTATTGATGAAATTCAGGACATGATTGAAAAACTCACATTGGATGATTCTCAAGAGAAACTCAATGTTGTGTTTGATTTAAAACCAACAAAACTCAAACAAGCTAAAAATCTTGACTCTTGGAGAAAAGCAATGAACGATGAGTATAATTCACTGGTGAAAATGGAACTTAAAATCTGGTTGATCCACGATATGGTTGCAAACCGATTGGCTGCAAGTGGATCTATCACAACAAATACAAGGCAGACGACTCACTTGACAAGCACAAAGCAAGGCTTGTCGCAAAGGGGTATGCTCATAAGGAAGGAACTGACTACAATGAAACCTTTGCACCTACAGCAAAATGAACTACCATTCAGACCATGTTGGCTCTGGCAACTCACAACGGATGGAAAGCTCACCAAATGGATGTCAAAACTGCATTTTTGAGTGGAGACCTCAAGGAAACTGTGTACATCACACAACCTGGCAGTTTTGCAGTCAAGGGACAAGAGCACAAAATGTGCAAACTGAAAAAATCGTTGTATGGTTTGAAACAAGCCCCTAGAGCATGGTACGAAAAACTGGCTAAGCACCTCATGAACATGAACTTCAAACGTTTTGAGTTTGAACATGCAACTTTTTTCGTCAAAATAGTTGTATTTGTGGTGGTGTATGTTGATGATTTGCTCATCACAAAAAACAATGAATGGTACACTGCAAAATTCAAATCTAAGTTGATGAAAAGCTTTGAAATGACTGATTTGAGTTATCTTCATTACTATTTGGGTATTGAAGTAATTCAGAAACCAAAGTATTTCTTCGTCACTCCGCAGAAATACCTTGGTGACATTTTGAGCAAGTTTGGAATAGAAGATTGTAAGCTTCTCAGCACACCCATGGAACAGAATCTCAAATTGGCATCTAAAGATTCAACAGATTTGGTTGATGCCACTAAATACAAACAGCTCATTGGAACTCTAAGTTATGTGACTACCACTCGACCAGATATATCATATGCAGTTAGTGTCCTCTCAAGAGTCATGCAACACAGGGAGAGTCATTGGGTAGCAACAAAAAGGGTCTCAGATATCTCAAAAGCACACAACGTTTGGGCTCAAATACTCCAGGGCAAGAGACTTCAAACTGGTTGGGTGCTCAGATTCCGACTATGCTGGTGATCATGAAGATGGAAAGTCCACCTCAGGTTTTCTAATGAATTTGAGAATAGTAGTTGTCAATTAGAAATCCAAGAAGCAATCAGTGTTAGCAATTTCTTCAGCAGCGACAGAATATATGACCGCTTCAGAGGCAACTAGAGAGATCTTGTGGCTCAGAAGGGTTCTTTCAGATTTGTAGGAGAAACAAGCTTCATCAACACCTCTCATGGTTGACAACACTTATGCAATCCAGATGGCAAAGAATCCAGTCTTTCATGACTGAACCAAGCACATTAATACCAATTTTCATTTGATTCGGCACTATGTGAAAGATGGCAGTGTCAAGTTGTAACTTTGCTCGACAACAGGGCAACCAGCAGATATCCTGACAAAGGTGCTTGGACGAGAAAATTTTGAAAAGTTCAAATAAATGCTTGGTCTGGCAACAACCCCTGCAAATTAAGGGGGGGATGTAATATTAGTTATAGCTAATATTTCTTAATTCCTAGGTGTAGTTGCTCATTTATTTTGTATCCTTGTGTGTAGCTCAAAAGTCCCATAGGAATATGAATGGACTTCTTGGTAGGTGAAGTGATAAGTCACATTTTTGCCTTTATAATGTTTGCTTTGCTTCATTTCAAATTGAATCGTGAAATCAATATTTTATTCTCATTCCATAAATGTTATTTCCGGCCTATCATCCTTTAAGTAGAATAGGACAAACAGAAGTGCAGAAACAGAACAAACGCAATGAAACATGGATGATGAGTAACAACGTACTGAGTTAGTACCACCAACTCAATAACTTGAAGAGCCAGCCATAATTGATGGGTTCCACTACAGCTGAACTCGCATGACAAGTCCCGTTACAGCCAAACCTGTACTACGGCAGACGAACAAATATGCAAGTTCAACTATACCAAGCCTGATCCATATAAGACAATATAGCAGAATCAAGCATCCAAAAGGAACATAAATCAGTTCTTATTCCATCCTTTATGTGAATAGTGTTTAGAATCCTCTATACAAATGAGTTACTAATTAGCAAGCATAAATGTACCCTTTGGGGTCATGTATAGGATCTTTTGTATGAATTTCAGAGTTGTAAGATGACTATACATATCAGTGCAGTAGTGAAGCATGTTCATCAAGCAAGTTTTCCATAGTAAGGCAAGTTTGTAGAACATTACAGAATTGCTAGAGAAGGCCCTCAGTGATCTTAGAGGCTCAAATTGAGCAATTGGCTTTCAAATCTTGTATGATGATAGTAGAGATGAGGAGGCATAGCAATGCTTTTTTCGATTTTTCACAAATTGAGTTCCTCCAAGCTCAGTTCTTGTGTTAGTTCTCTTGTTCCATGTTTATTTTAGAATCTTGCTTAATTTCATTCTATGCAACCACTTCACCAAATCAAGCACTTAAGCAAGCTCATAAACTACATGTTAAGTTGATTGTAAGCATAGTTTAAGTTTATAACAGCAAGCAGATGTAAATCTCAGTCACATACAACCATACGTCTTCACTACAGCATTGTTTTGTTGATTTGAAAGGTCACATGTTGGTAGTAGCATAAAAGGGGTTTGAAATCTGATTTATAAAACTGTAAGCATGAATGTGAGTATACACGTTTGTGAATTGAATTAAGGATGTAGATAGCAGCCCATAGCTGTAGCAAACATCAATTGTCCGCCATATGTATGTTGGTTTCAATAGAATATTTTATTGGATCAGCACATAAGTAAATTTAATTCCATCTTGGGGAATCATACATTTGGAATATCCAAGTCGATCATGGATGAGCCTCTTAAAGCAGAATAATTTAATTGGGAACCTATATTGATTTATTATGGCATCCATTCCACATGTGAGGGTTTGGAACAGTTTCAAACCACTGTGGTTTTGGAATTTCTCTTTAAGAAAAGAACAAGGAATCCTTCATGGGAGGAGTTGTTGGATTCTCCAGTTATAACGTTGGGCGATGAGACACTAGTGTTGGAGGGGAGGAGGCAACTTAGTCTGTCTTCAATGTTGAGTGCAAGCTTGAGAACCAAGAAGTTTGATAGTTTAATCTCCTACACAGTTTATCCACTTCAAGACATGCAATCAAAGTTTGCACCCTGATGCTAGGGTGCAGCAGGGTCAAATACATGCCGCTCATTTCATTTTAATTGGATGTATAACTTTGTACTTGGCGAATTACTTCTTTCTACAACAAGAAAGTATATCTTATTTCTAGAATGATCCAAATATATCTATGCACAGAAAGAACAAAGAAATGCAATTCACAGAAGGTAGCAACTATATGTTTTCTTTCAAGAGTTTTCTACCATAGTCGTACGACCATGCCTAGTGACTAAAGCCCAAATCAAACCATTTTAAGGTTATAAAATGAAACCTTGTAATTCGTAATATATGGGGTTATTATAAGAAAGCAATATATAAAGCCCAGTTACTTAAATTTTTATTATTGTACCACAAATTTCTAAATCTTTGGAAAGAAAGGAACAATCTCACTAACAAAATGGTCTCATTTATTCTCTAACCTTGTCAAGGTATAAGCCGATTGCGCAATAAACAATAGCATCAAAAACCATCATTACTAGACAGACTAAAAAATTCACTCCAGACGAAGCCTGCATCCACAGGACTCGGCTTAATTAGCACTCGGAAATGAAACAAGAAATTAAAAATGAAATTGTTGTCAGCATAGAACACATAACCCACCTTCCAAATATTGCTCCACCTAATTCCAACATGTGCACGCTCATAATCAGCAAAATTAACTGTGCCAAGAGCAAATGCTGTTGGAGATAACAATGAGGCAGCCACCTTCACTGCCCTGCATATTATATCAGAACTAAAATAAGAGGAGCCAAACCAACACGTAATCCACCAAAAAAATATTATGCATAAATAATTTACATTCTGTAACTGCAAGCTAAGAAATTAGAATTCAGCAGTGTGAATAATGTCCTCAGCACATACATGGGAACTGCTGTATCAATGACTGTGTAATAAGGAAAATAAGCACCAAGAAAAGAAAGAGTTCCCACTGCAACAGCTGTCTTTGCTCGTGAGAAAAATGTAGTAATTAGAAATGACAGCATGATTGCACTGAGCCCAAATACAAAGAAATATGTAAACACCACAGATTTGTCACTGTACTGGAAAATGCTGTTCATGGTTAATATAGTTATAATCACTGCCGAAACTGCAAACTGCATACAATACCAATAACCATCAGAAATTGTTGCAAATGTCACAGATAATACAAAAACCATCTTAACAGTCAAATGCACTACTTCACTTTATTTTTTATGACTAACTCAAATGCCTTCTAGAACCTAATGCTAATTCAATAGAAACTGCACTACAATTAGAATATATTAATCTCTTGATGTTAAGTTGTACCCCCAAAGCTTAAGTCATGATAAGAAAGAATTAGAATCTTATGTGTAGGCATAATGAATCTATCCGCTGATTGCACTATGCAAGATGAAGCCAGTACAAATTCTGACATCATTCAAAATGCAGTCTACTTTTCCATTTGTTTTGGTCGTTATATTAACTTCTTACAAACATACACATTCAGCTTGGCAACACTTTACAATAGCATAAGAGTTTACAATGACTTCCTCTTGAAATTGTTTTCTATGATATCAAAGTGGAATGGGATTGTAACAAATCCTATGCACCTAAGAATCTTCATCCCTGCATTTACAGGCCACAAAATAATGGTCAATGACATCAACCTGGGTGTAAATAAAGGTTAAAACCCAGAAAAGCAATTAATGCCCAGTGAAAATTTTGTGTAGAAATCATAAAAAGCCATTATACATTCCTGAAAAAACTCTTGTTACAACAGAAACAGAGAATAAAACAGAAAATCTCGATTCCAAAACTAAAATTTCATGTGAATTTGAACTCTGGTCAATCCCATCCAACAAGGGCATCATTGGTCAAAGAACCAATTGCAAGTAGCAAAAGGATTTCAGCTGATGTGGTTCATTATAGAAGCAGCCACAGCATTCATGTTTGTGTTCAATTTTGACAAGCAAAACATTTTGGTAAGTATTCATCAGTTGAGAACATTTTAGGAAAATCCTCATTATGTTTGGTCAATACATAGTCCAGATAGCTATTTTGAGGAGCTCAACAGATTTTTCACCACACCATAGGACTGTCTATGAAGAAAGAAAGAAAGAAATTATATTAATGTCCACGGATGACCAAAAGTAGGTCAATGGGACTCGTAGATACAAATGTTAACAATAGAAAGTCCAAGGAAAGAGATTTTAAGAAGCTAAAATACAAAACAAAAAGTAAAGTAGTATGCCACTAACAAATGTGGTAATGGAATCAATATAAATAGCAATGGGGGGCGAACAAGAGCCCCCAAAATTAAGTGCCTATGAAGACTAGAAGACCTCATCAAATACCTTTGTTTGTGCTTGAGTAGAGGGGCTGTCTGACCCACCATCAATCACTGTGAAAAGCGCTGATAGTGTTTGTCAAGGAGTACCCAATGTCGGAAGAGCCTGGTTGGGAGATCCTAGGGGGAAGCAAAGCATTTCCTCTAGAATCTCCCCTAACATCCAAGGCCGAGGTACTCCCCGCGATACAAAAGAAACTCATAATTTGAGTCTGCCCCTATGGTCTCGAGGACGGCCGGTAAGTAGTAGATCCACGTTGTTGGAAAGGGGCAGGGCCACACTAGCTAGAAGAAGTCGAGTCATGGTGTTGAGAGATAGCAGGTTGGGGGATTTGAGTAATATGAATAGTAATGATATGCTGAGAGAAGCGCTGCCTAACTAATCTATCAGCTCTGATGTGTGATGTACAGGTGTCCAAAGGGCGCTTAGTGTTGCCAATCGCCTAGATGGGCTAGAAGAAAGAAATGATCAACATGGGGGCTCTAGAGCCTTTAGGCTCCTCCTGTAGGGATATGCGTCAGAGGGTGAGGGCCTTGTGAAGATAAAGAGCTAGGGACCACTAGTCTGGATATCTAAAGAAAGTAGATAGAGTGTTCGCTGAGTCCCTATAGAGGCAGTGATAACTTCACCGGATCTCATAGTAAATGGGGCATCTGAAAATGAAGTCTTCCTCGGTCTAGTGTTGGCTGAGTCCCTATAGAGGCAATGATAACTTCACCGGATCTCATAGTAAATGGGGCATCTGAAAATATGAAGTGGTCCTCGGTCTCCACCTCCTTGAGGGAGCAAAGGTGGCAAAACCAATCCGAACGGAGAATGTGGTGATTTATTTCAAACCGTAGTTGATGAGAACGCATTCTCATTTGGACAAGGGGAAACCTCAAGCCGTGGAACCAATGGCACTTGAGATAGTGAGGGCGACAAATAAAACCATCCACTACTTGTAAGAAATGCTCGGCATAGAAAGCAAGCTTGGGACTGAGCGGCTCAAGAGGGAAAATCCAAGAAGGCTAGATATATTGTCTGTAGATGTCCTCTCTGGCAGCTCTAGTGATGAGCGCCTAAAAGTTTCCTTATATTGCAATTCCTTCTCCAGCCTAGTGATTGCAGACTACTTGTTGATTACATCCCTGTTATTCAATAGAATGCTAGGATGCTCAAATCATCAATTCAATGCAAACTTTAAACGTCTCTGGTCGTCTTCAATCTCCTTTTAGACAGTTAAATTTAAAATATATGACCTTGATAAATGGAATATAGTTTAATTCATACTCATGATTTCTTTCTTATTTTTAACCATTTACATCAGGTTCAAGTTTGGCAAACTGCATTAGTAGTTTTCCGAACATAATTAACTCAATTGCTTTGTTTTGGAAGACCAAACTTTGAAATTTTTGGAAAGGTTTGGCAATTGTGGCGACAGTACCATGTTTCGGCTCCATAATAAAGTGGTGTTTTTTAAACAGGTAAGAGAACATTGTTCATCTGAATCCTGTCATATGAACTTTATTTTTCAGTTACAGATTAGTGTGCTTATGGTTGAATCCTTCCAAGCATCTTCCGTTATAAAATATCGTTCTAATAATTGCTGGGTTACCAGAATTGATTAAAGATAAAAAGCTTTACTCTGATTTAGTTTAGAAGTAAAGGCTTAATTTGCAATTTAGTATGTTGCATTCCCATTAACCACTTACAGTCATTCGTGGAAATATATAATAACAAAATTTAATATGATTTTAATATTGTCCATCTTATGGATGTAACAATGACCGTGAAAGATATAAGACATAGCATCCCTGTGCCTGCTGAAGACAGCATCGTTACTCCTAAAGATTGTCGCAACATTTTTAATCCAGTTAGAAGAAAAATTATTGAATTCTTTTATAAGCATTTGGTGAGCACGTGAGGTATATGAAGGAGACCACCTACATATCCTGCTTCAAGATAACACACCAAAAAAATAGCTCCATCAATGAACTTGGAATGTAAAATATCTAAAGAGACAGTTACTCTGCACCCTGTAAACAAAAAATCTTTCAGAAATGCATAGCATTTACCTGTATTGCATATGTAATAAACCAAGACAAGTAAAATATATGATCCTTTAGGCCCATCATGTGTAGCCCTTCCTTAATCTTCTGTTCCTGAATCAGTAAAGCAACCCATTAATCAAACTGAAATGTTAAAAGAACAGCAGATATGTGTATTCTGAAACTGATATATCATGGAATATAACTAATGCCTTGCATGCTTACTATAACCATGAATATATTTGGTGTAAAATAATCTGTATTTTTTCAAATCAAAACTATCAATAAATTTACCTTCTCAAAAACAGAGTAGCTGATAAGTCGTGAAACTGGATAAAGAAAGCCCAACAGGTACCTGCATTCAATTGATTTGAATTCCAAATGTTTTAAGTACTTTAAAATTAAATACAAATAACAAGAAGAGACATTGTCAAGTTCCTGGCTTTTATAAAGCTTGACGATCCTGTATTAGTCAAACTAACCACCCACCATCAACATAATTAACTAACTTACTTGATAATCAAACCAGTTAGAACCATTTATTAGCAGTAAAATTATAAAATTTACACCAGCCTTCAATTCAATATCTACAAGCAAGAACCATATTATTCTGTTATGGTAATGACAAATAACGAAGTACTGCTAATCATATTTGAAACAAATAAAATGAAGGGATAGAAAAACCCTTACAATACTCCCATTACTTCTTTGACAATAGATTGGAATTCATCATCTGTATATTCACGAGTTGGAAAAGGTACAACACTGATATTTGACGGTCTAAACAATGTCCAGGGAAAATCCCACTGAGAGTTCTCTTCAAGCATTCCAAACATCTGATGGTTCAATTCTGTATGATTGATCTCCAAGCCATTTCGAATTTGATGAATATCCAAGTTCCCAAAACTTTCTGTTTTGTTGTAGGAAGTAGAACTTCCGTTCCATTGTGCAGCAAATATTATAAACGAATCCAAAACCTGTTGTAGCTGCCATGCATACAAATACATTTAAATACAGAAAATTAGCATTCAAAATAACACCATACGTTAACAAAAAGCCCTCAATATATTCCACATCAGAACCTACGAAAACATATTTAATGTTCCATTACAACATAGTTTGCAGTCAGGATTCAAACAAACCATCATTGAGATCAAATTGAGAAACCCAAGAAACAAGAAAAAGTAAGAATAAACTATATATGCATAAAAGTATAGAGCTAGCACCCAATTTCAAATTAGGCCTATGTCAGTAAAACGGCAACAAATGTTCGAACTCCTTGGAATTTTCCAGTCAGATCAAAAGTTTTTTGAGTATGCAAGATAGAAGATTGTTGAGTACCGTCAAAAAGCCACTGAATCCATACTGTAAAGTTGGTATGATCTCAACCCCCAATTCTAAATCATTCAGATATGGCCCATGTGTATCCATGATAGTCTTCACATCTGGGAAACCTGAGGGAGCCCATGAATGATTAAGGCGGATGCTATAATCGTATATATGTGGCCCCTGTTCATGAAATATAATTGCTCCTTTGATTCTGGGATGTGTGACATTCCTGGTTGAAAAGAAAAAGTATTAACCATAAGAACTTCGACTCACAAGATTATATCATGCTAGAACACCTAATGTATAAAGAAAAGAAATCGGAATTTTTAATACAATTTTTACCATCATATTACCAGAATTTATCAAGCAAGACCAAAGTTTTTATAAAACAAATAAAGGTTTTCCAAAATATCAAAAGAAGGAACTGTTGCCTTAAAGGTTGGACTATTGTCTTTGATTGTGAGATTGGATGGTTGAATATTGTTTTTGGATATGTTTGTCCTAAAAAGAAAGTCCACCCTTTTTTTCATAAGTTTTGGCTTGTTTTTTCAACTGAAATTTTGTGGTTTTTATGGAGGCAAAAGAACTTGGATGTTTTCCAAGCAAAGACTCGGGTGCTTATTGATTTCACTGTTGAAGTCATCGTTAGCATTGTTTCCTTGCAGATTTTTCTACAGTTGAAAGTGCCGCAAGTACAATTGGAGCAATCCCTGAGGACAAGGATCCTAAAAATCACATCTGATTGACTCTGGTGGATATCCTAAATTGAGTCCTCATCTGGACTGGGGAATCTGTCATGGTTCGGCTGCCAAGGTAGAGATTTCTGAACATGAATGAAATTGTATCAAAGATGCATACTGTGATGACCCTTAGTAAAAACGCTGTTATTTCACTATGCAATCTCGTCAAATACTTTGAGGAATTATCCGGAATTATATTGCATCAGAAATTTGTCAAACATTTGCATAAAATATTATACTGGAATTTTGTCAAACAGTTTGTAGACAGCCCAGCAATAATATTATTAGAATTCTGGAAAAAATTTACAAACTTCTTGATAAACTATTTATGGCTTTTACAGCCTTACAAGATTTGCAGAATATATTAAAAAGGACCTGATACAAATATATGATAAAAAAAAACCCGTTTGCTGCCCCCAGTCACTGTCCAGTCACTGCAGGCACAGTCCGTACGGCGCCGTACGGATGCGATCCGTACTGTACGGACCTGTACGGACGGGCTGTTTCTGCCCTCGAAAAACCTGCACCTGAGTTTGCTGTAGTGTTGCGCTCAGCTGGGCGACCCTCACGAATTTTTCAATAATTAAATCGCCTCCTCCTTGAGGCACTGCGCGCCATATAGGGTTTCAGACTGCTGTCTGCTGAAGGTACAAATTTGCAGGCCGTTCCTGAATATTTAACATGAAATAGCTAAATGCTATCTCCAATGTGCAACCCTTCGGAAGAATCTCTCACTCCCTCAATTATGCAAATCGCTTGAGAGGTATCATTCTCAAGGATTAAATCTAAGAATTATGCAGACTTCTGAAGTCTCCAAATGCTCGAGAGGATGCAATGATCAATTAGAATGAACTGGATGCCAATTACATAACCCATAGGGTTTATTTATGTATTTTTCGAAACTTCCAAGAGTTTCCGTAATACATCACACAAAACTTATTATACTTTTTAAATAAAAGTAATTTTTATAAAAATAAAAATTAAAGTGCATTTTAAAATTAAAATATAGCAATATGGCCTCCATAATTAAATATGCTATCTCCCGTATCATCGTGAGCCATCGAATTGCAAAAATGACCCTCTCACCACCTTTTATCTGCCTACGAGAGTCAGGAATAGGCAAATCCTCGTGAAATGTCGAGTCGCCCTAGGGAGGGGACATGACACATACTTTGATCAGGCGATTAGCCCTGTCCATGACTGGGTTAATTCGTCTGAGTCAGATAAGAATGGCGTGGACAGTGGGCTCGCTACAAACAATGATTTAATTCAGGTTGGGCAAAATGTTGATTTGAACATTAGTGATAACTTGAGCAAGGAAATTGAGGATACAATTGTTCCTTTGGACCTTGAGATTGAATTATTCTCTGATGAAAAGGATGCTAATCAACCTATTCCCCCCCTCTTTCCCCTCCCTGATGCAGAGCACTGATGAGTAAAGCGAGATTTGGAAAAAGATTATGAGGAAAATGTAAATGTCTTCGTTGGTAAACCGGAAAAACTCTTTGAAAGGGGTGGTGCTACGTAAGTAGATGATGTGTTTGATTATGTCAAATCTTATAACATGAAGTCTTTGCTAAAGAAGGTCGATCACTTCACTCCATCGTTGATCTCTAGTTTGGAACAAATGGGACCTAATACAAAGCCTAGCATTGCAGTGGGACCTATTCATGTGGATTCTGATCTGGATGAGGATGCTTATATGGATTGTGCCGCTTCTTGGAGGGTGTCCGATGATGTGATAATTGTTGACGCTGTGGATTGCACCCTTGACAGGAGGCTGAGCTCCTGTCTTCCACGCGGCACAATGGAGACTCCCCTCTTGCTGTGGGTCAAACTGAGGGGAGAATCTCTAGATAAGGACTAGCTCCCTTTGATGCATCTTTGTGGTCCTGGATTTTCTACTGCTAACAATGGGGGGGGTGAAAAGAGAGAAGGATTACTAAAAATAGAACCAAAACTAAAGCAATGATACACCAAAATGGTTGATCTACTTAGCTTTGACATACACTTTACACCAAGAACAAGCTGATATACACTTCATTTGATATGAGAAACTCTTCTTCATCAGTGAGCTAGGGGTCCTCTGGAGATACAGGGAGGAAGAACTACCAGAGGTGTTCTAAGACACACTATGGCAGCCTGTTCACATGCGCTCATACTCTACTATGGACACTTTTAGCTGACCTGCAAAAGAAGAACTCACGATACACTAGACATGCTGGAATCATTATGTGAAAGCATGAAAGAAAATGACTTAACACAAGACAAAACCATAGACATATGCAAAAGTGCAAACTCAAATGGAGGTAAAAATGCTATGTCTTGATTCAAGGTAAAATCTTGCAGGGCTTCGCCATACAAGCTGAGAGATCCCTTCTTCACTTGGAGGTTACAATATATATAGCATCAAAAGGAAGACTTAGACGCTTTTCAGAATGAGTGACCCATGCTGCGGCAGTCCAAGTCTTGACTTTGGCGTTTAAATCATATTAAATATCATTGTAAAAGCATGGGTTGCTTGATCGTTTGAATGACAAGGCCGCCCCTCTTTATGAAACTTACACGACTGTCCACTCACCCATGCTCAAACGAAGAAAAACATGCCGTGCCATTGAATGCTTGCGCTTTGTGATGACCATTTCGTAAAGACTGTTTCAACTGCTGGAATAACTCCTCTGCCAACACTTTCTTTTGCCACCTGGGCTGATCTGATTAGTGTCTGTGCTTGGCTCTTCGGGTTCCTTTCTCGGCAAGTCACTGAGTTTACTCTTGGCTTTTGTCTTTTCTTGGCTCTTTCTGGGAATCTGAGCTCTCGGGGCTATCTTCTCGGCAGGTCGTTGAGTTTCCACGCGCGCGCCCGTCCTTAAGCAATTTCAAGATCAACGGCTATCTTATCACCGTAAAGTTGACGTTCACGCGCCCGTCATCGAACGTTTGAACCTCCAACGGCTAGTTAGCTTCGTTAAGATTGACGTCTTCGGCCCTGTCATTACCTTGGTCATTTCTTCGGCTTTCCAATTCCTTCGGGCTTTTGCATTTGATCCTTCCCAGAGGGAAGGTGTCCCTTCAGTCTTGCAAAAGGTCCCTTCTTGGTCCGCCGAGAGTCCCCCGCAAGGGCACTTTCGGTTCTCAATTCCTTCGGAAAAAATGTCCGAAGGAATTGTGCCTTTGGATTTTCCCTTGGATTTTCTTCGAACAAAATGTCTGAAGAAATCCTTTGTCCTTTGTTTGCCGTGGATTTCCTTCGAACAAAAAATCCGAAGGAATCCTTTGCCTTTCGCTCTTTGATGAATCTGCTCACTGCCTTCCGCGAGGGCCCTTTGGGTCTTGGAATGCCCCTTTGAAACTTCTGATTTGGTCCTTCCTGACCAAAGTGCCCTCCGAAAAAATTATGTTGCCCTTTTTGCGAACTGTTTAGGCCATTTCGGGTTTTTCAATTATGACTTTGAACCTTTCGATTGAACTTGAACCCTTTTTCGGAGTTCAATGGTTCAACGGTTCAATAGTTCAATACTCTATGTTTTGCAAGGAGTCGTGTTCACTCAATTCCCTTGTGAATTTAATGTATCGTTGAACCTATTGTTTGAACCTACCGCTTGAACTTGCAATGGTTCAACGGTTCAATATTTCAATATTTCTAATTTCAAAGTTCAAATCTCCTGGAAAGATCATGTGACTATTGGTCGGTCTGTGTAGCTCATTTCATATCATTGAACCCCAACGTTGAACCACTTTTTTCCAATTTTTAGGAAATGTGCCTTCAAATTTTGGTCTCTTTCCTTATGAATTTCTTCAAATAAAATGTCTGAAGAAATCCCTTCGAGCACTTTGTCTTTAGAGCTTTGTAAAAGACTTATATCTCTTTGAAGTTCGCCCATTCCCTTGCCGAAAAGGCTTGTCCGATGTAATTTTCTGAAGCGAAACAAGCCTCAGATCAACCCGAAACCTACAGGACTCAAATCACTCGGCTTTTTCGTGGAACAGGGCTATAGCAAAGGGAGAAAACACAATTCGCAGAAGGGTGGAAGGCATCAAAGACCGGGACAGCAAGGAAAGAAAAGGGGAGACCGATTTTTGGCCTATAGGACCAAAAAATGGTCAACAATAATATAGCTACTGGTTTGTGGTGCCATCCCTGTTCTGGGTGACAAGCTAGATGTGTTCTAGTTTTTATTTCCGTTCTGTTGGGCCGCCTGTTTGGGGCCCTTTTTTTTATATTGTAATATCGACAACTTAAACTTTGAATTTTGGGGGGTTGCCTCCTAGGTCTATATTTTTTTGATACTCTGCTAGTTGCTTCACATTGTTGATGCATAAACTTGTGTTCTCAATATTTCCAAATAAAAAATATATATCAAAAGATAGAATGAAAATCTTGTTTAAAACTCTCTATGAACTTTTTAGATACCTACTCCCACTCCATTATTCTCAACCTAGATTTCCATTTGTCATGCCCACACTTTCAATATGCTGTAAACATGGAAAAGCCCAAATATTGTTTAGATGTACAGACATCTATATTAGAATTATTGAATTGGATTGTGGCAACTGAAATGTCAAGTTGAAGGCTTTCATGAGCAATTTTCATTGCATATTAATTTTTGTGGGATTTTATGCTCGTGTGAGTTTTTAGTAACAAATGCTTAGGGTGTTTGTGTGCTAAAGTGGGTCCCCTTGCCTTGTAATCAATACCAAAAATAAATGAGGAAAAAATGTTATTTGGGTAATGACTACTCATGGAGGTCATTTGGGTAATGACTAAAATAGTAAAAACATAGGAATATAAAATCCCACAAAAATTAATATCTAAGTGAAATGTAATTTACTCTTCATCTTTTTTCTTTTACAGCATGATAGAATAAGCTGGAAATTGCTCTCAAAAGTTAATTGTGAGAAATTCGGACAAGACAAAGGGTTGCACCTTGTGGCCTGGGAAATTTGCACTTCAACAAAAGGAAAAGGAGGACTTTGCCTAACCAACATTAAAACAGAAGGTGGTTTTCCTCATAGAAAGACGGATGATAAGACCAATCCAGGTGAGGCTCCATAGAAAATACTACTCAGGCATCATTTTTTTATCAGCACAAAAACCAGACATATATCAATATAAATGAGTGGAAACAAAATAAATGAGTGGATACAAAACCAACCATTATCAGGGCTGGAACAAGCATAGAGTATAGACTTGTGCTATCCATGAAAAATATAAAAAGCCACAAAAACTAGGACCAGCATGTTGGGGGGAAACAATTTTCCCTCTCATAAAAGTATGAGATTGAGAAAAAATTGCATACCTATAAAAGTGGACTGCATTTTGCCACATTGCCTTGCAGATAATCATTCAAATGAGTGCCTTGTTGATAGTTGTCCTAGTGGGTGAGGGGTGACCAAGGTTTGTAATTGTCTGTCTCCCCAATTCTAATGGCTGGTGTGGGTTCATTGAGGCCAAGGCTCTTGAATCCGTTCATGTGCTCCCAGAAGAGAGCAAGACAACCATCATGCATTTGGCAGTGTAGATCTACTCTTAAGAGAAAAAACCCGTAACGAATGTGTCTTTATATCACTGATCTTGGGCTTGCAAAAGAATGAGAGAATATGTTCCAAATCACAAAGCTGCTTATATATTTGTCTCATATAATCCAGCCTCAAAGTGGAGAGTGTTCTCAAAAGAGGCACCAGGTTAACTTTGTACCCAGACCCTTGTTGAAGAACTTCATGGTCTTAATGTTAAGACTTCTCCAAATTTTTGGAGTTGTAATTTTGTTCCATGAGATGAGCAGATAATTTATAATCTTATCCTCCAAGCCTTGCCATAAGAATTGGTGCTGAATGCATATAAGCTATATCTCAAATGGCTTGAGATAGACAACATGATCATAAGGTAAACCAACATAGCATGTAGAACATCTTGAATAATTTGGGTCTTTCCTGCGAGCATGAGCCATCTGCTGGTCCAGATAATTTGGAACTGCATTGTCAATCATGTCCCCTAGAGGGTGGCTAAGAGGGGGGAAGTGAAGTGGAAAGCAAAGATATTGGATTGGAAGAGAGGCTTCCTTGTGTCCCAAAATGCATACAATGTCCCATTAGCAAGTCCTAATGTGTTGAAGTACATTGAGGATTAGTCAAAGTCAACTTGTTGACTAGAGGCTATTTGAAAGAAGGATGGTAGAAGAGTGCCATCTCCACATTCTTCATTTCCTAGAAAATCAAGAAGGATGATAGAAGAGCGCCATCTGCAAATTGGAAGTTGGTGAAATAGGTCCTTGAAGGATAGCAAAGAGACCACGAATATCATTATGGAGATTTACAGAAACAGGCATCATCTTCAAGCCTTCACATAAAGGTTGCATGGTTGTGAGGATGCAGGGGTACACAAGGTATGGCTACGAAGCACCCGATGCAGACTGCCAAAACCCAGGTACATGATAACTGGTTACATTTGTGTAGAAATTTTAGCAATGATACTGAATATTCAAAGCAAAAAAATACAGGATGATAAACATTACAATAAAAAATGTAGATTTATCAATTCTAAAACTTGAAACTTGCACAAATGACATATCAAAATTCAAACTACATATATAATTAAAAAAAACCTAATGACATAGCTGAATAGGATGATCTCAGGTGGTATAAGCACTGGGGCTTTCGAAACAAAGCCACTAGTTCTAATCCCCAGGTCACATGATGAAGTGTTGAAATTGGGTAAAATAACAAATCCAACTCGTTTGGTATGGCATACCCCAAGGGGCAAAGTCGGGTGAATTTGATGCAAGATATACCCCCCAGTTGTGGCATCTAAGCCAAAGATCACCTTGCTATGGGAACTTACCCAATCAAAACAAAACCTAACGACATATAAGATACAAAATGATTTTGTCAAGGTCCAAAATTCCTTACATAGTGTTCATTTTTACCATTTACACTTTCTTTTAAACTATATTTTTTAAATTTTGGGGAGAGTTGTGGTTTAGGCATCATATTTCACGCATGGGAAATGCACCCCAAGTTCAGGGTGCATTCCAGATGCACCCAATGTGTGATTGGGTGGAGACAGTGTGGACACATACTGGGTGCAGCTAAAACTTGGTCAGCTGTGCACACCCATGTAACTCTATTTCACACATAATGATGAATAGATATGGCAACAGGGGGTCACCTTTTCTAAAACCTCGAGCCGAAGAGAGAAGATTTCTTATATTCCCATTAACAACCTCAGATAAGGTTGACGCAGTGATACAGCTAGATATCCGTATTCCATTGAATGATATAATAATCAAATCCAAAGGCGTTGAGAGTACTAAAGGCGTGGTACCAGTTACAATGTCAAAGGATTCGCGCCTGTCAAGTTTGATCAGGAGTCCAGGCCTACGTTATTGTTGCAAAGAGTGAAGGAACTCCTGCAACGCAATGATGTTCTAAATTAGTATGTATTTAACAGAAGTGTACTAAACAGGAATGATTGTCTTGCTGAGCAGCGGATGGAAGTGCTTTGCAATAATATTGGAGATAATCTTATAAGACATGTTGTAGTACAGAATAGGCCTGAAACTTTACAGCGTATTGGCACCGACTTTTTTGGGGATGAGAACCAGGGTGGTCATATTGAGATTTCTTTAAAATAATCCCCTGCAATTCTTCAGCAGCCTCCAACAGGTACTTTTTAATGATATCCAATGAATCTTGGAAGGACCGAGTGGGAAATCTTTCCAGGCCAAGAGCTTTATCCCGTGCAAAAGAGAAGACTGCATCTTTTAACTATCGTTCCAAGACACATCCAGTTAAAAGTGTTGCCTTCACGTGATAAAAGCTAACAGATGTTAAAAAAGACCTGTGCCTAAGTTTTGCAACAATCCACTAGTGATTCTTCTAAAATTTATTGGAAGAACCGAGTGGACTTAAGAACAATCATCATGTTCAAACTTCAAACAACTACACATATTGCACGCACTCAAAATGACTACACAATTGCCTGATATCATATACCAATTCCACACTTAAGATCTCAAGACCTGTAGTTAGGTGAACTTAATCACAAATTTGAAAATCCTAGATCCAGGTGGGATTTGGCTGCAAAATACACGTGTACCTTTATGTCACCTCAGGAGCGACTAGGATATATTTGTATGTTGGCAGGAGAGATGCTGGCCGAGAGAGGTTTTCTTTCTTGGGAGGCCTACGGGATAAAGATCACAATAATTGTTCAATTAGAGCATGCTGAACTGCTCTCAACATTTGTTGGTTTTTTTGCTAAAGCTAGTACTTTGGAGCTTAGGTAAACAATTCCATAGATCAATTTATTCAAAAATGCAGCTTGGTGCACAAAATTCATCCTCAATAGAGCATAAATGAGTGATGGAAACCTTATCTTTGGTTGCAAAACAAAGCTTTTATGCAAGAAGACGAGACATAGTTTTTCTATCACCCCGCAACCAGACAAGAAGTTGGGGATTCGGGATTCCAAGGACCACAACGTATAAAGATGCTAGAGCATATACGATTCAAGTCTCTAAAATTACATTCTTAAACTGACTGGTTATCAATCAGAGTGTAGAAGTCACAAGCAGACTAAGCAAATCAGGATTTAGTGAGATGTGAAGTTTGTTAAATGGAAAAAGCTGTTGAAAATGTCTTTGAGTATTGCCAAGCTCCTAGTCATTTGGGGAATGGATTATATAAGAATACAGGCACCTTTTTGTTAGCAAGCTTCAATGGAAAGGGGATATTTTCAGTGTCAATTAGATGATTAGATGGCATGAGAAGAACATTTGGAAAGTTATTTAGCATTTAATTTCTTTAGCATTCTAGATGCAAGGAAACCTTCCATGGAAATCCATCCAATTTCCAACTTACAGAGTCCACCTCCTCCAAAGTGGATTTAAAAGCTCAATTTATCACAAGAATGGATTATTAAGGAAATATGTTAACTACCTACTGTTGACAATTTTGCCCCCACAGAGCAAATTGTCACCCCTACAATTCGAATCTTTGCTATGGTGCCAAGTTTGTCTTGTGAATCAGTTTTGGGGTCCTTAAATGAGCATTTACAGCCACCCAAGTGGCCATCTACAGCTAGGTGAAGTTTAGTCATGCAGAGGTTTCCAAGGAGCTTGCTTGATTACAGCCAAATGTGCAAATACAGCCAAGATATACAAGCTGTAAGTTTATTTGTTTTGTCTTTCCAAGGAATTTTTCCCACTTAGATCCGTTTCCACCTGGGATGAATTGGGTGCAGCCTTAGTCAAGCAGTTTGAAGACAAATCTGATCACTTATCTTTAGTTGAGCAATTAACTACCATATAGAGAGCTCCTCATGAGTTCATGTCCGATTTTAATCTCAGGTTCCAGAAGACATGGACCAGGATACCGGTTCTGATTAAGCCATCCCCTGAATATGCATTTCTGTATTTTTTGAAAGCTCTTAATTCTGACATTAATGTGATGATACAGTCAATGGGTTGTACTACTTTGCCAGATGCTTATGAAATTACAATAAGGGCAAAAAATAGTTTGATACAAGCAGGTAAGCTTTCTCCAAAACCTCCAATGCCCATATTTTCACAAATAAGTTATGTACCAGCCCCTCAAGTTCCTCAAATTCCATCCTTAGCTCCTATTCCAGCACCTACTGGTCAAGCTAGTGAGATAGGAGAGTTGAAAAGTTTGCTACAATCTTTTGGAAATGAAATAGTACAGCTCAAAATGCAGCAATTTTAGGGATCAGAACAACTATCAGTCCTTCAAAGATCAAAGGTCTCCTTATCAGGGTTTCAGATAAAATAGACCACCCTATCAAGCACAAGGAGCCATAACTCTAGCTAAGCTATATGTTGCTCTTGATCCGAATGCTCCTTCCACTTCAAAAGCCATTGTTCCAACCCACCTCAAAATAATTTAGTGCACGATTCAGGTTGGCAGCCCTCAAATCTCAATGATGCTCAAAACCAAGCATTGGTATCACAGAACATCACCATGCCACAGATGACACAAGAAGAGTTCTCTTTTCAAAGAGGTCAATATCAAGATACAGGTTTGACATCACAAGGAGTGACTCATCAAGTTCAAGGCCAACCTGATGCTATTAATGTAAATTGACAGGTCGATGATCATGTTGCTTTTACTCAGGATGTTAAAATTAACGATTCAAATGGTCAAGTTGCAGCTATAACCTATCAAAAAACTAAAAACAGAATTGTTGAAGAAGCCCAAGCGGTAGCAAATACTTCAAGTACTCCTAGTATTGTTGCTCAAAGTACAAAAGAGCAGCTTGTTGCTCCCACAGCCCAAAAAAATCAGAATATAGAAGTTAGTAAAGTGCAGCAAATACCTCTAATTTGTGCGCAGCAAATACCACAGAAAGCACAATCAAAGGTTAGTGCATCTCAGTTCAGTATTGTAGATCAAATGAAGAAGTCTAACACCAACATTAGCATGTGGGATTCTCTCTCAATTCTACGGCAAAAGGATAAACTCATTCAAGAACTTTCAGCGCTTGAATTGTCTCCAAAACTGATTGAGAAAGGTGTTGTCTTGACAAATTCGGCTCAGCCAACTAAGCAACAGGGGCAGCAAGGAGATAAGATATCAAAGGTGGACAAAACTGAGGTAAAAACGAAGAAAACTCCCCCTTTTTATCTTTCTCTGATAGTGGGTGATACTTTGGTTCATAATTGTATGGTGGATAGTGGAACTAGCAGTACAGTGATACCCAAACAGATTGCAGACAAACTTGGCCTTGTTTATGAGTCAAATACTAAAAGAGTATTGCAGTTGGACGGTTCACCAGCAAAAACGGTAGGCATTATAAAAGATTTGAAATTGACATTACATATATGTCCTAACGTTACTATTCAACATGATGTTGTAGTGGTGGACTTGCCTTCTTATTTCACTGTCTTTCAAGAGACTTCACTTCAAAAATTGGGGTATATTTATCCACTGATTGGACCTATTTGTTGTTCAGAACCAGATATGGTACAAAAATAACAATTCATTCAGAGCCTATTGCACGTTTTCATATGGAGCCTTATACGCCAAATGTGATCAATGCAAATTGTATCATCTCAAATGAAATATTACAAACTAGTGATATAGAAAAGGACTCTCCTTTGGATGGAGTTCCAGATTTGTTTCTTGATGAGTGGGCTTCCACCTTGCATGAGCATGATCCCTACAAGCTGATTGAAGAGGAAGGTCGTAGTGTGTATTGTCTTCATGAGAATGATGCACCAATTCCAACCATGGTCAAAGAGAACGAATTTAATGAAGGCTTGTGGCAATTATACTTTGATGGATCAAGAAATAAGCATGGGACCGGAGATGGAATGATGTTAATTTCTCCTACAGAACAAAGATATTTCTCCTCTACAAAATTTCAGTTTGGTTGTTCAAACAACATTGCTGAATATGAAGCACTAGTTCATAGTTTGCAATGGGCTAGGAAGATGAAAGTAAATTGTGTGCAAGTGTTTCAAGATAGTGAACTTGTAGTCCACCAAGTAAGAGGTTTGAATATATGCAAGAATCTGTTGCTTAAATCTTATAGACACAGACTTTGGGATTTACTTGAAGATTTTTAAGTTTTTAATATTCAAGCAATACCAAGAGATAGGAATAAACACGCTGATAGGTTGGTTGTTGTTGGGGGCACAATTTGATATTCCAGTTGATGTAAAAAGTGACATTTTTCAGTCACATATAAAAGTAGCTGTAAGACCTTCAATTCCGAATAACCAAGAAAATTGGCAGGTGTTTGTAAATGAAAA
Source organism: Torreya grandis (assembly GCA_037957365.1). Lineage (NCBI taxonomy): Eukaryota > Viridiplantae > Streptophyta > Pinopsida > Cupressales > Taxaceae > Torreya > Torreya grandis. The sequence continues at coordinate 924,222 of JARHVA010003572.1, forward strand.
TCAAATTGTGAGATTTTTGTAGGAAGAGGCTGAGTTTTCTTTAAGAAATCAGTCGAAACACTTACAATAGTATGATGATCAGATTGTACAACTGAAAACTAATCAGCTACCCAAGGGATTGTTCACTCTTGAAAATATTTTCAGTGAAGATGATGAGCTAAGGAAAGAGAAACCATCCTTGTCAACAAAAGAAGAGCACTATGCTAATGTCGAGATTGCAACTGGTAAAATTTTGAAATTGGGCAAGGTATGCACTCCTCCACAAAAGACAGCTTTCATTGATTTATGCACAAGTTTTGTTGATATATTCGCATGGCAGTATAGTGATCTCAAATATTTTGATCCAAGTTTGGCTCAACACACTATTGAGTTAGAAAACGAAACTAAACCAGTGAGAGAAAGACAATGGCCAATCAGTCCAAAGCTTGAGACTTTGATGAACACTAAGCTTCACAAGCTCATAGAATCAGCGATTATATTTCCAACAAAGCACTTAACTTGGGTGGCAAATCTCGTTCCAGTACAGAAAAAAAATGGTGAGATTCATTTGTGTGTTGATTTTCGTAATTTAAACAAGGCTTCGCTTAAAAACCACTATCCATTGCCATCAATGGAACAAATTTTACAGCTTGTTACAGGTTCATAGAGGTTTTCCTTGTTGGCTGCATATAGTGGTTACAATCATATTTTGGTCAAAGAAGAGGACCAATTCAAGACAGCGTTCACGACTAAGTGGGGGACATTTGCATACAATAAGATGCCATTCGGTTTGTCTAATGTTGGAGCAACCTCCCAAAAAGTGTGTATTTTCATTTCATGAAAGTAAGCTTATTGGACATGTTTCAAAGCACGGTTTAAACATAGATTCTGAAAGGATTCAATCCATTCTTGCACTCTCCTTGCCTAAGAGCAAAAAGGCTTTGCAAAGTTTCTTTGGTAAAATCAATTTTATAAGGACATACATTTCAGATTTCCCTACTGTAGCTAAACCACTTACAGCCATGTTAAAGAAAAATCATAACTTCAGCTGGTCCAAGGAGGAAGTAACAAGGTTTGAAGATGTTAAAAAAGCCATAGCAAGTGCTCCTACGCTTTTAAATCCAAATTTTACGAAAGATTTTATTCTGTATACGTATGCTAATATGGACACCATTTTAGGCATTCTTATGCAGCAGAATCATGAGGATTTGGAGCAGCCAATAACTTTCTACAGCCAAGGCTTGGAGGAGTATGAGACAAAGTATTCTTTTGTTGAAAACATGTCCTTTCAGTTATAAGATCTCTGAAGAAATTTAAGCACTTGTCTAATAATAAAATATATCTAATGGTTGCTCATCCAAGCATCAAAGAATTTCTTCTGAACAAAGACATAAATGAGAAGAGCGCTGGTTGGATAACCAAGTTAATGAAATATGACATAAAAATTAAGGTTACAAAGCTGGTTAAAGGCAAAGGACTTTGTGAGCATCTAGCTCAGGACTTGCAAGAAACTAATGAAGTTGTTTTAGTGTCAAATGATGAAGAGATTGTTGTTCACACCTCACCTTCCAACTGGTTTCGTGATTTGGTAAGCTATATGTAAAATGGTTTTTACCCTTCTCACCTAAGTGCTTCAAAAAGAAGGTATTTCAGATTGCAATCAATTCCATTCTTGCTCGTTGACAGTGTTTTGTTCAAAAAGAACATTAATGGAATGTTACTAAGGTGTGTGGAACCAAGCCAAACTCAAAGGTTATTTGAAGAATTCCATGACAGACTTGGTGGACAACACTTTTCCGCAAGAACTACAGCACTTAAAATCATGAGAAGTGGGTACTATTGGCCTACTATATTTGGCGATTGCCATACATGAGTTAGGAGGTGCAAACAATGTGCTATGTTTGTAGGAAAAGTTAAACTTGCAACCCTGCCCCTTCAGCGAATTGCAGTGGATCAGCATTTTGTCTAGTGGGGATTGGACTTTATTGGTCTCATTAATCCTCCGAGTTCAGGGCATAAGTGGATTCTAACAGCTACGGATTACTTCACACGTTGGACGGAAGCAATTGCATTGAAAGAAGCAAACAAAACTAACGTTCTCGATTTCTATGAAGGTTTGCTTACTAGGTTTGGAGTTCCTTCGACCATTATTTCTGACAATGCAATGGCTTTTATGGAATCTAAGATCAGCCAATGGACTGTCCAACAAAGAGTTTATCTCAGCACTTCATCGAACTATTATCCACAAGGAAATGGCCTTGTTGAATCTACAAACAAGAACCTCTTAAAGATCATACGACGGACTATTGAAGACAATCAGAGGTCATGACATCTCAAGTTGAAGTCAGCTCTATGGGCTGATAGGATCACCTACAAGAGGTCAATAGCCAACTCTCCATACAAGCTAGTCTATGGTAAAGAAGCAAGGTTACCTATTTCTCTCGAGTTTCCAGCTTTGGAACTAATGCATCAACTTGAGTTGTTGAAGAATGAGCCTATGGAGATCAGGGATGCAGAGCTTATGGAGTTGGAAGAGACAAGAAATCAATCCATGCTAGCCATGGAAAGTCATCAGGCACAGATGAAAAGAACATTTGACAAAGGAGCTTCCTCACGAAGCTTCAATGAAGGAGATTTGGTCCTTAAGTGGGATGAGGATCGAGCCAAACCAAGAAGGCACACAAAGTTTGATTCCCTTTGAAGTGGCCCATACACGATCTCCAGCTGCAAATCCCACAACGCCTTCCAACTTGCCAAGATGGATGGACAAGAGCTTCAAATCCCAGTCAATGGGATACATTTGAAACATTGCCATTGAAGAGCAAAGCTCTATGTACATAGTTGTTTTTGCTTTCCTCCAAGTTGTTGACCATTTTGGTCTTGCAGGCCAAAATCAGTCCCCTTCTTCCCTTGAATGTTCTGAGCAGTCGAATTCGGGTTGCACAAGTCTTTCGACAGAAAATGAACCAATTCAAAGAATGAAGATGAACCAGGGCAAAAGAAAGTCCAAAGGCACTTTTCAAAGGGGAGCCTATAAGCAAAAGGAAGTAATTCTTTCGAACTTTTGTCCGAAGCAATACTTCGGAGAATCCAAAAGACCATTCAAACAAGCAAGGCGAAGAAAGTACCCTTCGGAAGGGTCGTTTTCCCAAAGGGCACTTCTTGAAGGCAATCGAAGGAAAAGACAAGGACATAATTCCTTCGGACTTTTGTCCGAAGGAATTCCTTCGGACAAAAAGTTCGAAGAAATTCGAAAAGGCTGCGAGCAAAAGTCCGAAGGAAAACAAGTAAGAAAGACTAAGGCAAAAGGCATAGAATGATTTCTTTTGGACTTTTGTCCGAAGAAATTCGGAGAAAAGGCCGCGGGAGGAAAACCCGAAGAAATTCCGAAGGTCAAACAAAGTGATCGAAATAATTCTTGCGGACGTTTATCCGCGGGAAAAGTGGCCGAGTGAAAAGACCCAAGGAAATAAGCGAAGAAACAAAGGAAGAAATCCTTCGGACATTTTGTCCGAAGAATCTCAAAACCAAGGAGCCCGAAGGACCCCGAAGGGCAGGGGCCCTTGCGGGGGACTCTCGACCAAAAATGAAGGACACTTCTCCAAAGCCGAATGGACTTTTCCCCTTTGGGAAGGATCAATCAAAAAGGGCCGAAGAAATTCCAAGGGGTGACGGGCCCAAAGACGTCAAAATCGAGCACGGCAAACTAGCCGTTGGAAGTTCAAACGCCTAGTGACGGGGGCACAGACATCAAATTTAAGGCGATGAAATAGCCGTTGATTTTGAAAAGCTTAAGGACAGGCTGCAAGTGAACTCAGCGACCCGCCAAGAAGATAGGCCCCGAGGGCCGAAGGAACCAAAAAAGACAAAACCAGGATGAGACAAAGCTGGGAAAGTACAAAAGTCAAGAGTGAACTCAGCGACCCGCCAAAAAGGCAGCCCAAAGAGCCAAATGCAAAAACGGACAAAACAGTCCAGGTGGCAAAGGGAGATGTCGACGCAAGGATTTACTCCTGCAGTTGGAACAGTGCCCGCCAAGCAGCATCAAGAGGCGCGAACAGTGAACGGCGCGCCCTATTTTCTCCATCTTGCATTTATAAGCAGACAAACCGCGTGAATATCTGAAAGGAGCAGTCTTGTTTGCAAAAAAAGAGGCGCAGCCCGTGCTTTCACATTAATGTTTGAACGCCAAAGTCAAGACCGGCGATTACACAGCATGGTTCTAGCAACAACGACTTCCTCTTCCCAAGGCTCGGAATGCACATGGGATACTTGTAAAAAGGGGCACCAAAGTCTTTTCCAGAAAGCGCCAAAGTCTTTTCCTCTCTCTCTATATATTGTAAACTTCTCATTTGAGAAGGAATATCTCTTAGCCCGTAAGGCAAAGCTCTGCCCAAAAATCTCTCGAGCTTGTAAGGCGGAACTCTGTCGGATTTTACCTTGAATCAAGACTTAGCAATTTTTTACCTCCATTTGAACTTGCACTCACGCATATGTCTATGTTTTCATTTTGTGTTAAGTCATTTTCTTTTATGCCTTCACAAAATGATTCCAGCATGTCTAGTGCATTGTGAAGTTTCTTTTCTGCAGGTCTGCCAGAAGTGTCTACAGCAGCAATATAGGCGCATGTGAACAGGCTGCCATAGTGTGTCTTAGAACACCTTTGATAATTCTTCCTCCATGTACCTCCAGAAGACCCCTAGCTCACTGATGCAGAAGAGTTTCCCATATCAAATGAAGTGTATGCCAGCGTCTTCTTGGTGAAAAGCGTATGTTTGAGCTAAGTAGATCAACTTTTTTGGTGTATCAACTTTTAGTTTAGGTTTAGGTTCTGTTGTCAGCATCTTTCTCCCTTTTCAACCCCCCTTTTTTCATTTATTTATTAGCAGTAGGAAATCCAGGACCTAAAGGATACATCAAAGGGAGCTAGCCCTTATCTAGAGACTCTCCCCCCAGTTTTGCCAGACCCACAGGCAAGAGGGGAGTTTCCATTGTTGCATGTGGAAGGCAAGAGCTCAACCTCATGTCAAGGGTGCAATCCACTGCGTCAACACAAGTGTTGTTCAAGCACAGTAGTTTGCTTCAGTTTTGTTCAATAAGTGCTTGTTTGCGCAATTGCTTCTTAGTTAGTTTTCCTACCTTCGTGTTTTCCCTTCCTTTTTGAGGGAGAAAGGACTCTTCAACCAAGGCCAGGAGGAGATTTTCAGTCAGAAATCAGGTTCACCATTTGAGAATTTGAATAGTAGCATCATTTATGGCCTCAGTTCTCTAGCATAGCAGGTATGCTTCCCAACAGAGTCGCCAAAAATGTTGACAATTTTTCCCCCACAAGGCAAATTGTCACCCCTACACTTTGGAACTTTGCTATGGTGCCAAGTTTGTCTTGTGAATCAGTTTTGGGGTCCTTAAATGAGCATTTACAGCCACACAAGTGGCCATCTACAGCCAGGTGAAGTTTAGTCATGCAGAGGTTTCCAAGGAGCTTGCTTGATTACAGCCAAATGTGCAAATACAACCAAGATATACAAGCTGTAAGTTTATTTGTTGTCTTCCCAAAGAATTTTTTTGGTATAAGAGGTGGACTTTTTCTTCGGACATTTTGTCCAAGAGAAAGAGCTCTCAAAGGACTGACAAAAAGTCCAAAAAATGACTATGTGGCAGTCGTTCAAGGCTTTTTTCTTCAGGTTTTTTGTCCGAAAGAAAGGAGAAAAGCACAGTTGAGAAGACCGGTTTTCAAGTCAAGACAAAAGTCCGAAAGAATAAGGACGGTTACAAAAACCCGGGTGCCCTACATAAAGCCCGGGTGCCCTTCAATTCTTCCGAAAAGCCACTTTTGAAGGCAACCATGCCCTTGCAGAGGGCACTTGGTCGATGAAGTGGACCTTTTCAATTTTTTCGAAGGGCACTCCTGGAAGACAGAAGCCCTTGCAGAGGACATATGGATGTCGCATAGGGACATTTACAATTTCTCCGAAGAGTATGTGCCCTTGCGGGGGACACTTCAAGCACGAAGAAGACCTTGGCAAAATTTCGAAGGACACTTTCACAAGTTCCGAAGGGCACCTGCCCTTGCGAAGGGCACTTGGTCGGTAGCAATACCCTTTCAAAAGTTTCGAAGGGCATTATTGGAAGACATAAGCCCTTGCGGAGGGCAGAGACATAAGCAAAGGACAAAAGCAAAGTTCTGAAGGGCACTTGCCCTTCGGGGAAAAGATAGCCAAAGGAGACAAATTTCTTCGGACTTTTTGTCCGAAGGAATTCCTTCGGACAAAAAAGTCCGAAGAAATTCGGGAGAATAAAAAAAACTCGAGGAAAATAAGAAAACAAAGGCAAAGGAGATCCTTCGAAATAATTGTCAAACAAGAAATCCAGGGGAATTTGAAGTCAGCAAAAGTCCGAAGAAAATCAAAGGCAAGACATAAGAGCCTAAATGGAATAAATTCGGGGAAATTGGCAAGGAAACGAATTCCTTCGTACTTTTTGTCCGAAGGAATAAGGACAGTCTCAAAAAGCCCGATAGAAAAGACAAGGACGTAAGCAACGGCCAAAAAAAGAGAAAAGACAAAGAAGAGTCAGAGAGTCCTTCGAACAGTTTGTCTGAAGGACGAAAGCTAAAATAAAGCCCGATTCCCGAATTGAAGCAGAACACGAGAAAATCTAGAGAAAACACGAATCGAAATGAGCATGATCAATAGCATGAACAGAGACGTAAGCACAAACAGGGCTGAGCCAAAACTGAACAAGAAAGACAAACGCAGAAATAGATGCATGAGCAAAGATTAAAGCAGAACTGAACATGGACATAAGCATGAACAGCGAATAAAACAAACGCAGAATAAAGAAAAAGGCAAGATAAACAAAGATCATGCACAGACTAACGTGAACTGACTCCAACGAAGTGAACACATTTAAGAAAGCAAGCACGCTTCAATTCTGAAAATAGAGTTGTCTTGCATGATGAACAGGGAAAACGTTGAACGTTTCAAATAACAAAAAATTCCATGCACGCACTCTCGCTTGTCTTTAAAGCTCGAAACGTTCCGACGGTTCAAACATAATTCTTAAATTGGCATTTGCATTGATTTCATGCAAAGGAGAGGCTTTCAAACCTTCCAGCAATTCAAGTGACTTCGACTACTCTTGTTTTGAAGTTTGACTAGCTTTTAAGTCAAGACATCTATTCGTAGGTGTCATGCATCCAAAGCTTGTCTTCTTCCTCTTATTTTTTCAACGCAAGGAATTTTCATGCAAGACAAAATAGACTTTTGTAAAGGTTGAGTTGGTTTGAGTTTACTCCCTCTCTATTTTCAACACCAAACTTTTGGCTTGTTGTAAATTTTTATATTAATGATTTTTCAACCTTGTAAAATCCATCCCTCTTGGTAAGACCAGACTCTATCATTGGTGAGTTGTGTAACCTCTTCAATCAATAAGACTGTACTTTCAAATTTCAAGTGCTGGCATAGTGTACATTCATTTAGCAATTTGCATACATGGTAGATTTCTCTCCGTTCCCAAATTTTGATTCGTACCTAGTTGCTAGCTCATCATGTTATGCACGACCTGTTCAGTGTTCTATATGTCTTTTGTTGACGCTGTAAGTGGATGTTAGGTGGCTGCAAAGTGTCTTGTATCAAACCTCTCTCCATCGTTTTCCCTCACGTTTTGGTCATTGGATCGAACCTTCTCATGAAATATTTATGCATAGTGATCAATCAAAGATCAAAGGTCTTCTTTTTCCCTTGTTTGATTCAGTGTTCAAGGTTCCAAGTAGAGTGGATCAACATTTTGGTGTATCACCATCATTAGGTAGGATTTCCCTTTCAAGTTTCTTTCTCCCTTTTCCATGGTAGATTCGCAGCACAAAGTAGAGATCCATTGATACATCTTACAAGAGCCCATCTTACAAGAGCCAGCCTTCTCTGGCGGTTCTCACCATTGACGCACCCACCCTCGTGAGAAGATCCCATTATTTCAACCGGAGAGAGGATTGGCCATTTCAGCACGTCTTCGATTCAGGGTGCAACTCCAGGTTGACAACACCTAGATGTTGGAATCCAAGCATAAAATCTGTTAGAAAAGGAAGCGTTTAGAGATGCTAGATTGTTAATAGTTGTATTCCATCATGTACTTTGTTCTTTGATTATGTTATAGAAGATACGTGTTTCAAAAAACATATAAACTGTATAAAAATGTAAATATACATAAACATGCAAAGATAAAGGATAATAATAAAATCAAAATACAAGTTACCAAAATTACGAACTAATCACCAAAGATCTTATGCTTAGGCGAGGAGCTCACTATGGCTGCTAAGAAGGCAACGTACTTCATCATGTACTTGTATTGCTTTCTAAAGTAACATGAGGTGCATGCCTTCAAAGGAAAAAAAATACGAAGGGACCATCTTCATCATACCTTTTGCCAATTTACAATTTTATGCAGGAACCATGGACTTGAAGACAATCAATTTATGATTTATTTTTGAAGTTTTAAAAGTCTTTAAGGTTCAAATTTGTTTTTTTTGTTCGATACCTCCCTATGTGTGACTATGGCCCCCATTGTTGACCCACGGGTTGTCTAATACTTTCAGCTTGAATGTTCTTCCAGGCCATATCTACCATGGAGACTCAAAGACAATTCTATCCCTCCTGCTCAATCATTCTCACCATGCCCATCACCACCACAAGTGGATAGACATCCTTGTGCTCCGTGTGTCGATGGAGAGTTGCATATAGTAAGTCTCCTAATCTAATTGGCCCCCACTTCTTACTAGACCTATATTTGAATAGATTCGAGAGTAAACCTTTTCAATCAATTATTAGCAATACAATCTATTTACAAATTTTTATTTAGTCGCTGAGTTTGTTGACCAAGAACACCCCCAGTCTAATTTTGGGGCGAAACTTATCTTCACTTTTGGGACTTGTATGTATTGCCACTTGTCTCTCTTAGTTACATAAAGCGTAATATTGTCTTGAGCCCTTTACACCTTACTCAAGGATTCTAGTTTTATATAAACTGTCCTCCACCTTGCAAGCATAGACACAACAGGTCATACATTCATGTCACCTATTCCCGCAGCCAGTGCCCAATCCTGTAGCAAGGAAGACTATGACAAAGTGTCATTACCACTCTATCAAGATTTGTCCTTATGTTACATCAGTGATTTTGTTATCAAAATCTTGTATGTAGTTTTGGTAAAAGATTGTTTGATTAGTTGAGTTTGTGATTTCCTTCATCCTCTTCATGCATCATGATGGAATTATCTTGATATAAAAGGACCCTTTCATTGTCAGAGTCATCAGGTTGCATTATCCCTTTGGTGATCAGCCACTAGGTTTTCCACATACAAGCTGCTATTTTGGTGCTTCCTAGTTATGTGCTATTCAGATTACATGCACACAAGCCTATCTCAATGTAATGGTAAAGATGGAACCTTCATAAAACTAAAATCAGCGATTTTGAAAGACGAAGATAAAGAAAGGGCTGACATAATTTTCATTGATAGAGATAATACAGTCATTTGAAAGCCTAGTACCTGAAACTAAAATCAGCGATTTTGAAAGACGAAGATAAAGAAAGGGCTGACATAATTTTCATTGATAGAGATAATACAGTCATTTGAAAGCCTAGTACCTGATCGAATCATGAGTTCCATATTCGCTTGATCGTATGTATGATTCAAGTTGAAGCTCATCCTTAAATATCCTCGCAACCAACTACACAAATGCACACAAGAAAGATTCAAAAAATGAGATAATTAAAAAGTCAAACTCAATGTTATTTTATTTGTATTTAAAGGAATTAGTGGTTTGCATGAAGGTAAAAAAATTGAGGACATTGTGTTTGATAAATGCAAGAAATCAATATCAAAATTGTTAAACACCAATATAATTCATATGCACAAGGTAATTAATGGATAGGCAGTCCAATATAACAAACCCCCCATGATTAAAACAATTAAAAATTCACTGCAAATATTCAATTTGTTTACAGCTGTACATGGAAGGGATGCGTATCCCAATGTATAGCCTATAAGCTCATCTTCTCAATCTAAGATAGGGAAAGTACTTCTTACAGATAAGGCAATATGTTTTTGCTTTTCTCTGTCATCCTTTAGTCGTATGATGTATCTAAAAAAAATTCTCTTGGCCAACCTGAATTTTCGATTTTCCTCTGACCTAGCCCAACAGGAGGATTTTTCACCACAGCCAAACAAAATTTTTGAATTTCTTCCGACTTGGGCCGACCTGCACCACTGACCTGGGATGTCTCTCTCTCCTACACCAGCATTTGCACTTTCAGACAAAATTCTGCAGGCTCCTGGAAAAATAATTTGGATCTAATAAATTCTTGTAGGGTTTTGCCATTGTTTGATAATATTTTTTGGAGTTTATAGTACCTTCAGGAGTTTTAAGATGATTTCAGATTTTTCCTATATCTATTGAGTTGCCTGTGTCTCTTGCAAGCTATGAAAGAATCCCTTATCCAGAGGATCAAAACTCCTCTTGCTTGGACTGTTAAGACACCTAAGAATCAGTATTAGAGGCTCACACCCAAGTTTCAGACCTGGAAAGAGAGGGAGGTGAGTTGTGGGATCTCGTACAGCACCTCCAGAACCAGTTGCATGAAAACAACAGTCTTCCTCCTATGGCAGCTTCAGCACTAGATACTTGAAAAAAACAACTTTATTGTTGACCTCAAAAACTTGAGCAGTCATCATCTCAAGTTCCCAACCAATGGAATTTCAACAAAAGGCAATGATGTTGCAATGTTGGACTGTAGTGACGTTGTTAATGGACATAGTTGTTTATCAGAAATGCAGAATAGTTTTGGAAAGGTCAACACTTACTGTCGAAAGAAACAAGATGTAGAATATTGTCAAAAGGATACTGCAAAGCAGACTGACCATGTACCTCAATAAATTATACCAAACACTATTTTAAAGTTTTAAACTATGCAGATTTTAATCAAATTCCAAAGGAAGAGGCTAACTGCGAGGTTGATTCAGACCATAGTTTTATGCAACGGGTAAATTGAACTGATCATATAACAGCAACATGACCTCGTGGTCATATTTCTGTGGCTTTGGTTGTGAATGTTGAACAAGGAAGTGAAAATAAGGAAAGACCATAAGATTGTGGAATAGTAAATCAAGATTAAAATAATAAACAAGACTATTGGCAAGGAAGTACATTTGTAAATTTGCAAAAAGATAATCGAAAATACCGAAGTGGAGAGAAGTGTTTGACTATCAAAATTTAAAAACCACAGAGGAAAATTAGCAGAACAGAATTCAGCCAGACAAAGAATTGAATTCTGTGAAGCTTATTGCTCATTTTGAGGTAACAAACACAATAGCCATGAAAACCATAAACCTCAATTTCCTAATCTCCATTTTAATATTGCATGCGTTCCAAAAATGCACAAAACAGGTGCCTGAAAAGAGAAGTTTACAGTTTTTGAAAACGGAAAGACAATGAAAAAGACTACGAAAAATTTAGCAAAAATATTACCTACTCTATCCTCCATTAATAATATTGCATGCCTTGGCTATTACATTCTCTATTTGCCACCTGGTGAACTTCTCTATCTGCAGCCTTGGAAACGTTTCTACTCTACAGTATGTGGTGTGCAGTATGAATTTTTGCCTAACAAGGAACGTTATTTTTCTATACCCGCTGGCAAGTTGAAACCTTCATGGTGGTACTGACAAGATGAGGATGACTTACTTGTTTTCCTAATTGTGGTTCCAAAATTTACAGTCAAAAGAAGCTTGCACAATTTATTCCAACAGTACAAAATGTTTTCTGAGGTTGTGTTGAGCAAGTGAACATCCAGGGGTCAGGACAGTGGGAGTTGAAATATGCACTCAGTTAGGGCCACCATCTGGAAGCAAGGAAATCAGGGCCGAGTCCTTGCAATTTAAATAAACATTTCAACCACGTTTTCTTTATGGTTGAATTCTTTGATAAATGTCTACATTGGTAGGCAGCAGTTTCTTAAAGTTTTCTCTCTATCGCTACAACTAGAAAAATATATAAACCATTCTATTTTGTATTCCCCTTTGATACATTTGTGGAACTAGTCAACCTTTGTGTCGATTCTATCAAGTGGCAGCAACCACCACTTATTATAACTGGTTTTTTTTTAAGATGAATGTGAGAGAACTTATTATTTCACTTGTGTGATGGGTTGTTCTATGTTAATATGTTCTATTGAGAATATCTTATTTATGTTTGGTGCACCCTATACACCAACAAGATGGATGGATAGAGATTTTCATAACATCCACAAGACCAAAACAATCTATGGGATCCCAATAACATAAAGCATTGACAAAGAAGTGAGAAACTGCTGAAAGAGAAGATTTGGAAAGTTGGACCCTGGCTTGATTCTGTGATGCTGTTATGTTTCTGAAGGTTCTACTCCTGCTGCTAATTCTGACCATAAATTAGCCACCTTTTTTTTTTATTATTGAAAGCATGCAACTATATTTATTTAATAAAAATCATAAACACATACGCAATCAAAAAAGGCAAGTGGTATGAAAGCACGTCCTGAGCAAAAGCACTGCAAGAATCAACCCAAGAACAAAGACCCAAGGCCCAAGGCCAAAAGAAGCAAAGCAAAAGATTACAAATATAAGACCCATGGGCTACAAGCACCAAAAATACTATAAATAGTACTATCCCATGACAAACTTTTAGGCAATTGGCACCACTAGCCCCATTAAGGGAGGAGGAAAAGGCAGAGGACTATTAGGCTTCTCTCCCCAACTGCCACCAAAGGTGCACAGTGTCAAGTATGGGATCCCAACCTTCTTGCTCTGCATTTTTTCTTCAGTCTCCTCTACCTGACGTCAAAGAGGTGAAATAGCCAAAGCAAGACAAGGCATTTTTCCTTACCCATCTCATCTAGTAGACCCAAAACCTATAGGTCCGTAACCACCAATCTAAGGAGACGACCGCCCTCCAGAAGGGGAAAGCCTACGAGGAGGTAGAGTAGAAAACATAGAGCAGTTGTGCAATCTTGCGTCGTCCCCTTCCTCGTTCCCTCCACCCTTGGTCTCTCCCTCAATAATTTTGTCTAGGAGAGTCAAGAGGCACTCTACTAACAGTATAAGGGCAATTCCCCCAATGGTCAATGAGGGTGGAGAGGTGCTCCACCTCCAGGGTCACTTTTTCAACTTGCACTTGGATCTACAACATGACATTAGATATAGCAACATTTCTATTAGTGATAAAAAAAAAAGCTTGTCTAAATGCTCTTTATTAAACACAAAATAATTTCCATCTTTCCAAAGCTTCAAGAGAATCTCAATGCCGAAAATATCCCACATTTGCTAGAAATTTTTTGGGAGCATGGTTGAGACTCCAAGTAAGACCAAATGCCACGAAAATGGTTCTGGTCCAAGGGGATTAATAAGAAGTGAATCCAACTCTAGGCCTGCCAAGCTCTCACACAGTACCAAAAAATGTGTTTGAGCAACTCAATTTGACTGCAAGCATGGCATCTAGGAGTAGAAATCCTCATATTCAGCAATATATCCCCAATTGGAGGACCCTAGTACAAAATGCACCATGCAAAGTGAACCTTTTTGGGTTCAATCACCGCAGACTAGATGGAATGGAATATTTTGCTCTAAATGGAAGAGGAGTTGTAAAGGTTCCATTGTCTGTCAAGCATTTCCCAAGGAACAATATTGGGAGTAAGCCATTGATAACCAAACCGGCATTTGTACCAATGCAAAGGAGTAAAGACATTCCAATTCCAATCTTTCCACCATTAGGGAGGGACTTTAAGGCCATTTTTATGTAAAGCATCCTTAGGTACAACCATACTTTGCTTTGAAAGAAGACCAAGGTGCCCGAGACCTATTATTTTTGTCAAAAATATCAAAAATAGTACTAATGCCTTTTTTTTAAAAGTCTGATAGCCTTAACCCTAGGACCTTTGCTAAAGGGTATCCATGATGATTGATAATTGGCAACAACCACAAAGAATGAGTGTTGATGTACAACCCAGTTCTGAATTGATCCCCTTTCCAAACAAGCCAAGGTTTAAAAATTTCTCAAGCTTTCTAGATGTTCTTAGCAGCAAAGGTGCCTATAATCTTAATGGCCAGTAGAGCAATAAGCAAGGTATGAAACCCGAACCCTTTCTAAGCCATTTTTCCATCAAAACTACCAGAAGAAATGCAATGCCTGAGAAGGATTTTCCACATTTCCTTACCTTCAATGGCTCGTGGGACCCATTTGGCACAGAGGACAATCCCTTGTTTTTGATTATCAATTAAACAAAAGCCTCTAGCATCCTGGGGTCTACAACATAGCTCTGATGTCACTCTATGAAAGCCTTTTTTCCCTTCAATGTTGGCCCATAGGAAGTCTCTAAGCAACATCTCCAGCTTCTTGTAGGCAGCCTTAGAAGGGAGCCAGTAGGAGGAATAAAAAACATGACAAGCTGCTAGAACTTTAGAACATAACTGGAATTTTTCTGCAAGGGAAAAAGGCCTTGTTATCCAGTAGGAGAGCTTTTTCTCAACCCACCGAACAACAGAGCTCCATAACTCCAGTTTAAGATGCTAGGAAACCAAAGGGAAATCCTTAAACATCTCCCCATGTGAGATCCAATTCCAAATGTAAGCCACAAACCAGTTGGGTAAGTTTAATAGACTGTCTGTAGCAATCAGACTTTTCCCATTGCATGCTCAGGCCTGACGCAAGGCAAAAAAAATTCAAACATTCCATAGTGTTCTTGACCACCTCCTCTTCGTCCACAAAGTGGCCATTTATGAGTTGGTCTTGGGGGGTATGAGGAAGGGAAATTCCCTTCACAAGGCCTCTCGAGGCATAGTCACCCAACAAGTATCCAAAACCTTCAGCAGCTAGCACACACAGAAAGGGGACCAGAGGACTCCTTGCCTAATAGATCGGAACAGACCAAAATTCCCAGACTGTTGCCCATTTATTGTCAAACATGCGAAGGCATCTTTGAAAAGGATTTGGTCTGATTGCACAAATCTAGGCCCAAAGCCAAGGGCTTGTAACATGGCAATAATGAAGGGCCACTCAATCCAATCATAGGCTATCTCCAAATAAATTTTAATAAAGAAAGCTTTTTGTTGGGATGTGTGAGCCCACTCTATCCCTTCTTAGACTGCTGCTATGATGTTATAAAGAATACATTTGCCTTGGATAAAACCCATTTGCTTAGGCCTAACCACTAAAAGAAGAAGATGCCTTATTCACAAGGCCAGAGCTTTGGCAATAATCTCATCAGAGACATTGAGGAGAGTGATGGGCCTCTAGCTGGTGATAATTTCAAGGTCTCCTACTTTGGGAATGAACTTGATATTTCCTTTGTTAATTAGATTTCCTATAGAGCCTCAATGTAAACTCTATGCAAATCTGGCGTAACACAGTGCCACAAAACTTGATAGAATTCACAGGGAAAACTATCAATTCCTAGAGCTTTGTCATAAGCCATACAACTAACAATATTTGGAAGCTCATCAATGGAGAGAGGCCTATCACAAGCCATTCTTTAGCCAAGGAAGAGTTAGCAAGACACCACACATGCATTTTTGCAAAGCAGTCTCTCGCTAATCATTAGATACTTGGACTTGAAAGCCCTGCATGTAATTCCTCACAAACACTTGAAGGATGTCTGGCAGACTAGTACAACGATCCCCGACCTCTTTAAGTGCCTTTGGAAACAAATTCCTTAGACGCTTTATCTCGAACCTTAAGCTAGTGGATTCTAGCCCGCATTTGAGCACGAGCTTGATGAATTTCAACTGGCTTAAATTTTTGACACAACTCAGATGTCTAGAATTGCAAAATTAATTAAAGGGAGAGAGTTCCAATTCATGGGACACCCTATTGATTTCTCTAAAGTGGCCAGCATTGGCTCGTTTTCCAAAGAAAGCCAACTACTTACCAAAAACCCTTAAGAAAGTGGCAATGTGAACACTAGCCGCCTCCCACCATTCAATCTATCCTTTGGCACCAATAGGGTGTCGAACAAGATTCCAAACCCTCTTGATGTGCATAAGGGTGCATTCATACTTCAAATGCGAAGTGTTAAGATAGAATTGGTTACTGAAAGTTATTACAAGAGGAGGCGGCCATTCTATGCAAAACTAATAGGTTGGTGGTCTGAGAGAATAATATCAACGAGAACATTGAGCAGACTATCAAAGCACTGGCGAACGTAAAATCATCTTGTTCGGTGAGCAACACTTTGTCTAGCCACTTGAGAACTCTATTAGTTCTTTGGAAAAAGTTCGACCAAGTGAACCAAGAAGTGGTGGGGGAGTGTCTATGGTGGTGGTTAGAATTATACAACCTAGTTTTTTCAACATATAAAACCACATTTCTCGTTCACCAGCACACCATTTCATGGGAAAAATCCCTTGTCCTCTACAAATTCAATCATGTTAAAATCTCCGCAAACAATCCATTTTTTCGTGGGAAGTTCCTCCGCTAACCACCGCCAAAGTTTCGCTCTTCCATGGCATTGTTGGAAGCATAGAGGTTAACCAAGGCAAGGGAACACCCATCAAAATAAAAAACCATCCAATTAGCATTGTTAGACATGTCCACTCTCTAGTCCATTACAAACGAGGCATAACGCAAAGATATCAAGGTGATGACTATACCATGTCCCATTTCATCGCAGGACATGTGGCAGGTAGCATCAATTCAAGCCCTTTTTACTTTCATCTGCAAAGGCACACCATTAATCTTAACTTCTTGTATGCATAAGACATGCATTTCATTAAAATACTAACAACTGGCCCCAACAATATACTTGCAAATTGGGTCATTTAAACCATGCATAATCGATGAAAAAATATTCATGAGTAACTATGAAGGTTCGTATTCTCACCATCATGACTTTCAAGTGTTGCAAAGCTATTGCTCAGAAACTTTTGTAGTTGACTTTTGGCAAGAAAGTTTACAAGTTGAACTGGTCATTGCTCTTCCTACACATAATCATTCTCCTCTCTGCCTGAGGAAGCACTCTACTAGCATCATGTTGCTTGACGACGAGGAGAAAGAGGGGTTTCCCTTGGTCACAAAGAATCTCGAAGTTGGAGATTGTTGTGTGACTTTAAAAAAAACCGGTTGGAGTTGGAAACTTTTGAGACTTGAATAACATATTAGCTACTTGTTGAGTTTTTGAAACTATCAACCTAGGTTTAGCTTGAGGTGCTTTTGCAACTGGTGCTGGAACGACCATTGGGAGATTTGCAATAGCAATGACCACAGTTGGTTTAGGGTTAGAAGGAGAAGCTTTGTTGTTCTGATTGTTCTAGTTATTCCATTAGCCCATGACTTGCCAACCATCATTGGACCTTTCCTGGGGCTTGCCTTGCTCAATCGTGGCTTTCATCGAAGGATTGGTAGTAGCCATGAGAGGGCAATCTCTTATCTTATGCTAAGCCAACTTGCAACGGAAACAAGTGTTGGGTAGATTATAATACACCACTCATTCACTAAACCATTGCCCACCACCTTGTATATCAATGGTTTCCCTAAGGTCTTGTGCGAGGTAAACTTCCATGTAGACTCTCCTCTAAGATCCAAAACCGGTATGTTTCAAAACACACAAAACAACCTAAAGGTTTGGCAAGTTGTTCCATGAAAGGCCATAAAAGCATCTACAAGCTACACAATTCCACCCATACAAGGACCTTAAGCTTGGCTTTATTAGAAACAACGATGTCTATAGATCAAGGGGAAAAACCAACAAAGTACTAACATACCAGGGCCCATGCTTGCGAATGGCAACAGACTGGGCTAGGACAGCAAACATAAAAAGGAAAAAAACCTTGGTCAAGTTTTGCACTCCGTCTAATTTAACACCGTGGGGTTGTCATGTTGTTTGAACCCAGCTTTTGAACATGGATTTAGAGGGTATTCAACCCACAAAATATCCAATAAGAGTATGTGTTTCAAGCCACTAGCATGTCTTGTCAAACTCCAAAATTTGCAAAACAACATCAGGTAGATTATCTTGAGACAGGGGTACATTACCTAGTGGAAGACTTTTGGAACGAACTTTCAAGCTTTCTTAGGCGTCATGATCTCCACCTGCAATTTGAGCAGCATCTAATGACGCATGCTCTTCTGGGGAGCTCGTCAAATAGAAAAATCGCCCAAGGGGCATATGACTGAGCTGTAACCTATGAAATGCTATTCAAGGCTTGAAAAAACAGTGAAGTCAAGCAAATAGCCGGGAATGACAGCAAGGGTATGCAATACCCTAGGTCATGAAAAATGTGATAAGACACATTTTTATTTTGTTCACCACTTTTTCAATGTTAGCCTCTTCAAAGATGGTAGAATAAACATTTCCTATAGATTGCCTAGGTGGCTAGCTCAAATATTGTGATATGTAGAGTATTCCATGATATAGTGCCATTTGGTCTCTACCATACTAGAGACACAAAAAAGAAATATCCTCTCTTCCCACTTTTCCTTTGCGATTTCGTTGGTGTGATTTGGTCCTCAATTGAGCTATGAGCATTTTCATTTTTCATTTGATTTTTGTCCCTATGTAAGCTTTTTGGTCATGCTCATAAGTGAGGTTAAACTCGGTCATGAAGTATTGCATTTTCCTCTAGAGTTGCTCTGTCCACATGGTTAGTTTGAACTCTTTTTTCATATTTTTTTATTTCTTGATTTGTGTTTGGGCACTCATACACACTGATGCCCCACCTTTTCATCCATATGTTGTTTTGTTTAATCCATGTCCTATGTCTTTTGTTCATATCTTCTCTCATTACTGTTGTAACAATCCTTGCCCAATCTGCCTTTAATTGTCTCAATTTGTTGCCTTGTAATTTTTTTTCAAACACTTTGTATGCAAAGTGCTTCTTGTCGATTTTTGTCACAGTTTGATGATTTGTTTGAATGACGATGGATTAAAGCTTCAAGTGTTTATAGAACAATGCAAGAATGACGATGATAAGTTCTAGATGCATGAATGACTTCTTTTTTGTTTTTTTCTATGCAATTAAATAAATTCACAAAGCAAACTAATCACCTACAGCCAATGGACATTTAGTCGAACAATTGGCATGCAACCTACTATCTCAATTCAAATACTCAAAAGATAACTATAAATGACCAGCAACTTGTGATTCTTATTGGTTTGATGATTTGTTACAATGCTCCACTAGACTAGCCAAGACTCTTGGCATAAACAAGAATTACAATATATGGTATGTTGGTATGAAAGATGCACACCTACAGCTGCAAATATAAGCTATACCAAAGAATGAATTGTATACAATGAAATCTAGTTGGATTGAGGCGTCCTTCAGAAAAGATGAAGGAGCAAGCAATTTCCAAGTGAAAGGATGATCTCCCAAGCCAAATTGAATTTTTCAAGCCAGCCACCCCTGTTCTAGTCTGATCTCAAATTTAAAATAATATGCAATGAATATGCATTGTCTCAAGCATCTAATATCATCTCCATGCTCCAAGGAAGTGGGCGCACCAAGTGAAGCAAAGAATCGATGCAAATTGGAACCCCCCACAAGCAAAAACGTCCCTCCTAATGGCATCCTTCCTTGACTGTAAATATCTGATTTTTATATCAGATTTCTCTACAATGCAATCTGCTCTCTTAACCAAGGAAAATCGATGCCAAGCTATATGGAAACCAACACCAAAAGATAGCTATGCAACCTCCACAAATTCACCAAATCGATTTTTCCAAAATTGGCCAATGCCCACAAATTTTGCTCCAATTGAGATGACTGAAATATCACCTCCAAAATGCAACCCTTCAAGAGATATTTCACTCCCTCAGTTATGCTATCAATGGGAGTTATCGTTCCCAAAGACAAATTGATTCACTGCAGAATACTCCCGGCTCCACAAGCATACCACAACAAAGACAACATCAAATCTGGATGATTCATAATGGCAGCCCACACCTCCCTTTATACTTTTTTTTTCCTTCATTTGGGAAGCTTCTAGAAACATCATAATATTTTATTATTATTTTTCCCTTTTAATATATTATATTTGCACTTTAATATAAAATAATGAATTATAACATAAAGTACAAATATAACATCATTTTGTAACATGAGGTTTCTAAAAATATAAACATTCTAATAAATCATTAAAAAACCTCCAAAATATGTCGAAACTTCCCCAAAGAAACCAACTGCCATTTGTGTAACTGTGGAGAAGACCCTCTAACCATGCCGTATTAGCCTACGAGGACCACTGATAGGTTAATCATGCCGAAAGAACAATGTCTAGCTAGAAGGGAACATTACAGTCCGCCCCTCCTGAAATTGCTTGTCCCCAAGCAATCTCAAATCTGGATGCTATAGAATCTCCTCACTCTCCCAAGTAGCATCCTTAACTGGCAAGTCCCTCCATTTAATTAAGTATTCCTTGATGACTCGTCTCCACAAAGTCCTCTCTCGAACATCCAAGATGGCCTCAGGCACCAGTATCAATTTCCCCTCATCATCCAAGGGTGGCAAAGTCATGGAAGGAACTACACGATGTCCTAACGCCTTCTTGAGGCATGACACATGGAAGACATTATGTACTCTGTTGTCGGTTGGCAACTCCAACTCATAAGCCACCTCGCCCACTCTCCTAATAATCCTGAATGGCCCATAGTATCGTGGCTTAAGCTTCTCGGCTCCACTTTTCTAAAGAGAAGACTGTCTGTGTGGCTGTAGCATCAAATACACCATATCACCAACCTCAAATGAGCGTTCAACTCGCTTCTAATCTGCATACTACTTTTGTTGGTTCTGGGCCTTCTGTATGTTTTCCCACAATGCTTTCATAATGTCCTGGTTCTCCTGCAATAGATCACCAGCACTAGGCACTCGGCTATCTCCAAATAACAAATCCAGAAAGCTCGGCACATCATACCCATACAGTGCCATGAATGGTGTCATATGAATGGAGAGATGGTAAGTGGTATTGTAACAATACCCACATAAATATAACCACTTGACCCAACCCTTCTGTTGCCCTGCTATGTAGTTCTTGAGGTAACCTTCCACCCATTTATTCACAATCTCTATCTGCCCATCGGTCTGCGGGTGGTAACTAATACTCGGAATGAGTTCTGTCCCACACATCCTGAATAGTTCCTGCCAGAAATGACTCATAAACCCGCTGTCTCTATCACTGACTATGCTCCGAGGTAACCCATGCAACCTAAATACCTCATGGAAGAATAATTGTCATCTGCGTAGCTGAGATCGAAAAGAGGTGAGCATATTTAGTCAAACAATCCACAACCACATATATGCAATCCCGTCCCTGAACTTTGGGTAATCCAATAATGAAATCCATAGATAAGCATTCCCACTTCCTATCAGGAATCAAAAGTGGTTGAAGTAAACATGCTAGATATGTGTGTTCCTGTTTAATTTGCTGACAAATAGGACACTCTCTGACATATCGTAGAACATCTAATTTGAGGCCCTTCCAAGTGAACCTCTTCCGATTCTGCCTGTAAGTCTTGAAATACCCGAGATGACCTGCCATAGGTGTATCATGAAAAGTCCTCAAAATAATGTTCTTCATCTTCGATCCTGGGGTCAAATAGATCCTTCCTTTGTAAATGATTAAATCATTTACAACTGTATATCTGGCATCCTGTACTAACCCCTCAACAATCCCTGCAGCCCAATTGTCCTTGGCATACTCTGCCACTATCAAGTGTCGCCAATCATCTGCCATCCCAATCATAGAACTCAAGTGTGGACGTCGAGATAAAGCATCAGCAACCACATTCTGTGTCCCCTTGACAAAGGAGATATCAAAATCATATGATTGCAGCTTGCTGACCCATTTCTGTTGCCGATCATTAAGATCTCTCTGTCCAAGGAAATGCCTCAAACTATTATGGTCTATTTTCACCACAAACTTGTTGCCTACCAAATACTGCCTGAATTTGGCCAATGCATGCATGATGGCCAACATCTCCTTGTCATATATGTTGTACCCTCTCTCTGGACCGCGAAGCTTCTGACTCTCAAAAGCAATCGGATGCTTGTCCTGCATAAGGACTGCACCTATCCCCTCACCTGATGCATCACACTGTAGCTCAAAGGGTTTGGAGAAATCCGGCAATGCAAGAACTAGGCAAGAAGTCATAATTAGTTTGAACATCTCAAAACAATCATGTACCTCAGGAGTCCAAACAAATGCCCCTTTCTTCGTCAAATCAATGAGTGGTGTTGCATACTGTGAATATCCATTAACAAACCTGTAGTAGAAACCACACAATCCCAAAAAACATCTAAGCTGAGTAAGGTTCTCTGGAGTAGGCCATTCAACAATCACCTTGATCTTCTCTGGGTCCATACGTACCCCCTCAGCACTGATGATGTGCCCAAGATACAATAATTCTGTCATTCCCAAGTCACACTTAGATTCTTTGGCATACAAGGATTCACCTCCAAGAATACCCAAAACCGCATCAAGATGTGTAATGTGATGCTCCCATGTTCTGCTATATACCAAAATATCATCAAAGAATACCAACACATACCTCCTTAACTGCGAATGGAAGACCCTGTTCATCGTAGACTGAAATGTCGTCAGAGCATTGGTTTGCCCAAATGGCATAACCACGAACTCGAAATGTCCACAATGGCCCCTGAAAGTCATCTTCTCTATGTCCTGCTCCCTGACACGAATCTGATGATACCCCGACCTCAAGTCAATTTTGGAGAAGTAGCAGGGACCATGTAACTCATCAATTCTAGGGATAAGGGTAACGGTTCTTGATTGTTCTTTTATTCAAGAGCCTATAATCAATACACATCCGGAATGTACCATCCTTTTTCTTGACCAAGACTATTGATGATGCAAAAGGTGACTTACTTGGTCTAATGTGTCCCATGGCCAGCAACTCCTTAATAGTTTTCTCTATTTCATCTTTCAACCTCTTGGGGTGCCTATATGGGGTGACCATCATGGGCTTAGTGCCCTCCTCTAACTCAATGATATGCTCAATCCCTCTATCTGGTGGTCTTCCTGGTGGAATATCACTAAATACATGAGTGTGCTTAAATCTTAACTCTTGAATGTCTGGATGGTAAACTAGCTTCTGCTGCTCACCCTGTGTAGGCATCAAAACACACTCAGCTGCCCACTCAACCATGTCATGCCTCATAAGTCTCTCCATCCTACTAAAAGAAATCATCCTGAAACTGGAATCTCGAATAGCCTTGAGGACATGAGTTTTTCCATCTACCTGGAATGTCATTTCCATCTCTCTGAGATCCAGGGTGAATTTCCCTATGTCATGTAACCATCTCATGCCAAGTACCATATCTGTATCACCCATACTCACCACA
Organism: Torreya grandis; assembly: GCA_037957365.1. NCBI lineage: Eukaryota > Viridiplantae > Streptophyta > Pinopsida > Cupressales > Taxaceae > Torreya > Torreya grandis. The sequence continues at coordinate 947,572 of JARHVA010003572.1, forward strand.
TAGAATTCGGTCTTGAACTCATAGATGTTCAAACGCATAGGCAAATCTAATATCCTCCTTTCGCACTTGAGGGTATAACCATCTGCCACCTTAACTCTTTTTCCCTCAGATTCCTTTGTCCTAATTCCATGCCTCTAAACCAATCAGGCATCAATAAAATTATGAGTTGTCCCTGTATCAAGAAAAGTGATAATCTTTTGCCCTGCTAGAACTCCACGCATTCTAAATGATCCCTCCTGCTGGATGCTAGTGACGTGCTCATCACGTTGCCTCGTTGCCTCTTCATTCTCTCCTCTTTCATGCTTATCTTCTTCGTGCTCCGTACCTGAATCCTCAGTATCAGATTGTTGATCTGATTTCTCCAACTCAGAGTCCTCATAATATGCCCACATCACTCTATTAGCTTTTCCTTTAGGTCTTAAGGGGCAATCATGGTTTGCATCATAGGGCCCCTTGCAGTAGAAACATAACTTCTTGCACAAATCATTAAGTGTATATCCCTATTTAGAGGTGCTGATGATTTGCCCTTAAAATCTGGTTTGTTCTTTTTAGTGAAAGATTTATCGTCTTGATATGAAGAAGATCCCTTTGATGAGTACTTGTTTTGCGGGGCTGCAAGTTCCATGCTCCTAGCCTTCTTCATTGCCTCCAGAAGTGTGGGAGGATCAAATGCTTTAATGCATCCTCGCATAGGCTCCAATAACCCCTCAATGAATAGCACCACCAATCGTCTCTCTGAGATGTTGGGCACCATTACTGATAGTTTCTGAAAGTCTCCAATATAGCTTTCCAAACTACCAACTTGCTTGAGCTGGGCCAAATCCCTTAAGCATGATTATGGATCCTTCCTATCGAAACGCTCAATTAGTCTATCCACAAACCCCTGGTAAGATGTGATCTAACTGTGTTGCAATGTAACTAGTCCATGATACCACCATTCGTGTGCTGCTCCCTCAAAATGCAAAGTGGCATATTTGATAGCTTCCTCTTCTGTCATGGGTCAAAGAGCCAAGAAGGTATCCAACTTATGAATCCATGACCGTGCCGTAGTCTTGTCACTGCGATCAAACATGGGTATTGTAAGCTTATTAGTAGCATGCTTGAGTTCCTTATTCTAATTCCTAGGTCTTCTCTCCTACCGAGACCTATAGGAATCCATCCTTGATTGTACAAACCGATCAAAATGCATAAGCTCTTGTGCTTCAGGTGTCAATTGCTGCCATTCATCATGGGCAGCCATGTATGCATCAGTGTAAGTTGGATTCTCAACCTCTTCAATATTCTCCTCAACTAGTTCATTTCTTAGGAATGTGGGCCGAGTAGGCCTATCTACAGTGCGGGAGGGTGCCCTCTGCACTCTTCAAGACCCAGCGACACTTATATCATCTTCCTAGACCTGAGGCTGTCTTCTAAGTAAATTCAACTACTGCAAAGTATTTGCCAACTGTTGTAAGGTGCCAACTACCTGCTGTTGACCAACTCATAAATCTCTCAAAGTGTCTCTCATTTCTCTGTCACCATTTCTATCACTGTCTCTTCTCTCATCTCTGTGTGGACCCACGTCTGCTCTATCACCCATTTCAGCAAAAGGTACCTCTGTAAATGGATTTTCTTCTTGCCAATTCCCTTCTTGTTCTTCTCTTCTGCGGGTATAGTACCTGTGATGACCTCTCATGTGATATTTTAACCCTCTAAGATGGCAGGATCAAGGCTCTGATACCACGGTAACAATCATTGCCCAATCTGCCCTTAATTGTCTCAATTTGTTGCCTTGTAATTTTTTCAAACGCTTTGTATGCAAAGTGCTTCTTGTTGGTTTTTGTCACAATTTGATGATTTGTTTGAATGACGATGGATTAAAGCTTCAAGTGTTTATAGAACAATGCGAGAATGACAATGCTAAGTTCTAGATGGCAAGAATGACTTCTTTTTTTGTTCTTTTCTATGCAATTAGATGAATTCACAAAGCAAACTAATCACCTACAACCAATGGACATTTAGTCGAACAGTTGGCATGCAACCTACTATCTCAATTCAAATGCTCAAAAGATAACTATAAATGACCAGCAACTTGTGATTCTTATTTGTATTGATGATTTGATACAATGCTCCATTAGACTAGCCAAGACTCTTGGCATAAACAAGAATTACAATTATATGCTATGCTGGTATGAAAGATGCACACCTACAGCTGCCAATATAAACTATACTAAAGGGTGAATTGTATGCAATGAAACTTGGTTGGATTGAGGCGCCCTTGAGAATAGATGAAGCAGCAAGCAATTTCGAAGTGAAAGGATGATCTCCCAAGCCAAATCGAATTTTCCAAGCCAGCCGCCCCTGTTCTGATCTGATCTCAAATTTAAAATAATATGCAATGAATATGCGTTGTCTCAAGCATCTAATATCATCTCCATGCTCCAAGGAAGTGAGCGCACCAAGCGAAGCAAAAAATCGATGCAAATTGGAACCCCGACAAGCAAAAAACGTCCCTCCTAATGGCATCCTTCCTTGACTGTAAATATCTGATTTTTATATCAGATTTCTCTACAATGCAATCTGCTCTCTTAACCAAGGAAAATCAATGTCAAGCTATACAGAAACCAACACCAAAAGATAGCTATGCAACCTCCACAAATTCACCAAATCGATTTCTCCAAAATTGGCCAATGGCCACAAATTTTGCTCCAATTGAGATGACTGAAATATCACCTCCAAAATGCAACCCTTCAAGAGATATTTCACTCCCTCAGTTATGCTATCAATGGGAGTTATCATTCCCAAAGACAAATTGATTCACTGCAGAAAACTCTAGGCTCCACAAGCATACCACAACAAAGACAACATCAAATCGGGATGATCCATAATGGCAGCCCACACCTCCCTTTATACTTTTTTTTTCTTTCCTTCATTTGGGAAGCTTCTAGAAACATCATAATATTGTATTATTATTTTTCCCTTTTAATATATTATATTTGCACTTTAATATAAAATAATGAATTATAACATAAAGTACAAATATAACATCATTTTATAACATGAGGTTTCTAAAAATATAAACATTCTAATAAATCATTAGAAAACCTCCAGATTATGTCATAACTTCCCCAAAGAAACCCACTGTCATTTGGGTAACTGCGGAGAAGACCCTCTAACCATGTCGTATTAGCCTACGAGGGCCACTGATAGGCTAATCATGCCGAAAGTACAATGTCTAGCTCGGAGGGGACATTACAATTGCCTTCGGCCACCTATCCTCCGCCATGCTCTCTATTTGCTTTAGATAACCTAGGAGATGTATCATAGCTGCCACTACTATTGGAAAAGTACAATAGAGATGGAATTAGCAAAAATGTGGTAAATGAAAAATATAAGCTATATAAAAAAAATGTGAAAAATCAAATGTGTTCATTTTGATAGGGTTGAAGGATCTTTGATGAGAGTATTTACAGGGATTCTAACTATCAAAATAATATTGATTTATGAAATGGTGGACCAATTTCACAAAAGAAAGAGGAAGGTTCACGTTTGCTCCTTCGCTTATGCAAATATTTTTTGGATAGGAATCAATAAGATTTTATTACAGTGGCCTTGGTTGAAATTGTTTTATTGGAAATTTGTCTATTGTGCTAACAAGACACTATAACCACCATAGAAATAATATACTATAACAAAATGAAAAACTTCTAAAGCAAAGCTTCTTGAGAATCTTAGGATCAAAATGGCAAAGCAAACAGCAGACCTAACCTTTTTAAAATGTTGCAGGGACCACCAGATTCTTCATGCTTGTGTCTCTATTTTTTTTTGCTCAACCGGTGACTTGGTTTCCCTATTTAAGATAGCATTGGCCTGCTGTTCGCACATATATTTCGTGCTTTCTCCTAATGATGGATCACGGATGTTGATCCAAAACATCAAGCAGAAAAAACTCACATGATATTCCAAAAAAGCCTTCAATCAAATCTTGATAGACTGTGAAAGTATCAAATCTCTCAACTGCACCCTTCATGGGAGGGAATTATATTCTGAAGCAAAGCTTCTTGAGAAGCTTAGGATCAAAATGGCAAAGTGAACAGCGGTCCTAGCCTTCTTAAAACATTGTAGGGACCACCAAATTCCTGCTTGTGTCTATAATTTTTTTGCTCAACAAGTGACCTAGTTTCCCTATTTAGGATAGCATTGGCCAGTTGTTCGCACATATATTTCTTGCTTTCTCCTAATGATGGATCATAGGTGTTGATACGAAACGTTGAGCAAAAAAAACTCACACAGTATTCCAAAAAAGCCTTCAATCAAATCTTGATGGACTGTGAAATCATCAAATCTTTCAAAATGAAAAACTTTATAAAATCATCTTTGGTGATGTTCCTCCACATCCTTATTTGGGCGAAGGGATGATAAGCATTTTATATAGCAAAATCACATGGGTTCAAGTAGCACCAATAACAAATATGAGTATATGGGCACAAGATGTTTTAAATAAACATGGAGACATGGACAAGATGGAAAATGAAAAGTATGGACTCTTTTACAATATGGCCTTGCATAGGGATATTTTCAAGTTAATCTCTAAAGTGATTGCAAGACCTTTTCTTAAAGACATAAATATTATAGATTTTATAACAATTCTATAACAACTCATTGTTGGGAGATGAGCTTATTTTAAGCTTTAATGATATTTAAAAATATCTTCATGAAAAACGTAGGGGAGTGATGTTGGTCCATATAAAAGGTTTTTATAAAATGGTTGTGGAAGACATATTAGGATAAACCTGAAAGATTTTGAATTGACGAGTACTAATGTTATGTAACCCAAATTTCCTCTAATAAAACTTTATATCTGCTAACTAGAGTCTAGCCAAATTTTGTAGGGGGGAATTAGCGTAGGACACAAACATGTGACTAGTAAACGAATGATGAATGGTATTAATATTAAGTGTATAGTTATTTTAAGTGAATGGTTATCGTCAACCATTGCAACCATTTGCAAATGTCTTTTGATAGTTGTAAATACTAAATAGACATTGACCTTCAATTGTAAAACATAACTCACTATGTAATTAGCTCCACAACAATATAGCTTTATACATGCTATTCTATGGCTTTCTTGAATTTAATTTGTTATTATTTGTATGTTTGTATTCCTATTGTTAAAGAACATGCACATGACCATAAATAGCATTGTTAGTTCACCTACACAAAGCTGAGGCTAGTACTCAACGACATGGCTCCTTCTCCAATCCACTAGGTTCTCTATTGGTCGGCTCCCTCTTGTTCAATACTCTTTAAATGTTCCTTCGTATCTCCTCTCCAAGAAGAGAATGGCTAAAAGTGATGTTAGGGAGGACATTTATCATAAACATATTCAGGTCATCTACAGCCTCTCTATCCTAGAATGGCATTTTATGTTGAGCATTTCCTACAAATTGTGTATGGTATCATCGTATGTCCAAATTGTATCTAGTGTCCCTAGATTTATGGCTCTAGGATCCATATTGATTAGCTGGGGGTATGCTCTCACCAATTATGGATTGAGATGACCACCATAATCCTCAGGGTGATAGTATTTTTCGCCTTTTTTCTCTCTAGGAAATGGAAACTAAGGAGCACCTCACTTTTAGATGCCTTATCTACTACAAGATTCAAGAGGGATATATCATTGCATATACAGAAGCTTTGAAGGATCACTTGCTTCCTTTCTTCGTTTTCCCGACCAGAGGTATTTGGCTCTATACCTCTAGGAATCAATTACTCTCAAGCATCAAAGACTACAAGGATGCCCTACGACTACAAGATTGATCACCTCCTTTCCTCCTCCTCCAATTATTGGGGGAACTGAGCATCCATTTGACATTACAGTTGCTTGCAAGGATGTTGACAGAGCAATATAACCAAATCGCCCTCCTAAAGCAACAACTATGGGGCCTCCTTCCCTTTCTCGTGATAGACATTGTGGATTTATCGTCTTAGTTTACAAAGCCAACCACCTCACCTAGTCATCCATAGTATGGGGGACCTAGGCAAACACAATTACCAAATTTCTATGTGCTTTCTGGGAATCGTTGACCTTGGGTACAAGGAGATTTTACGAGAGATGGCTTGTGCTCCCTCACATGATTGCCCAACCAAGCTTGCTTAGCCAAAGCCACAATTTCCTCATAGTGACTAATGACAATGCCAGTCCTATTTTGCACTCTGATTCTAATGTAGACTTGGGACAGGCCAACTGAGTTCCCCATGTGCTTTCTCTTCTTGATCGACAACTATGGCAATGGCATTTCCTTTCACATGGTTGGGTGTTGTCAACCTATAGCTGCACCCTGATTCAAAGACGTGCACGAAATGGCCAGTCCTCTATCCGGCTGAAACAATGGGATCTTCTCACAAGGGTGGGTGCCTCAACGGTGAGAAGAACCTCCAGATAAGGCTGGCCCCTGTATGATGTATCAATGAGGATCTCTACTCTATGTTGCGGACTACCGTGGAAAAGGGAGAACAAAACTTAAAGGGGAAATCCTACCTAAAAGGGGCTGATACACAAGAAGTTTGATCAACTCAACTTGGAACCTTGAACACTGAAAGAACAAGGGAAAAGGAAGACCTTAGATTTCAATCAATCACTTATGCATAAATATTTCATGAAGAGGTTCGATCCAATGACCAAAACCTGAGGGAAAATGGAGAGAGGTCCGATACAAGACACTTTGCAGCCACCTAAAATCCACTTACAGCATTAGCAAAAGACCTAAAGAACACTTTAACATGACCTGCATAAGGATAATCTAGCAACTAGGTATGAACCAGAATTTGAGAAGGGAGAGAAATCTACCACTTATGCAAATTGTTGAATGAAATATACACTATGCCAATGCTTGAAATCTGAAAGTACAGTCCTATTGATCGAAGAGGTTACACAACTCACCAATGGAAGAGTTTGGTCTACCCAAGAGAGAGATTGAATTTTTTTTAATCAAGGCTGAAAGCCATTTTATAGAAAATTACAAGAGCCAAAGATAAGCGTTGAAAAATTGAAGAGAAGGATTTACTTAGGTTAACTCAAGGCTAACTTGGCCTTTCAATAAAATATATTTTCTTTTTTGTCTTTGCATGAAGCTTCTTGCACTTGAGGAAGTGAACTTGTCTTTGTTCTGAACAGCCCACCTCTCTTTGCATGGAAATCCATGCCAATGTTAATTTTAGAACTCTATGTGCGCTGCCTGATGCCGAATTGGAACGTTGGAAGCGCTGAGTTGGCCGTTTGATAAGCTTAGTTGGACGAAGAGATTATTCTCCTTCGCATGGGAAACAACTGGTAGATGTGGCATTTAACAATTAGTCAACTCTAAATCGAGAACAGTCAACTCGACGTTCGAATTTGGAACTCCAGTTGAAGCTGAGTTGGACCTTCGGATGCATGAGTTGATCCGGAGACAAGTAGGGCTTCAACAACCAGTCGACTGAAGCTTTGACCGGTCGATCGAAAATAGCCCTTGCTTGCATGTATTTTGTCCTATTCTGGTCTACTTGTTCGTGTCTATTTCTGGCGGGATTATGTATTTTGACTATATTTGGTCTATATTTCCTCGGATATTCTGTTTTCAACTCTCCATCGGATTTTCTATTTTCTATCCTTTCTTGTACAGTCAACCTCCATTTCTTTCGGATTTCTTGTTGTCTCCTTGGCTTAATTCTTTCGGATATCTGGGTGTGGACTTTTCTGTCTGGATTTATTTCGGAATTTATGCTTTTGGTCTCATATCCTTGGGATCTTTTGTTTCACCCTGCATTTGCCTCGAGTTTATTTGCTTGGGCCTGTCTTCGGACTTTCCTGTGGCAACTTTCCTGTGGCAACTTTTCTGAATGATCCTTCGGACTTATGGCTCCCACCTTTCCTTCGGCCTTTATTTCTTCTATTCTTATGCTGGCTTCGGACTTCATTTTGTCGAGTTTATTTTATAGGGATTTTTGCGCGGCCATTTCTCCGAATTTCTTCGGACTTTTTGTCCGAAGGAATTCCTTCAGACAAAACGCCCGAAGGAATTAATCCTTCATCTTGTGTCTTTGACTGCTTTCAGAAAAATTGCCCTTCGGAAAATGCACAGAGGTCCAGGCACCGACCAAGTGACCTCCGCAAGGGCTTGTGGCTCTCCCTCTGTGCCCTTCGAAAAAATTGCAATGGTCCTATCGCCGACCAAGTGCCCTCCGCAAGGGCTTATGTCCCTCGTCTGTGCCCTTTTGCGAAAAATTGTAGGGCACCCGTGTTATTTGCAAAGGTCCCAAATTTGTTCCCGTACCTTCTCGAAGGGTAGGTGCCCTTCCGGATTGTTGAAAATGACCCTTCCGAAGGGTAACCTGCCCTTCGGATTTTTGCAAGGGTCCCCTTCTTCCTTCCAAAGCCCTTTTTGCAATTCCACGGACTGTCCGAAGGAAATAAGTTCGAAGGAAATAAGTCTGAAGGAATTATTCTTTGGACTTTTTTGCTTTTGGGTGGACTTTTGCAAGGCTACAGGTGTTCCCTTTGTAAACTCTCCGAAGTATTCCTTCGGACAAACGTCCGAAGGAATTACTTCCTTTGTTTTAGGCTCTTTCCTTTGTTATTTCCATTGCTTTGTGCCATTTCTAAACCTGCCCTTTTGATTTTCTGGCTCCTCCTTGGTCCTTTAGACAAGGTCCGAAGGAATTACTTCCTTTGTTTTAGGCTCTTTCCTTTGTTATTTCCATTGCTTTGTGCCATTTCTAAACCTGCCCTTTTGATTTTCTGGCTCCTCCTTGGTCCTTTATCCTTGTCTAATTTCCCGTGGACTTGAGTCCTTTGCAAATGAGTTATTTCAATTGGTCTACCTCTTGCCCAATGTATTTCTTCTTTGGCTAGAGACGTGAATTTTCCGAATGGCAAGAGACAATCTGCCCTGTGGAAGAATTGTCAACATTTCTGGGGACTCAGTTGGCTCAGCATGCCTGCTATGCTTGATAACTCAGACCATGTATAGACGCTATTTGAATTCCCAAATGGTGACCTGATTTCTAGCTGAAAATCTCCTCTGAACATTGCTGAAGCAACCTCCTTCAAAATAAGAAGGGAAACACACGAAAGCAGAAAACTAAGAAGCAAATTTGCAAACAAGCACTTATTAGACAAAACTGAAACAAACTACTGTGCTTGAACAGCACTTGGAGGAAAGCAAAAACAACTAAGGAACCTAGCTAGCCATGATAAAGCATGATCCGCCTAGATCAAATGGGAAATTCTTGAACTCACTCCTTCCAAGAGATGGTACAAGTTGCAAAGCAGGTTGTTTATTAATCATAACCTTTGATGAGGCATTTTCCTTGTCCACCAACTGTATTAACATCTTCTCAAATGAGTCATCAACAGCAACAAAGACAAACTCATCAAGTACCTCTTGATCTTTTTCAGATTGCTTGTCATCTACCACCTTGTCAAGTGATATCTCATCTATGCATGGTTTTTGAGTGACCACATCCTTCTTATTGACCCCTGCAAGTTCATCTAGCGCTTCAAGGAGCTTTGAGTAGGCAACCCAATCTGTACTGTGACCTTGAATAGGTGATTCTTGATCAAATTTCTCATAAACATGCTCTTTAATAGCCAACATATCCATACAAAGCTCTTCAATCTCTTGTAGAGATTCAAAGTACAGCTGCCAATCATCTTTTTGTTCCTCATTTTGATCTATTTGAACTGAATCAGCTGTCATGCTATCTAGATCCTTCTCAATAAGAGATACCTGTAACTCATTTATAACTTCAATCTGTATCAGCTCCTCTTGAAGTTCCTCTACATCAAGATCAGTGTTCCCACTCTCAGCTATAATTGGATGCTCAATTACAACCTCAAGTGAAATATCAATAGGAAATTCTTTCTCAAACCCTCCTGAAGCATTCTCTACACACTCTGCAACAACTTGTCCTGTAGCTGCAACCTATTTCTCAATCCTCCAAAGAACAGGCTCCTCCTGAGGAAGGGGGATGGTGGGAGAGTGATGAAATTCATTTGTTTGAGAGGGAAAATGAAGCATGGGAGGTTGATCATGATCAAATTTTGGAATCTTGAGGGCAATGGAATTATCTAGAGAGTTTTGAAGGGGAGGGAAAGAGAAACTCTTAAAGACCTCTATACTCTGTTCCTTCCACTTGGCCATTATCTCATCAAAGTCTGAACCCTGCTTGTCTTCCCGGACAACATGAGCTTGAGGGATGATTGGTGAGGAAATGGGACTATAAGAAGGTTTAGTCTCATTAATAGTCACTTGAATAGGCTCTTGACTCCAACTAGGAAGCTCCCTTGGCACACACTGGGCATGGTTAAGAACTTCATGAGAATAAGAAGCACAATAGCCCTTTGTAGACAATTGGTTTAACTCGATTTTCTGCCTTTCCCAAGCCTCCATCTTTTCCAATAAGAGAATACATAGTCCATTTATCTCTTCTGGATCATTGGACACATTTCGAAATAGACCATTCACTTCCTCATACTGAGAGTTAGAACAAACCTTTCTTGCAAATGCTAGTATTCTGAGCTCTATTTCATTCATTCGTTCTTGAAGGCAAGACTGCACATATGCAACATCATAGCCATATGGGAAAGATGAAATCCGGTCCTGAGACTGATATGGCTCACAAGGAAGGTAAGATTCATGCTCTTGATAATAAGGATCATGAGAAACTTGATAAGGCTCAACATAGCTTTGATAATACTCTTGATAAGGCTGATTAGGCTCATAAAAAGGCTCATAGGTATCATGACCAAGCTGGTATGATCCATCGTTGGGCTGATAAGGAAACATAGCATAGGAACTCTCTTCATACACAGCGATCAAAATTCATTCACAATAATGCAATAAAAATAGACTTACATGGAAACTGTCCTGAATTATTAGAAGCAATTGCTTGAGCTTGGAATAACCGAATCTTTTTTGAGGAACCCTGCTACAACTGCAATTTTATCAAGACCAAAAAAAAGATGTCCCACCGGGCGTGTCAAACACTGTTGTCAACCTGGAGCTGTGCCCTAATTCGAAGACGTGCACAAAATGGCCAGTCCTCTATCCGGCTGAAACAATGGGATCTTCTCACGAGGGTGGGTGCCTCAATGGTGAGAAGAACCTCCAGAGAAGGCTGGTTCCTGTATAATGTATCAATGAGGATCTCTACTCTATGCTGCGGACTACCGTGGAAAAGGAAGAAGGAAACTTAAAGGGTAAATCCTACCTAAAAGGGGGTGATACACCAAAAGTTTGATCCACTCAACTTCAAACCTTGAACATTGAACGAACAAGGGAAAAAGAAGACCTTAGATTTCAATCAATCACTTATGCATAAATATTTCATGAAGAGGTTCGATCCAATGACCAAAACCTGAGGGAAAACGATGGAGAGAGATCCGATACAAGACACTTTGCAGCCACCTAACATCCACTTACAACTTCAACAAAAGACCGAAAGAACACTTTAACATGACCTGCATAAGGATAATCTAGCAACTAGGTATGAACCAGAATTTGAGAACGGAGAAAAATCTACCACTTATGCAAATTGTTGAATGAAATATACACTATGCCAACGCTTGAAATCTGAAAGTACAATTCTTCTATTGATCGAAGAGGTTACACAACTCACCAATGGCAGAGTCTGGTCTAACCAAGAGATTGGATTTTTTTTAATCAAGGCTGAAAGCCATTTTATAAAAAATTACAAGAGACAAAGATTGGCGTTGAAAAATTGAAGAGAAGGATTTACTTATGTTAACTCAAGGCTGACTTGGCCTTTCAATAAAATATATTTTCTTTTTTGTCTTTGCATGAAGCTTCTTGCGCTTAAGGAAGTGAACTTGTCTTTGATCTGAACCGCCCACCTCTCTTTGCATGGAAATCCACGCCAATGTTAATTTTAGAACTCTATGTGCGCTACTTGATGCCGAATTGGAACGTTGGAAGGGCTGAGTTAGCCGTTTGATAAGCTTAGTTGGACGAAGAGATTATTCTCCTTCGCATGGAAAACAACTGGTAGATGTGGCATTTAACAATTAGTCAACTCTAAATCGAGAACAGTCAACTCAATGTTCGAATTTGGAACTCCGGTTGAAGCTGAGTTGGACCTTCGGATGCATGAGTTGATCCGGAGAGGAGCAAGACTTCAACAACCAGTCGACTGAAGCTTTGACCGATCGATCGAAAATAGCCCTTGCTTGCATGTATTTTGTCCTATTCTGGTCTACCTGTTCGTGTCTATTTCTGGCAAGATTCTGTATTTTGACTATATTTGCTCTATATTTCCTCGGATATTCTGTTTTCAGCTCTCCATTGGATTTTCTATTTTCTATCCTTTCTTGTACAGTCAACCTCCATTTCTTTCGGATTTCTTGTTGTCTCCTTGGCTTAATTCTTTCGGATTTCTAGGTGTGGACTTTTCTGTCTGGATTTATTTCGGAATTTATGCGTTTGGTCTCATATCCTTGGGATCTTTTGTTTCACCCTGCATTTGCCTCGGGTTTATTTCCTCGAGCCCGTATTCGGACTTTCCTATGGCAACTTTTCCGAATGATCCTTCGGACTTATGGCTCCCACCTTTCCTTCAGCCTTTATTTCTTCTCTTCTTATGTTGGCTTCGGACTTCATTTTGTCGGGTTTATTTTATCAGTGTTTTTGCACGGCCATTTCTCCGAATTTCTTCGGACTTTTTGTCCAAAGAAATTCCTTCGGACAAAAAACCCGAAGGAATTAATCCTTCGTCTTTTGTCTTTGATTGCTTTCGGAAAAATTGCCCTTCGGAAAATGCACAGAGGTCTAGGCACCGACCAAGTGCCCTCCGCAAGGGCTCGTGGCTCTCCCTCTGTGCCCTTCGAAAAAATTGCAATGGTCCTGTCACCGACCAAGTGCCCTCTGCAAGGGCTTCTGTCCCTCATCTGTGCCCTTTTCGAAAAAATTGTAGGGCACCCGTGTTTTTTGCAAAGGTCCCGAATTTGTTCCCATACCTTCCCGAAGAGTAGGTGCCCTTCGGGATTGTTGAAAATGACCCTTCCGAAGGGTAACCTGCCCTTCGGATTTTTGCAGGGGTCCCCTTCTCCCTTCCAAAGCCCTTTTTGCAATTCCATGGACTGTCCGAAGGAAATAAGTCCGAAGGAATTATTCTTTCGGCTTTTTTGCTTTTGGGCGGACTTTTGCAAGGCTGCGGGTGTTCCCTTTGTAAACTCTCCGAAGTATTCCTTTGGACAAAAGTCCAAAGGAATTACTTCCTTTGTTTTAGGCTCTTTCCTTTGTTATTTCCATTGCTTTGTGCCATTTCTAACCCTGCCCTTTTGATTTTCTGGCTCCTCCTTGGTCCTTTATCCTTGTCTAATTTCCCACAGACTTATGTCCTTTGCAAATGAGTTATTTCAATTTGTCTACCTCTTGCCCAATGTATTATTTCTTCTTTGGCTAGAGACGTGAATTTTCCGAATGGCAAGAGACAATCTGCCCTGTGGAAGAATTGTCAACAGTTGTATTATTTGTAACATTTATAATAACTGTACTATCTTTAATTCACATTAATGTCTCCCAACAAGTGTAAGGGTATCTTTTGGGGTTCACCCGGAGTAGATGGATTTGTGTACTTTAGTGTTTCTTAGTTTGTTGTCCCCAAGCTATTATAATTAAGATGTACTTGGTGATTCCCATTGTCTTACTTTGGACTTGTGGACATTAATATAATTTCTTTCTCTCTCTCTTATTGGCCAATATGTTTAAAACCCTATTGACATAAGGACACCATAATCTTTCATACACAAAGGATGTACATATTCTACAGTAATTGAGCAGTTGCAAAAACGGGTTGGGCAAAAAGATTCATCTGATGATATCAACTCCAAAGCATTAATGAGAGAACAATTTGTGAGGGATCCTGTGACAGACATCCCTGTACTAATAAATTGCCATCCAAGCCTTGGAAACCAGGCACTATAAAACAGAGATACAATAAAGTCAACTACCTGTAAAAGTGGAAAGTGCACGGACAAAACATTTAGCATTGTTTGTGTCTCTTCGGTGTCAGGGGCAAAGGCCAAGTGTTCACCAGTAGCTAACCAAAGCTTAAGAAAACTTTCAAGACTGGGAGAAATGTCACTATTACCAACTTCAACAAACATGCCCTTCCGAATATACCTGCAACCAAAATATTTAAGCTTTATCAGTTATTTACAATAGAACGACGTTTTTTGATGACATAGAATATATGAAGCCATACATAGAACTTTTTATTTACTGAAGATCAAGGACAGAACACAAAAGAATATTACATATGTAGATATCAAAAAGAGAAATAAAAAGCAAATGGAAGGCAAATCGGACACTGAATATGACCATAAACTGATAGGCTCAATATAAAGTTACAGCTTTTACACAAAATAATATATTTGCTCCCCCTGTCCAAGGAATGATATTATAGGGATCAATCCAAAGAATCATAACCATTTTTCAATGGACATGGCCGAAGCATTGTCTCCATCATCATATCATTCTCTTATCCTCTGTCCCACCTTGATCTCTCCTGGATTAGATTGTCTTCTTGTTGCCCCACGTGCAGTACCTGCTACCTAGTAACTATCCATTACATGATTAGCAGTCTTTCTCCCATCCAAACTGACTTCCTGGCTCACAAAGGTGGAATCTATCAACACCCAATGAGTTTATAAATTCCAGAAATACAGAGGTCTGCTTCAAATGCAAAATATTAGGAAATTCTCACCACTCTAACAAGACTTCAAACATGTTAAGAGATTCTCAATTTGGATAAAGGCTTAGAAGTTAACAAATCATGAATAGAATTATCTGCATCTAGAAGTTGCTTCCTTTGGGCACCTCCATAAAAAATAAAATTGATTCCAAAGTCGTTTCCATGTTGTGTGAATTGTTTTTTCTCCTCTGTATATAAGATGGATAACAATTACAAAGTGACTTAATCGTTTTTAACATTAATTTTACCATTCTAGTAACAACATTGTTTTATGATTTAATTTTAAATCACTATCGGCCATGTTAACAGAACCACTGATAAGGGATACAACTACAATAAAAGGAGTCATTAGAATCACTACTCCTAGGGATCTTTTTAGCTAAAAAGTTTGCAAAAAGAGCTTTCTCGAGGTATTTAAATTACTACTTTCGTTTCCCATTCTTGCAGTTGCTTGTCCACATGTTTAGTCCCTTTCTCAGACAAGAAACTCAACTTGCAACAAGGTTCTGCATTTATGTGCTTTTACCTAGCAAAGCCAAAAAGAATAAATTATACTAATTCCTGTTAATTATGGAAATACGTCAACAAAATTCAAAAGTAGAACTAAAAAGCAGAGCAGTAAAAGGAGTCACTAAAGTGTCCCTAGATGCATCTGCCTGCCAATCCGCAGATCCAGTATGGTACAGCTGGGAAGCCTACAACTTGTAGAATTATGCTAATACCAATTTTTTAAGCTGGCTAAGTTTATAAGCTTTAACTTGTGCCCCACATAACCTTTTTCTTATTTACTGTTTTTTTTTCTTTAATTGTCCCTGGGATGGAGAAACCCCAATCCCACATAAAAGGGGATGAGGAATTACCACTCAAACCAAAGGTGCTCCCCATTTGCTTGAGAAGAATCCACACAAAACAAAGGGCAAGCCTCAATTAGCTGGGAGCTGCCAAATAATTCATTAAACAAGAGCTTGAAAGATGATTTCAGAGATGCAGAGTTAACCCTGACAGATTGAAAAACAGAATCTGTAATTAATCACACTTCATTCATAGCTTGCTATCGAAAGGAAATGCGACTTCAGAATTAACCTCTCTCAAATGATCCTTTCTTGAGAGCTAAAGAGTCAAGTGCATGAATGTGTGCAAGCAATATCAATCATAAGAAAACCAGTGTGAATATCTTTGCCTAAGCCTTCCCAAGCAGTCTCACGTCGCTGACTCCACGCACACCCCTTCAGCAGTGGCAGAGGACAAGCAGAGAAGAAGGTTGATATGTGGACTTTCTAAAACCCACCCTTACTCATGACTGCACTGTACAAACTCATCAATTGACAATCATTGCATTCAATGCTAAGATTTTCTCTTAGGCACCCAACAATTAAGGTTAGCCGAATTTTCCTATTTCCAATCAGGGGCTTTACGTAAATCATAAAGCTAATACACAATCCTTAGAAATTAATCCATGGAAGTCCCTTTCCCATGAGGTGGTGAGAACAATTTTTCAAGTAACCCTTCCTTAGTAACCCACGTATTAGTAGGTCACATTGTCATTGTTTTTTTCATGTGAATGAATGATGTCTTTTGGAAACGATATGAGATCCTCAACATTTCCTAAACTAGGGAGCTTAACCTCCATGTTTCACATGTCCCATTCACCAATGCATTGATTAGGATTTAGTTTCAATTAACACAATGGAACAAGAGACCTGTAACTCAGACAATTAAATCCTTTCACATATGTTCATGAGAAAACCGAAGCATTTTAAGGAGAATCAGTACCTCAGCCCAATTATTCGTGTAAATACCAAATGCAAATCATAATCCAAAAGGCACAGGCCATCCCAATATCTAAAGATTCTGCCACCTCCTGTAAAACCTGAGTTTCCCTTAGCTGCCACATCAAAGTTATGTTTTAACAGCAAAATGGAGGTTTTTTCTATAAAACCCTTGGAACAGAGCTCCTACCTCTAATAGCCCCATTCAGAAGTGCTTTTCTATAATCTATGCAACATTTTGTCTATTTCATCCAACTCGTAAGTTCTGCAACACACCAAAAAAATTGTTTCAATTTTTATGCCACAGCTAGAAAATATTCTTATGCCACACCAAAAAATAAGTAGCTGTCATCAATGATCAACATTCTGTACCTCTTCAATCTCCATAGGTGCAGGGCTTAATTCCTCTACAACCTGAGCATCCATATTTGCTATATCACTCTTAAGCGCCTTGACAGTTACAAGATTTGAATCATTTCTTGAAAAGGAAGCATAATCTTGAAGCCGTTGTGAGACTTTTCAAACCCTCATTGGCCTCCTAAGCAGCTATGGTCCATGATCAACATTCTGTACCTGTTCAGGCTCCATAGGTGCAGTGCTTAATTCCTCTACAACCTGAGTATCCATCTCATTAACATGTGGAGGCTGAGTTTCCACATCACTACCAACATTTTCAGATAAACCAATATTAGTATTATTAAAATTCACTTACAACCTATTGGTTTTCTTCCGAAAGGAAATTCTTCAAGTTTTCAAGTCTGATTTTTAGTAATGATTCAAATTCTTGATCCATGGCATTCTGCCAATGCCTTTCCATATCACTGTCCAGCACCTCTTTGACAGTAACAACATTTGAATCATCCCTTGAAAAGGAAGCATAGTCTTGAATCTGTTTTAAGGCTTTTCAAATCCTCATTGATCTCCTAAGCAGCTGCAGTCCATGATCAACATTTTGTACCTCTTCAAGCTCCATATGTGCAGGTCTTAATTCCTCTACAATCCGAGTATCCATCTCATTAACATGTGGAGCCTCAGTTTCTACATCACTACCAACACTTTCAAACATTAATCCTATTAGTCCCAAAACAAAATATTGTAACATGCTCCACAACAGCCCTCTCCCTGTTCAAATCTCCCACTTGATTCAACAGAAATGTATTACCATCAGATACAACATCCCTGCTCCTATGCAGCTTCCATGTCTCTGGATTATAAATCCTATAGATGCTCGTATCACCATCATAGCCAAAAATGATGCATTTCAAGCTTCTGTTATCCAGTTTCTTGCATTTCTCATCTGGAAGATGGACATGAGCTGGGCATCTTCAAATAAAAAATGTTCAGCTTTTTCCCATTCCATGTTTCATAGGGAGTTATTTATTGCAGAGTTATAGAGGATAGCCAATCCTAAACATATGCTGCTGTTGAAACTGCTTCAACCCAAATTGTATTTGGCAAACCAACATCCTTCAACATGCATTAGGTACTTTCCACGAGTGTCCTACATTTCCTCTCTGCAATACCATTCTATTGCAGAATATAGGGCACAATGTACTTAAATTTCATGCCATTTTGTTCACAATATGGTTTGAATGCTTTATGTGCATATTACACACAGTTGTCACACATTAGTCTCTTCAGCAGATTTCTTGTGTCTTTCTCCGCAAAGGCTTGAAATAGATTAAAAACATCCATTGCTTCTGACTTTTCCTTCAAGAAATTAAAAACATATACTTTCTTAAAAAATTAACAATGAAAGTCAGGAAATTCTGAGTGGTTGTGCAACAAAAATTGCATTGGTCCACAAATATCCATGTGGACAAGCTCCAATTGTTCCTGTGCTCTTTGGACACCTTCCTCTGTGATAGGAAACTGATGTTGCTTCCCAAAGATGCAAGCTTCAAAAATGCCAAGTTTGGCAAGAATGCCCAGCTTCAGATCTTCAGCTAACATTCCCTTCTTTAAGGCTTCCAATGCTTGTATACCAACATGCCCCAATCTATGATGCCAAATCACGACATCATCAACTTCTACGGCAGGCTTTAAGGCCACTACTGGCACATTTGTACAAAACTTATACAAGTTCCCATCCTTCTTTCCTTTTGCAATCAAATTTGCTTGCCCGTCTTCAATCCTAAAACCATTTTCCTACATCTGTAATTCGACTCAGCTGATTAGATTTTCCTTAAGTGTAAGAACATGAAGGACATTCATAATCTTCTTGCATGTACTGTCCAGTATTAAAACAGTGACAGTACTCATGCCTATAACATCATGACCAATTCCATCTCCAAAAAATCCTCTCTCCCTCTAGAAACCATCTCATATCGCACAACCAGAGTTGATCATAACTTATGTGCTAAGCTGCTCCGGAGTCCAAATGCCAACATCTAGAAAGTACTCCTTTTACCACTAGTTGCCATAAAGAATTGATCAAAAGATAGATTGGCCAGATCACTCTTTACTTTCTTATTGGCAATAATTTTGGGCAATCTTTCTCGCTGTGCCCCGCTTCATGGCAATAGAAACATTTTATCTTCTTGTCTTTGGATTCTTTGATTGGGGAGTCTGGGTTATGTTGATGCCCTCTGCCCTTCTTCCTCCCTTTCCCTTTTCCACTGGTTGAAAACATTTGTTGAAAAAGTAATGTCTTAAATTATTCCAGCATCTTTCTAGTAAACGATATGCTTGGAAAGCTTTAAAGGCATGTTCCCCACCATTGTCACAACTTACCTAACCTCTTCATTGGATTTCTTGTGTCCTTTTCTGCAAACACTTGAAACAATTTTAGAACATCTATTGCTTCTGATTTTCCTTGCAATAACAAAACAATTTAAATACCCTGTTTTTTTCAGTTCCTCTTTCTATCTACTTTTTCTCTTTCTTCCCTGCTTATTTTCTATGGTTGTGGGCCTGCGGCCCAGAACCATACACCAAAGGCTTCTAGATCGCCAGGGACATATTGTATGGTTTTGGGTCACCACGACCATACTGTATATGGTTCTGGTGTGGACCCTTGTGAGCCTTGTTTTGGGTCCCCCATGCCTTGTGCTCCCTATTTGTCAACATTTCCTGCTCATTGTGTCGGCTCGTGCACCAATTTGGTCCTAATTTAAATTTAAGAAGTCTATAAATACATAAGTGAATTAGTGCAATTGGGACATAAAGAGAAAGTGAATGAGACATGAAATATTAAGGTGTGAGACACGAATTGAAAGCAAGAGTCAAAAATTCGCAGAAGAGATCTATTAGAGAAGAATTTATAAATTGGGAGCAGAATTTGAATCAAGATTTGAAGTATTTATTGCATTCTGCCACTTGTTTATGCTAGCACAAAGAGTCATATAGGATTAGGGCTTGCGTCTACAAGTTGCTTACTGAAGTGCATCAAGTGTTGTTTTCAAATTTTCCTCTATACTAGGGGCCTAATAATAATGGAGGGATAACACATGCCCCTCATTGACTCCCCATTTTTTTATTGGTCTATGATGAGTTATTAGGGCTGTGGAGAAGGAGATCAGTTTCCCAAAGACCTGCGCAGAATTTAAGAAAAGTGGGGTTTCCAGAGCCCTGGAACAGGCAAATAGGGTCATAAAATCAGAATTTAAATATTCAAAAGTTGCCAAACCATCCCAAACGCTTCCAGAAGCATCCCCTCACTTCTAGCACTCTAGAAAACTCTCTCTGTTCATCCCAAATTTGCTCGGCTGTTTTTCGTCTTTTGGACCTGTTTTATGTTGTCTATTTCTAATGACTATCCCAACATTTGCAGCAAATTGGATATTCTTCTAAAACCTTCTCTTGTCATTTATTCGTTATTGTAGTATGAGTAATGCCTACTAAAATACTAGACTATCAATAACAGCATACACAAAATAGTAATAGCATAACATACCATGGCAAAGCAAAGTATCCCAAGAATAGCAACTTGTATTCATAAAAGATAAGTCTAAATACGATTCACACAGTACAAGGAGGCCTTGATACCAGTGCCCATACCCTGACATACAATATACTATTTGAAGGACAAGATCCAATAGTTGTTTGTTAACCTGACCATCACAATGGACATAATTAAGGGTCTTGTTCTATCATTATCTGAATGCCGACAAAGGGCTAACAAAAATATGTCAGCTATAATAATATATGTTATCATAATTGACGGTCTACATTAATCCCCCCTTTAAACAAGTCAGAGTCCCTTCCGACAAGTCATAAACAACATAATAAAAGGTAGAATGAAGAGGGAAGTGAGAAGACATTTAGGTGGATCTGCTGGTGATATTAAAAGTCTGCAACATTCCTAAAGGCAAGAAAAAGCATGTTTCACCAAGCACGACTCTTAACCACTTTTTATGAAGAGGGAAGTGAGAAGACATTTAGGTGGATCTGCTGGTGATGTTAAAAGTCTGCAACATTCCTAGAGGCAAGAAAAAGCATGTTTCACCAAGCACGACTCTCAACCACTTTTTTTTTTCTTGTAAAATTGAAGCGGAGGTCTAGGGTCGGCAGCCCCCAGCAGGGTCGAAACCACCTGAAAGACAAGATGACAACCAAATGGATTTGTAAAAAATGCTGCTTTGGAAAGAACCTGAAATAAGGTACTATATGCTGAGTTGCCAAACGGCTTCCAGTCTTGGAAGCAAAAAATCTGAATTTTTCTAATATATCCTCGTCTCTTGAAAAATACACAACACTCTGCAACCAACCAGCAGACTGTACAGCGACCAACCAGCAGACAGTTGCCTCTTGCCTTCCACCATGTATGCTATGCAGCCATACAGCAGCATGGAGCAGCTAACGCAATGCTCAGGGGGGTAAGGACGTACATAGAAGGAGCATTCAGGGCAAGGTCCATAGGGAACTCATACGACTAGGAAGCATTCAGCAAATGTATGGCATACTGCAGAAACTGTATGGGCATGCAAAGAACAGGACATGCAAGAGAGAGAGGGTCTTCTGATTGCAGAGGGTGCGCAGATTGCAAAGGCAAGTGAACAGGCGTACAGCAGTGTATCCAAACGAAAAGCAGCAGCATATGGCAATGGATGAGTTGGGTGTACTGAAGGGGTTGTACCATGGGTTGGACACCACTGGACAACCAAGACCGTAGGAAGTGTATACAGAATGGCCGTATAATTTGGCTGCAGCCTGGGCATACGAAGCAGTCCTTTACTGACTGTACAGCATTGAGATAACAAAGCATACAGCTGAGGCACTATTTATTGGATGTATGCTCCTTTGCTTTCCACATTATAGGTGCGCCATTGTATGCTCCATGTTCGAGCTAATGTCTTGTATGGTAGCAATGAGAGGATTCTTGAGTTTTGGAATGCTTTGCAATAAGTCAGCTATCTTCATGGGTTTAGTGGTCTGCAAGACATATCGTGCAATAGCTTTATCAGGCTCCAATATGATCGAGATTGTGCTTGTATGCTCATTCAACTAGCGTCATTCTTCAACCGTGGCCCTCTTGACTTCGACCCGTGCTTCAGCAAGTCTTTCCTTCTCCGTGCATGGGTCGGGGTAGTTGCCTTTATTCACTTGTGCTCTGGTAACTACCATAACTTCCTTGCCCTTGACCATATCAATCATATTGACATTGGCTTGCTTTGGAAAAATTCCATCATTATGTTCCCTGGCCGATACCATCTGCAAAGAAGTCCAGAGTCATTTTGGGTACGGCAATCCCTTGCGAAATGGCCCCATTCATTGCACTCCCAACATTGTACAATTGGCCGTCCTTCAGAGTCGTATTGAATCCAACTCCCACCACCACTATGATTCTAGCATAACTAGTTCCTTGGCGGTGTGGGGGGGTGGTGTCGATGGCTCTCCTTGTGTGAATAGTTCTAGGCCACTCTTAATCTACAAATTGTACGGGCAGTACTTGATTGAATTTCCTGCAACTTGACAAATCTCACACAAATGATCCTTGCAATCTTCCATACTATCTCCCTTTAGTTCCTTCATCATTTAGAGCATGTCATTACTCAAGACTCGCACTGATACGGGTTCACTATCATCATTGAAGTTATGGTCTTCTTTGTGTCATTTCGAGCACGAGGACATTCTTTTCTCATTTTCAATGTCCACGGCTCAATTGTATGCATCTTCGGAAGATGAGGGTGGGACCACCTTCATTGTGTTCCACAATGAGGGTACCAACCCTTCACTGAACCATCATTTCTTCAAGCTGTCGGCAAGTTCCTTTTCAGGTTTTCCCAATTGTTCTTTGAGTTTTCTGATTTTTTTTGTTTTGTTTTTGTTTTTTTTAGTTTTCTATTATAGGCACGAACATTTTCAGGTTTACCTTGCAAGGTATTATAAATTTCGGCAGCAATCTCATTTTCATCCCTCAAAAGTTTGAATTCTCTCTTGAAGTCTTCCAAGTGTTTTCCATGATGCTTTCTCTGAGCATGGTGCATTTGTGTACCAGTCAATAGCCATTCCCCAAAGGATGGCTAGGAAACATCTTAACCATATATGTTCCTCTATATGCTGATTGGGAGTCTACATGGTGATGCAAATTTTGTAGTGTCACACGGATCTTTTAATCTATCACCAATGAATTTTGACAACTTATGCTTTTCTAGAGATCAAATTGATGGGAACCATGGCTCTCGCGTGGTTTTTTTTAACACAAGACTCCCACTTAACAAGGTCATCGTCGGACTTTCCTCTGTTTTCTTAGAACTATCAAACATGTCCCTACACTCAACGCTTCCTTCAATAGGGATCCGTAGACTATCTTACATACTGTCAAGGCCCTTTTCGAGAGCTGCAACTTATCGTTCGAGCTGACCCAGACTTTCACACGATTCCCTTGCAGCACGCTCTGACCCAAACTAGTTGACAAGGTCCACACTTCCTCCAAAAGGCAAGGGGCTATGGCAATCTCTACCCACTCCTTACTGCAAGTGGCGTAGGGTCCACCAATTTTGGTTGAACCCTTTACTGGTTTCAGCACTAGTGCTAGCAATGACTTCACAGGGTTCGGCCTTGGCTTCCAATTCGTACTTCACTTGATGGATTTTAGAAATCGCTGCCTACCGCAGCCTTTGTCTTCTTCGGCGTTGCTCCACCAATTGAGTAGACCATTTAACTTCTTGGTCCCTTCCCTGACTGTGTCTCTCTCCCACATTTGTTTGAAGTCAATAACATGTATGATTGCGCATACATGTCGGTCTTCTTCTTCATTAACTCTTTGTACCATTGTAATATCTGTCATTGTGTTTCGCAATTATGTTCAACACATAGATTTGTGACCCAAATTTAGCTAGACAAGATGTTTTTTAAGGCAATGGTGGCCAAAATATGGTATGATTAAAGTCTACTGAGATACTAGACTATCAATAATAGCATATACAAAATAGTAATTGAATGACATACAATGGCAAAGCAAAGTATCCGCACAATAGTAGCTTGTATTCATAAAAGATAATTCTCGATACAGTCTGCATGGTACAGAGAGGTCCTGATATCACCGCCCATACCCCGACATACAATATACTATTTAAAGGATAAGACCCAACAATTATCTATTAACCCAGCTGTCACAACAGACATAACTAAAGGTCTTGCTACATCATTAACTAAATGTCAACAAAAGATAAACAAGACAATGCCAACTATAACAATACATGTTACAATAATTTGACAATCTACACTTATCCTAGATTATTCATTGTTGCAATTAGGTCTGATTTAATATTTTATTTGATTAAATCTAATTAGGCATAGTTGCATTGTGTATGGGTAGATGTGTTGCATTTTGATGTAAAACCACTTTTCCCATAATACATTTTGGTGGACCCATCTCTCTTACACCCTTTAGGGTTAGATATGGCTTATATTGTGGTGGATTTGATTTTGCCAAGGATTTCATAAACCCTTGTTGTGTTGTGCCCTCTCCCTCTCCCTAGATTCTGATTCCACGATATTGCATTTGTTTAGGATTTGTGCTATATCATGTTAGCTTTCTTTGGCCCTAATTGATCTCTTGCTTGTTCCTTCCTAGGGTTTTGTTTAGTGTCATATCTTGTTAGACCTAATTATTCATTTCATTGCAAATCTTGCATTTCTATGTGTATTTTAGATATTTTTTATGGATAAGAATGTCCCTAGATGTGTTCAATTATGACATGTTTTTCAATGTTGTTATCTACATGGCATATTCTTAGCTTGTGTGTATTATAGTGTATCAGTGTGTTATTAGTGGACAAATGCTATGCCCTTAACTGCTACAATGTATTGGGATGTGTGGCCGACTTTGTGCTAGTTTAACCGCTTACTTAGTCATATGATAATTTATCTTCATATTAATAGCGATGTCGGCCTATGGAGTATCCCTAGCCTAAGTAGGGTATATATATGAGGTAGTGGTTATTGGAGTATCATATTATTAAAAAAAAAAAAATTGCAAGGTTGTGGAGGTTGCCCTCTCAAAGTGATTCAATCATATAATTGCAGTTTTATGTTCTGCTATCAATCATATTGTGTGGATATTTTCTCTTCTACATTTATTATTGCAAGTTGTTTTGCCCTTGACATTTTTATTGAGATCCATTATCATGACTCTGCTTTATCTAAGTAACTTCATTACAGGGGGTATCATAGCTTTCATTTGGGCAAGATGTATATGGCACATTTGATTAGCGTCTATTATGTTAATGGGTCAAAAATAAATAAAACTTCCAATCTAAAAGAAATTTAAGGTTTTCTTTTGCACCACACAAATTCAGACTTTTATAAAAAGTGACACCCTTGTGCAATATAGTAGTCATTAGATTCGTCTCGGCAACACAATTGCAACAGTATAAGCCTGTCAACCCTAATTTTTGGGATTTTCAAGATTTTTTAACCCTTGTGCAATATAGCAATCATTGGATTTGTCTCGACAAGACAGTCGCAATGGTGTAATTCCCTTTTAAACCTATTTTTGACCCTTAGGGAACTCTAAACCCTAAACCCTCAAACCAAAACCTAAACCCTAATCGCTAAAAGGTTTGCATGGCACATCCGCACACTAAGGGCCAAGACAAGGGTTCCATCATTTTGGGAAAAACCCCTGACAAAGAAGAGATGGAGTCAAAAACGAGATGGAACTTTTGTTGTAGGGTTTTCTTTGTAGAACACAAAGTGACCCAGCTTGATTACAATATGAAAAACATACAATTTGAAATGGCCAATAAAGAAGATATGGACAACATAAGTCAACTATTGGAGCAACTCACACACAGAGTCCATCAACTATTAGCTTAGCAACAAAACCTTCAAAACCAACCACAGTTCACCAATGCGCAACCCAACCATGGTGGATCTTCTTGCCCTCACCTCGTTCCAATACGTGGCCTCAATACATGTCGCCGAAAGTGAAAATGAGTAAGTTCGATGGGAAGCATATGCTCACTTGGATCAACCAAATGAGGAATTTCTTTTATGTACATCAAATCCCATGTGGTCAGAAGATCACAATGGCATCCTTCTATTTGGACACTGAGCAATTCATTTGGTATCGATGGTTGTGTGCTCAAAAGAAGAAGACTCTCAATGTCCTCTAATCGGTTATGCACTATAGCAAAAATATAATGAAGAATCATTTCAGCCAATTAGAAAAACTGTGACAAACAAGATCAGTTAAGGATTAGATTCAGTAATTCCATAATCTATCCTTGCAAGTGGAGACAATTACATATGAGAATTTGAATGACCTATTTCTTGTGGGACTCAAAGATCACATTGAACATGAGGTATACATGTTTAATTTGGCTTACTTTAACTAATTCTGTTGTCATTGCACGCAATGCAGAGTAAAGTAAATTGGCCAATAGAAGGTAGGCTTTCGTGAGCATAAGAGATCGGAGCACTCCAGCATTGTCATTCCCTCAGCCTACCAAATTAACTCCTCAACAAATTGATGAGAAGAGGGAAAATGGGTTATGTTTTAATTGTGATAGAAAATACAATGGAGAACATAAATGTGTTAAAAAGTTCTACATTGAAGGTGCCAATGAAGAAGATGATGAAATAGAATTACAGGTTATTGATGAGCCAGGTGAGAAATTAGTAGGTACCTAACCATTTCTTGTCATGCACTTTCAAGGTTTAACACCCCACAAACCCTCAAAGTAATGGGTTTCCTAAAAACCTAGAGGGTGACAGTATTGATTGACTAGTGAATATTCACAACTTCATCAACAATAAGTCGGTTGCTCATTTGAACTGTTTTGTTTATCTAGCTCCAAAATTTTAAGTCATGATTATGGATGGTGGTACATTCAGTTGTACAAGTAAATGCCATAGTATTATACTCACCATGGGAGACTACCTACCAAATTGCCCTATGTGTTCCATTCTCATAGCAATGTAGAAATTGTGTTGGAAGACCAATGGCTCACTACCTTGGAAATAATTGAGTTGAATTTCCAAGAGTTGTTCATGCATTTTCATTCAGAGGGAAGGACATTTGAACTGTATGTGCTACATGAAAAGTCCCCACACTTGGTTAGCTCTCATAAATTACAAAAGATTCTTAATAAAGAAGCGGATGGGTTTTTGGCACAACTTTTTTCATTAGAAACACAACCAACAAAGATACCTACACTGCCAAATCTACAAGTAATTGTCAATGGGCACTCATTAGTTTTTGGAGATATGCCGAAAGGACTACCTCCCAAAAGGGATAATGATCATGCCATTCAACTAGTACCAAGGATCCAACCACCCAACATCAAACCTACTAGGTACCCATACGTATAAAGGAGTGAGATTGAGTATATGAGATGTTCGGGGCAAGTATTATTCGACATAGATAGTGTTTATTCATCTCCAATAGTGATGGTGCATAAGAAAGATGACACCTAGCACGTGTCCAAACTACAGTGAAATCAACAAGTACACCATCAAAGATAAGTTTTCAATTCCAATAATTGATGATTTGCTAGATGAGCTACATGGTGTTGTATACTTTACAAAACTTGATATTCGTTCAAGCTATCGTTAAATCAGAATCAAAGATGAGGATATACAAAAGACAAATTTTAGAACCCATGAGGACCACTATGAATTTATGGTGATTCCATTTGGCCCCACAAATGCACCATCTACATTTCAAAGTTTAATGAACTCTGTGTTTGAGTCATTTCTACGAAAATTGGTCTTGGTGTTTTTTATGACATCTTAATATATAGCAAAACATGGGAAGAACATTTGTAACATGTGAATTAGGTTTTGGAAACTATGGAACAACATTAGGTTTATTTCCAAGTATGCTTTTGGATTCAAGGTGGAGTACTTGGGTCACGTTGTTTCCCATGAAGGAGTAAAGGTGAACCCTCACAAGACAAAGGCCATAGTCGAATGGCAAATGCCTAGAAACCTCATAACCTACGAGGCTTCCTAAGGCTCAAAGGTTACCATCGTCGATTTGTAAACAAATATAGTGACATAGCAACACCATTCACAACTTTATTAAAGGGCTCCTTCCATTGGAATGAGGCAACTATCAGGCATTTGAGAAGCTGAAGGAGGCCATGTGCACCACTCCAATCAAATGCGGAAGATTCTTAAAAAGAAAACAGAGGGGTTTTTGGCGCAATTTTTTTCATTAGAAACACAACTAGCAAAGGTGCCTGCATTGCCAGATCTACAAGTAATTGTCAATGGGCACACATTAGTTTTTGGAGATATGCTGAAAGGACAACCAGCCAAAAGGGATCATGATCGTGCCATTCAACTACTACCAAGGATCCAACCACCCAACATCAAACCTTCTAGGTACCCATATGTATAGAAGAGTGGGTTTGAGTACAAAAGATGTTCGAGGCAGGTATTATCTGACATAGATACACTGTTTATTCCTCTCGAGTGGTGATGGTACATAAGGAGGATACACCTAGCACATGCATCTATACTACAATGAAATCAACAAGTACAACTATTGTCAATTGGAATTGCACCCTGAATCGAAAACATGCTAAAATGGCCAATCCTCTCTCCGGTTGAAACAATGGGATCTTCTCACGAGGGTGGGTGCCTCAATGGTGAGAAGAACCTCCAGAGAAGGTTGGTTTCTGTAAGATGTATCAATGGATCTCTACTCTGTGCTCCGAATCTACCATGGAAAAGAGAGAAACTTGAAAGGGAAATCCTACCTAATGACGGTGATACACCAAAATATGGATCCACTCTACTTGGAACCTTGAACACTGAATCAAACAAGGGAAAAAGAAGACCTTTGATTCTCAATTGATCCTATGCATAAATATTTCATGAGAAGGTTCGATCAAAACGTGAGGGAAAATGATGGAGAGAGGTCTAATACAAAACACTTTGCAGCCACCTAACATCCACTTACAGCGTCAGCAAAAGACATAGAGAACACTGAACATGCCTGCATAATATGATGAGCTAGCAACTAAGTACAAATCAGACTTTGGGAAGGGAGAGAAATCTACAACGTATGCAAATTGTTGAATGAATGTACACTATGCCAGCACTTGAAATTTGAAAGTACAATCATTCTATTGATTGAAGAGGTTACACAACTCACCAATGGCAGAGTCTAGTCTTACCAAGAGAGGGATACAACTCAAGGCTAAAAAGCCAACTTATATAGAAAATTACAACAGCCAAGAGTTGGCGTTGGAAAAATAGGAGAGAGGCTAAATCCGTCCAACTCAACCTTTACAAAAAGTCTATTTGTCTTGCATGAAGCTCCTTGGCATTAGAGGAAATGGACGGTGCGTTTGTTGAAAGTCAAACTCTTATCATGCAAAATGCTACACCCACCTCCAAATATGGAATTCCTCTTGAGCCGTTTGATCGTTTGAAAGCACGAGAAAAACAAGAGCATGCATAAATCCACGCCATGCTAAAATTAGAACTCAAATTGAAACATTGGAAGCTGAGTTGGAACGTTTGAAAGCACGAGTTTGACCTAGAGATGAGCTTGACTTCAACAACCAATCAACTAAAGCTTTGACCAGTCAACCGAAAATAGCCTTTGCTTGCATGTATTTTCTCGTATTTTGGTATGGCATGTTCGTGGCTTGTTTATTTTTGGTGGGATTCTATTTTCTGATAATCTTATCTACATTTGGCCTAATATCCTGTTTCAACCCATTAGCCTAATTCTTTCGGATATTCTTTTGTTATCTGCGGATTTCCTTTGGTCTCGGATTTTCTACGGACTTTTTGGATACTGCAGACTTCTGTCTTGCATCCCCTTTTGTCTCTATTTCTTTCCGATTTCTTGTTATGATCGTTCTTTCCTTCGAGTTTTCTACTTTCAAATTCCCGCAGGCTTTGTTTTGGTCCATTTCCTTTGGACTTATACAGTCTTGCCCTTCAGACTTTTTGTTGGCTGCATTTTTGTTTCCCTCTCCTTAGCTTTTCTTATTTCCTTGTTGACTGCGCTTTTTTGTTTGCAAATTCTCCAAAGTATTCCTTCGGACAAAAAGTCTGAAGGAATTCCTTCGGACTTTTTGTCCTAAGGATATTTTCCTTCCTTTTCTTTCTTTGCCTTGTTTCTCATTTCTTCGGGTTTTTTGCAATTTGTAAATTCCCTCGAATTTCTACTTGCCAATTTTCCCAAATTTATTCCTTCTATATGCCTCGGGCTTTCTGGTTTTCAAATTCCCGTGGGCTTTATGTTTACTCTAATTTCTTCCGGACTTTATTTTATCTCCCTTGAATTCTTTCGGAATTCTTTGTTTCCTACCCTTCTTGAATTCTTTCGGAATTCTTCCATTTCGCGGGTTTTTTCTTTCTCCCGAAGTCCTTCGGAATTTTTGTCCGAAGGAATTTTCTTCCATTCCGCGGTTCTTTTCTTTCTCCCGAATTCCTTCGGACTTTTTGTCCGAAGGAACGGTTTTTTCTCTCTCGAATTCCTTTGGACTTTTTGTCCGAAGGAACGGTTTTTTTTCTCCCGAATTCCTTCGGACAAAAACTCCGAAGGAATTTGAGAGAAAGAAAAAACCCGCAGAATGGAAGTCTTCCGAAAGAATTCAAGAAGGGCAGGAAACAAAAAGTCCGAAGGAATTCGTCTCCCTTTGTTTATCTTTTCATGCCCTTCGAGGCTTTTGAAGGGTCCACTATTTATGTCTCTGCCCTCCACAAGGGTTTTTGTCTCTCCTCTGTGCCCTTCGAAACCTTTTGAAGGGTCCTGCCACCGACCAAGTGCCCTTCGAGAAAATTGGAAAAGTCCACTTTACCGACCAAGTGCCTTCCGCAAGGGCAGGTGTCCTTTGGAATCGGCTTTTCGGAAGAATTGAAGGGCACCCGGACTTTTTGTAGGGCACCTAGGCTTTTTGTAGGGCACTCGGCCTTTTTGTAAGCATCCTTATTTTGTTCCTATTTCTTTGTTGGTTGTGGGTTTTTGTTTGCAAATTCTCCTAAGTATTCCTTCAGACAAAAAGTCCGAAGGAATTCTTTCGAACTTTTTGTCCGAAGGATATCTTCCTTCAATTTAATTTCCTTTGCTTTGTGCATATTTCTAACCTTGCCTAAGGCATTAATTAATGTATTGTATGCAGTAACCCTATAAGAATAACCATGTTTGCACATCGCATGCAAAACAACCTCTGCCTTTTCAAATAGTCCAAATATGCAGTGTCTCAACAAGTAGAACATATGTATCTTCAGTCGCAACCCAAGGCACCTGTAACATCCTCAAGTAGATCATCCCATGTTTTATGTGAAGGTTGTAGAGAATCAAGAACACAGTAAATAGTATTTTTATCGAAAACTTTCAACATGTATCGAGCCATTTTATGAGCCTTGGGGCTAAGTATTGGAACCACTCCACCAACAAAGCTTGTACCATAAATCCACCCACGTCCTTTTGTTGAACCACCTGGGAAAAAATCCGAGAAACTAACCCTGCATGATGTTGCCTTTTGATTCCGTGCTTTCATTGAAAGTGAACCTACAGGCCTATAGGTTAAATTCAAGGATGGCTGTAGCTATTAATTCTTCATTGGCTCCTATACACCTCATAAAGTCGTTCCTTCTACAGGGCTGGAGCTTTGAGACTGTATGTGACATTTTGAATAAGGGATATGGCCTTTGAACGTGTTGTAGGTGTCTTTACCAATTTACATGGTTGTAGGTGTCTATTTAAAGACCCCAAAACACTGATTTACAAAACAAACTGGTACCATAAGACCATCTTCCGAATAGTAAGGTTGACAATTTTGGCCTGTGGGGGCAAAAATGTCAACAACACCATCAAAGATAAGTTTCAAATTCCAATAACTGATGATTTGCTAGATGAGCTACATGGTGAAATATAATTTCTAAAACTTGATCTTCGCTCAGGTTATCATTAAATCAAAATCAAAGATGAAGATATACATAAGACAACTTTTAGAACCCATGGGGGCCACTGTAAATTTCTTGTGATTCCCTTTGACCCCACAAATGCACCATCTACATTTCAAAGTTTAATGAACTCTGTCTTTTAGCCATTTCTACGAAAATTGATCTTGGTTTCTTTTATGACATCTTAATATACAGAAAAACATGGAAAGAATATTTGTAACATGTGAATCAGGGTTTGGAAACTATGGAACAACATCAAGTTTACGCCAAGCCTTCCAAGTGAGTGCTTTTGGAGTCAAGGAGGTGGAGTACTTGGGTCACATTGTTTCACATAAAGGCGTAAAGGTGAACCCTCACAAGATAAAGGCCAATCAAATGGCAAGTGCCTTGAAACCTCAAGAACCTACAGGGCTTCCTAGGGCTCATAGGTTACCATTGTCGATTTGTAAAAAAAATATAGTAACATAGCAACACCACTCACAACTTTATTGAAGGGCTCCTTCCATTGGAATGAGGCAACCACCAAGACATTTGAGAAGTTGAAGGAGGCCATGTACACCACTCCAATCAGATGCAGAAGATTCTTAGAAAGGAATAGGATGGGTTTTTGGTGCAACTTTTTTCATTAGAAATACAACCAACAAAGGTGCCTACACCGCCAAATCTATTAATAATTGTCAATGGGCACTCATTAGTTTTTTGGAGATATGCTGACAGGACTACCACCCAAAAGGGATAATGATCATGCCATTCAACTAGTACCAGGGATCCAACCACCCAACATCAAACCTTCTAGGTACCCATATGTACAGAAGAGTGAGATTGAGTACAAGAGATGCTTGAGGCAGATATTATCTGACATATACAGTGCTTATTCCTCTCTAGTGGTGATGGTGCGTAAGAAGGATAACACCTAGTGCAGGTGTCCAGACTACAGTGAAATCAACAAGTACACCATCAAAGATGAGTTTCCAATTCCAATAGCTAATGATTTGCTAGATGAGCTACGTGATGTTGTGTACTTTACAAAACTTGATCTTTGCTCAGGGTATCATCAAATCAAAATCAAAGATGAGGGTATACATAAGACAACTTTTAGAACCCATGAGGGCCACTATGAATTTTTGGTGATTCCCTTTGGCCCCATAAATGCACCATCTACATTTCAGAGTTAATGAAGTTTGTTTTTTTAGCCATTTCTACAAAAATTGGTCTTGGTATTTTTTAATGACATCTTAGTATACAACAAAACATGTGAAGAACATTTGCAACGATTGAATCAAGTTTTGGAAACTATGGAACAAGAAGTTTATGCCAAATCTTCCAAGTGTGATTTTGGAGTCAAAGAGGTGGAGTACTTGGGTCACATTGTTTCCCATGAAGGTGTAAAGATGAATCCTCACAAGATAACGGCCATGGTCGAATGGCAAGTGCCTAGAAACTTCAATAACCTATGGGGCTTCCTAGGGCTCATAGGTTACCATCGTCGATTTGTAAAAAAAATACGACAACATAGCAACACCACTCACAACTTTATTGAAGGGCTTCTTCCATTGGAATGAGGCAACCACTAGAGCATTTGAAAAGTTAGAGGCCATATGCACCACTCCAGTTCTAGTTGCCCCAGATTTTTGCAAGACTTTCATTGTTGAATGTGATACTTCAAGGTATAGTATGGGGGCAATACTCATGCAAGAAGGACGACCTATTGCATTTGAGAGTCACCTACTCAAGGATAAGAATTTGTTAAAGCCCATTTATGAAAAAGAAATGATGCCTATCCTTCATGAAGTCAAACAATGGAGACCATATTTGATGGAAAGACAATTTAAGGTGATGACAAATCATGATAGTCTAAAATACTTCTTAGAACAAAGGTTATCATCAGAAGAAAAACAAAAATGAGTCACGAAGAAGTTGGGATATGACTTTGAGAACATCTACAAGAAAGAAAAGGAGAATGCAGTGGCTAATACACTATCTAGGAGAGATGAGTCAACAAAAAGTCTATTGTGTGCCATGTCCATATTACAAGCAGATTACGCAAATGAGGAAATATCGGAATGAGAGAACGACACAGATACACAAAATCTCATTCAAAAGCTCCAATAGGATCCGAGCGTGTCAGACAAATTTGTATGGAAAGGGGACGCTATGTGGTACAAAGATCAGCTATACCTGTGCAAGAACTCAACCCTTAAACATAAGGTTCTTGTGGAGCTCCATGCTTTGCCAATCGGTGGGCACTTAGTCTTCTTGAAGACTTATCCTAGAATCAAGCAGGAATGCTTTTGGGAAGGGCTCAAAGGGGAAGTCCAAAAGTTTGTGACAAGATCCATGATGTGTCAACAAAACAAGGGTGTGACAATTAAGACGTGGGTTTTCTACAACTGCTATCTATTCCTAGCCAGAGGTGGGAGGAGGTTTCCATGGATTTCATCAGAAGGTTGCCCAAGTCTAAAGGAAAAAATGTCATCATAGTTGTTGTAGATGGACTCACCAAATATGCCCATTTTTGTGCCTTGTCACATCCTTTTATAGCTAAGTACAGTAGCAATAGCTTTTATGGATGTAGTTAAAAAACTATGTGACCCCAAAACTCATAGTAAATGATCGTGATCCTATAATTATGAGTAATATTTGGACTGATTTATTCTCATGCTTGGGTACTCAGTTGGCTCGTAGCTTGTCATATCATCCCCAATTTGATGAACAAACTGAGGTAGTCAATAACTGCTTGGAGGGTTATCTTCGATATTTTGCTTTAGATAAACAAAAAAGATGGGTTCAATCACTGCCACTAAAAGAATGGTGGTATAACACTTCTTTCCATACCTCATCCAAAATGTTTTTTTTTTTTGGCATTGTATGGGTACCATACACCATCCATCACCTCATTCTTGGGAGTTCACGCAGTCGAAGAACACATTCCACACCAACAAGAGGCACTCTTTAGTCTCAGAGGGAAATTGGCAATGCCAAATAAACAAATGAAGCAAAAAGCTAACCAGCACCACATTGAAAGACATTTTGAAGTAGGAAATTGGATTTTTATGCAATTACAACTATATGAGAAAATGTCTTGAAACAACAGGTGAATAACAATCTTTCACCTAAGTTTTATGAACCCTATCAAATCTTGCAAAAGATCGATAGTGTACCATACAAATTAGAGTTACCTCACGCAATGAAAATACATCCCGTCTTCCATGTTTCCTGCTTGAAGGTCATTAGACAAAGAGTTTCGGCCCAAATAAAGTTACTGAAGCTTGATGAGGAGAGTAGATCATTTTAGAACTTGAGGTAATCCTCCAAACACGCACAGAGAGGTTGCAGACAAGGGTGATTGTAGAGTCTCTGATAAATTATAAGAATTTGGCTAGTGAGGATCCGACATGGGAGGATTAAGCATTCCAACAGAAGCATTTAACAATTGTCAACATTGAAGACAACGTTGGTTTGAAAGGGAGGGGCATGTTACGCCCTTAACTACCAACAAGTATTGGGATGTGTGTCAGACTTGTGGCTAGCATAACATTTTACTTAGTCATATGATAATTTCTATATTTCATATTGATAGAAGTGTTTGTCTATGCAATAACCATAACCTGATAATTTCTATATCTTCATATTGGTAAAAGTATGTGTATGGAGTAACTATAGCCTAAGTAGGGTATATATGGGAGGTAGTGGTTAGTATTGGCGTATCATATTACGAATGTTGTTCTTATTGGATGAATGTGGAGGTTACCCCCTCAAAATGGCTTGGTCATATATTTCTAGTATTTTGTTGTGCTATCAATCATATTGTGTGGATTTGTTCTCTTTTACTCTTATTATTGCAAATTGTTCTTGTTGTTCTACCCTTGGCTTTATATATACAAGAAGCTCTTAAGCTTCGTGATCATTTTATTCAGAGACCCACTAGACCAGTCTCCACTCAGTGGATTACTTCCTTTTTCACGGTGCTACCTTCAAGGAGAGGCACTAAGTGACAGATTGACATCAGTACAGCCTCACATTCCAAATCAGTGCGGCCCACAGACACTACTCACAGTTCCCCAAGATTTCATCAGCATATTCACTTCAGACCCGACATCAAGAGACAAACTAGATCCACCGAATCTTCACAGAGGATTTTTCCTTCTAGGCGAACGATTGGAGGACAGACCAGGCATCATACCTCCCCTTCTTCGGGTCATACTTCTATTCGGAGCATCTTCTCGTCGGCCTTGGATGCTAGGAGAGTTGGATCGCACGCTTGATGGGTTCCCCCCAAGTTCTTTTTCAAGGTTCATTCTCGTGCTCCCGATGTTTAGAGATTCTAGGGGGTTGCTCATTTCTTCTGCTCCCTTCTTTGGACCTAAGCGTGGTTAGTCGTGACCCTTTTTGCTCCTTTGGTTCTGACTCTGAGCATGGTTGCTCTTTGCCATGTTTTATCCTATTTCTTTCAGCATTGCTTTTATTGTTTTTGGAGACCTTTTTGGTTTCCCGCTTTTTCCTGACACATTTTTGTAATCTGTAGTCCCTTTGACCTACTTTTGTGGTCATTAGTTGGACATTAATATATTTATCTTATCTACTTTATCTAAATAATTTGATTACCAAAAATGTACATTTATGTTTGAATTTTTTGTTTTCAATGGTATAGCATAGAATACTGGCATATTTTTCAAGACATGACAGGGTTGTATGTGATCGTGGTAGTACTTTATGTTCATGTGTTGCTACCCTTGCCAATGATAGATTTGGCACAATGCCCTATATAGACATATCTTGTATGAATTTAGGCATTTACCAATGTATGATGACTTATTATGAGTTTCACCATACCATGACAAGAAAGGCGAGAGCAAAGAATGCAATGGTCCCTCATAATCCTTCTCAATCTCAAGGTGGGACTAACCAAAATATCCCTCCTAATCTCCACCAAGCTCCCAAGCTTAGATTGCAAGTAGCTAAATATTATGATATTGTCAATCAACTTATGAACACTCAACCAAAGATACCCATTTTAGAATTGCTTACAAGGTCCAATGTTTACAAAGACATTCCTTATAAGTCATCTTTTCCAAGTATACTCAACCTTCTCACTTTGCCTCTATTGTTAGATCATTGATGGATAGTGAGAACTTTATTACCTTTGAGCATGATGAATTATCTCCAAAAGATATAGTGGATTAACATTTACCCTTGCATATTAAAATCATAATCAATAATTTGGGGATCAAAAGAGTGTTGGTAGTTAATGGTTCAGGGTAAAACATTCATAGTGAGTCCTTTCTTATGCAACTTGGAATCTAAAGACAAGCCCTCACAAACTCAGAGATGATCACTAATGGTTTTGATAATCAACCAAAAAAAGCTCTTCGAGCAATTACTTTAGATATGAGGTTGTAGCCACCGAATGTCAAGTTATACCTAATGAAGTGAGTTATAACATTTTGCTTGGGAGACTTTGGATTCATGACATGGGCGCTATCTCATCTACCTTACATAGATGTTTGAAGTTCTCCATCTACCATACATAGATGCTTGAAGTTCATACATGAGGAGTCATATATACATGTCATGCAGATGATGTACCATTTAAATTTTGTGAAATGATTGAGCCTCAGGATATTAGTGTGCCTCATTTGAATAAAAGTCAACCAACTATAGTGGCACCTCAACAAGTTATTCTAATGGACCACATGGAAACGTTTGAATTTGGTGAATGTGGTAATATTAAGGAAGATAATGAGGAGTTATTACAAATTTGATAGCATAGATGAGAAGTTGACCAAGCTAAGTTTTACTACAACATGACCTAGAGAATTCACATATGACATGTGTGTGTCTGAAATTGGGATTCTTTATATACCCCCGCAAGCATATGGAATGTCAATATTTGCGCCAACAAGTGCAAAGGCAATAATAAGCAAAGAAAGGCATAACAACCAATGAGAGATGATTGTTGTGTCACAAATAGAAATGATAAAGGTGCTAGTCTTATTCAAACATCTTTGGAAAAAAATGGATTTGGACTTGAGGTTGCACAAAAGATAGGATATAGTGGTAAAGGACTCGAAAAAAAAAGAGCAAAGTATAATAGAGCTTATTATTCCAACTGCTTATAAAAGTAAATAAGTAATTGGTTATAGACATAGTTCAAAAACTTGTTCTCGGCAATTACTCAGCAGGCCAAAATTTTGATTGGGACTCAAGACTCGAGAGTTTCTCGACAATTACTCGGCAACTTTATCACTACTTTAGAAAACATATAAATTCATTAAATAAACTTAAATAACATGTATAACATTGTTAAATGAATGTAGAGAATGCCATAAGTATATTTTTTATTAATTTTTTACCAAAAAAAAAGTACAGCAGCTGTAGGCTCAAGCTGTGATAGTGTTTGACTGTGTTACTGTTTTCTTTGAGGCTTGAAAATGGAGTATGTACTTCAAAGTTCGATGTTAATCACTATAATATGGACTCAAAGTACATTGGACGTTATGTTATATGTTTGAAAATTGCACTTGAACATGGCTTTCATTCATTCATATGTAAACTGTAATATCAATTTTCAAATATGTATGTATGATTGTATCCGACTTGACTATGAGTATGTATGACTGTATCAGACTTGAATATGGCTTTCAATCATTTATGTATAACTGTATCAGACTTGACAGTCACTTGAGGGCTGGAACTTGAAGCCTTGAAGTGACTGTACTATGATTCTGTATTTGTAATATCAATTTATCAAATATGTATCAGTATGAATGACAGTATCACTATTAGTGACGTATAGATTGAAATCCCACTGTAATACAGTATACCCTAGCTAATGTTTCAAACTTTCACTTGTGAATCGTTGATATTCAAATTCCAGATGACAGATCTATCATGCCCTGATTTGAATCTCGCCGTAAATGACCCTAGCTGGAAAAAACGCAGAGAAATCTAGCCGTAAAATGATAAAATTGACTTTTTTTTTTTTCCCTGGGCTTTTGTCACATTTGCCGAGTCGAGGTGGTCGCTGAGTAATTCACAGTGATTACTCAGTGAAAATTACCGAGTAACTGGAAAAACTCGAATAGCGATTTTCTAAAAAATATATCATTTTGTGCCCTGATTGTGATTTATTGCCAATTTGATTTCTGAATCTATGGTTATAACAACGATAACAAGTCCCATAAGGATTCCAAGTGTGAACATATGAATGATCAAGCACATGTTAAAATCAATAATATGTCTTGCAATAAAAATAACAAATATTTGGGTGTTCAAAATTATCACAACATTGTCAATGGTAAAAGCACTCAAGAAATGGAAAATATAGTGTGTGTCTGACAAGAAGATGCTTATAAAAGTGTACCTTACTGCATGTTTCTTTCTTTATCTTCTGTTGTTACTCCAGCTTTACATTCATTAACTTGTGCAAATAATCATGTATGTATGCTTTCGCATGACACAAAATCTTCAAACCATAGTGACATAAAATTGTATGATCCACATGATTTGCCTCATTTACCTATTATGCACATATAGTTGCCTTATGAAACACACACTCTATGTTATGATATGACTTATTTTTATTTCTTTCTTTGCTCGAATGATTTTATACTTCGTGACTAAGTTAGCGCAG
Organism: Torreya grandis; assembly: GCA_037957365.1. NCBI lineage: Eukaryota > Viridiplantae > Streptophyta > Pinopsida > Cupressales > Taxaceae > Torreya > Torreya grandis. The sequence continues at coordinate 987,031 of JARHVA010003572.1, forward strand.
ACATTGTTTACTCATGATTATTCACCTATTGATAGAAATTACATTGCCTATATACATGCTACTAATGATATTATCGAGATCGATGCAGGATTTATATGCAACAAGTACATGCATATGTTTATGGATTCACAATTGATTGGGGACACCTTCCATGCTCGTTCTGGGGGCATTTTGGGGCATCTCCTAGTAGCACTTCAGGTTCTATATTTTGTGATTTCCTTTATTATATTGGACTTTCATGTGATTTCATGTACCATGATCTGTCTTGCCTATTGCATGTAGCTTTACGTGTTTAGTTTTTTCATATATGATCATATTCCTGGTGTACATGCTATGAAACTCAGTGTTGCTTTGTGTGTGGTTATATAGTTGTTTTGCTTGATGTATTTGCTTCATATGCTTATTGTTGAGCATGCCTCTTGTTTGCTCTATATTTGATGTATGTTACTTGCTTTCTTTGTATACCATGTGTCACATACTTGTGATTGTTTACTTTGTGTATCATGTTTGCTCTACTTTCTTTGTTTACTTTGTGTGTGGTGTGCTTACTTTATGTTGGATATGCCTTCCTTGTTTGCTTTGCTTACTCGGTGTTACTATATGATTGGTGCCATAATTTATATCATGCATAAGGCTCTTTCATTTCCCATGATCCATATCATGATGATGCTTCTTATTTGCTTGCCAACATTGCCATGAGTCCCATCATGCATCGATTGGAGGCAAGGCTCTTTGTGTGTGTTTTACATTGATATATCTACTACTACATTACTTATATTGGGGCATGCTACCTTAGTGCTTCATTGATTGTGTGTTGCCCATAAGAAACATATTACTATTGTGCTTGGAATTGCTTACACTTTGCCCATGACTGGTATCTTACCATTACCGTGCTTACATTGCTTATCTCTTGCTCACTTGGGGCATCTTACACTTGTGCTTAAATAGATTGCACTACATGCCCATGTAGGACCATTTATATATGGCATACAAGTTTTCATTATGATATTTTACCATGTTAAGACACCAATGCTTTTATTTCCTATCTTACACATGATTGCGTAATCTTTTCTTTAGAAATATGTGCTTCACAGTTTGCCCACATCTCAAAAGGGGGGCAAAGAATATCCATTCATACTTCTACACTATGACCCAAGACACTTCCACACTATTTATTCCTCCACAAGAGGGCAGTGATAAATTGATTTTCAAGACATACACAACATATGATACTTGTTCCCACCATGGGATACCTCCAGATTCAACACAAGTTCCAAGTCTTGGATTTCTATAGGGGCATCTTCACATGCTCCAACCACTCCAGGGCCATCATTTCCATTTTTTCTTTTTGGATTTCGGCAAGCTATATTCACAAACACTTATTTGTGAATATGTTGTTCTCTTTTGACTCATAGAACTCCCACACCATACTTTGAGATGTTGAATATTCACATCATGATTGTTACTTAAAAAAACCAAGTTTATCGTTTCAGTTCTCTTTTCATTAAATTCAATAGTTCATTGATTATTTAGAAACTTATTCACGTGCACGTGTTCATCACATGTTTGTTAGGTGTGAAGCCATTATTCACATATTACTATTCACAATCACTATTCATGGTGGCGTGGCATGTGGGTGATGTGACATGCAGGTGATGTGGCATGTGATATGGCATGTAGGTAATGTGGTTGATTAGTGATGTGGCAGGGGCCCATGGAAGGTCATTCACATGTGATTAGATTGATGTGATGGGAATGGGGCGTAGCACTCCACCAAGGCACATGGGTTTGTCCTCGGTAGTCACATGGGTTTTGTCTTGTGGTGAAAAAGACAAAGGGTTGGTGTGGAGCGCATTTCTATGGTGCTCCAAGATTCCACATATCTGGTTAAAGTCAAAAAGTGATTGCAACACCTTTTGGACTTTTGTGTGCACATGGAAAGAAGAGGACAGAAGACCATTGTTGTTGATTGACCTCACATGTGTGAGTGGGGTGCCATCTTTGGAAGCACATGGAGGTGGATGGATTTTGTCTAAAGTAGTTAAGCATGGGATATACTAAGAGGGGGGGTGTATATCATAAATCTTATAAATTTTCACTTAATCAAATTCCACTTAACCATACATTCAAGACATGCAATAAAACTGAAACAATAAACACCACACAAGATAGAGAGAGACACCAGATTTAACGTGGAAACCCAATATGGAAAAAACTACAAAGAACAATCTCAAGTATATGAATGAGCACCAATTCAAAATACAAAGTTTGCAAGCACCAACTTGCAGGAGCACCATCCCGTTTGCTGAGCACGAACACAGCAATGATTCGTGAGCACCCACCCACAGGAGCACCAACCCCTCATGTGTATAAAACACGACTATCTCTCAACGTTGCTTTCTCAACAAATGATAGCACATTACAATATCTCTTTTTTTTCTCTCTTTTGTTCTTCTAAGCTAGATATGACAATTACAAATCATGCTCTCTTCTTGCATATTACAAATGGCTTCTCAAGTATACCTTTGGCATCCACCCTTTGTGACCCTTCAATCCTCATGAAAAATGACGCCAAATTTGCATGACCCTTTGTATCCTTGCATTTGAAAAGTCACATGGTGACCCTTTATAAGCAAATGTGTCATTTCCTCTTTTGTCTTTATTTTGGTGACTTTTCATATTCCAAAGTGTCCATGGAAAAATGCGTCATACCCTCTTTTGTCTTCACATGGTGACTCTTGGAATTCCTCAAGATGACTCTTCATGAGAAAATGCGTCATATTCCTCTTTTGTCTTTACCCCGTGACTCTTTGACTTCTAAATGTGCCCTCTTTTAACTTGTATGCAACCAAAAATATATTAGTTAATATTAAAAAAATATTAATACACATTAGCCAAGATATGAATATTAAAAACACCAATAAATGCAATGAGGCCTTTATCACCAATAATAGACCTTTGACATCAATGACAATATTTTCAACAGTAGTGGATCTACTTTGTTGACCATTTGAGCATGAAAACAAACACCACATTGTTGATCACTGCTCACACATGGAGTGTGGCGCATTTTTGGGGCCACCCTGTTGATTCTCTCTCCCCCTCTCTTCTATGTTGTAAATGCTATAAAAGCATTTCATTCTCTTTGTATTTCTTATCCCTTTAGTGGATCATCCTTATGTTTCTTCTTGAGGATCCATGCAAGCTTGGATTGCATGTATGGGGGTTAGAGTCTGGAGCTTTTGTATGCTTGGCTCACCTAAGTGCTTGGTTGTTAGCACTATGAAAAGAGTTTGCTAGAGGAGTTGTAAAAAAGAGGAGTTGATGTAATTGAAGTTTGGAAGCTGTCATTTGTCCCGTGGTTTTTCCTTGCACATTGCAAGGTTTTCACGTACATCTTGTGTAATGTATTCCCTCTTGTCTCTTAATTTTGTAGCTTGTTTTATTCCGCATTATTCACTTAGCATTGTAGGATATTATTTTTCTTGACATGTGGCATCAAAGCTTTATTGATCCTAACATTTGGTATCAAAGCCATGGTGAAAAACCCCTGTTTGTGAGTGTTTTCTATTGAAGGGTTGTTTTGTGCAAGTGGGAGCTACTGTGGCAGGAGAGACCAAGTTCACGATGTGAAGAAAAAAATAACGAAAAAAGAAAGTTCTATGGCAGGGAGTTCTCTCTGTGGAGCAAGATGGAGGATCTCTTGGTGAAGATTTTGTTCTATTCAATGTTGTTGAGGAGAAGCCTGCAGGAGAGTTGTGTGAGAAGCTGCAAAAGCTTTGCTAGACGAATCAGCAAACACAGTGTTCCCGAAGAAGAAGCAATTGTACAACTTGAGGAGCAAGTTGGTCTCCATTGGTGAAGGTGGAGGATGAGGGCAAGGCATGTACCTTGTTGTGTGTCTCAACTATGTTTGAAGAAAAAAATGAAGGGGTATATGTTGTGGTATCCTACTAACCACATGTTTGTTTGCCAAAGATGCTGAAGAAAAAAAGAAAATCCATACAAAGGAGTAGGTACAAAAGAAATCTGAAATTGTACCTATTTTGAAGTAGTCAAAGAAAATGAAGAAGAAGTGAGACCTGGTGTTCCTGGAAGGAGAAGGCCGGTGTTGACCATATAACTCAGATTTACTTGAGTGTTGTGCATACGGTTGCGGTGTGTAGCCTGGTAGACCGATGCATGGAGTAACACTACGGGCATATGAGTTGGTTTTGGCAACATTCAGTAGAGCAAGATGCAGTTCGTCTGCAGGCTCAAAAAATCAGTAGGTGCAGTGATGCACTGAGTAGCGAGATGACTACTCGGGAACTATTAATTGGTCCACTGAACTTGTGCCATGTTTGAGCATGGTCGGTAGCTAAAGGCTACGTGAAGAAGTCAAGTAGTGACTTCTAGGAGATCTTCTTACTACTATCAAGAGTGCTACTAGCACGTGTTGTTTAAGAATTGGAACAGTTTTGAGTCCTACATGGTGATCTCTTTGTGAAGAGATGGTTGACCCTGAGGGCTAAAGATTAAGGCAAAGAGTTGTTAATTTGCGGATTGAAGAAATCACTATATGGGTTGGTGCAAATGTCGCACATGTAGTACAAGAATTTTAGTGCCTTCATAGAGAGCCAAAGTGTTTAACAGATGTTATGTGTTGATGACATGTTGGATGCATGCCCCAACATAATCACTGTTGTGATGTCTAAATTGGCTAGAACATGTGAGATGAAGGTGGTATGGAGGAGCAAACCAAGGATGGAGATGCACAAAGACGGAAAAGCAAGGAAGTACCCTATTTTTTGCATTGTGAGTTGTCTTCCCAGGGGTGTCCTAGAAGAGGAGAAGACATGTTGTCATGTGTATTGGACTCATCAAGAGTAGGAAGCCTTGTGAAAGCCATGGTGTGCACTAGACCGGATACTTCCAAGCAGTGAGAGTTGTGATCAATTCATGGCAGAATCCTGAATGGAAGATTGGTCTGTGGTGAAGTGGAGTCACTTCAAGTGCTACAATCTTCTATGGAGTAGCAAATGTTAACAAAGCCGATCAAGACAGAGAAGTTTTAGTACAAAAAAAAAATTTACTGGGTTTGTATAAGGGCAGCAAAGGGCATGGTTGACAATTGGATGGAAGAATACTCTAAGTGGTAAAACCCTGTGTATATTGACTTCAAGTGGGTGTATGTTAGATGTGAAGTCACTATTCATGGTCACATGGCATGCAGGCGATGTGGCATGTGATGCGGCATGTGATCTGGCATGCAAGTGATCTGGCATGTAGGCGATGTCACTGATTGGTGATGTGACAAGGGCCCATGGAAGGTCATTCACATGTGATCAAGATGATGTGATGGGAGTGGGACGTAGCACTCCAACAAGGCACATGGGTTTGTCCTTGGTAGTCACATAGGTTTTGGCTTATGGTGAAAAAGACAAAAGGTTGGTGTGGGGCACATTTCTATGGTGCTCCAAGATTCCACATGTTTGGTTAAAGTCAAAAGGTGATTGCAACACCTTTTGGACTTTTGTATGCACATGGGAAGAAGACAGAAGACCATTGTTGTTGATTAACCTCACGTGTGAGTGGAGCGCCATCTTTGGAAGCACATGTAGGTGGATGGATTTTGTCTAAAGTAGTGGATCTACTTTGTTGACCCTTTAAGCATGACAACAAACACCACATTGTTGATCTTTGTTCACACATGGAGTGTGGCGCATTTTTGGGGCCACCCTGTTGATTCTCTCTCCCTCCCTCTTCTAAGTTGTAAATGCCATAAAAGCATTGTCATTCTCTTTGTAGTTCTTATCCTTTTGGTGGATCATCCTTATGTTTCCTCTTGAGGATCCATGCAAGCTTGAATTTGCATGTATGGAGGTTAAAGCCTAGAACCTTTGTATGCTTGGCTCACCTGAGTGCTTGGTTGTTAGCACTATGAAAGTAGTTGCTAGAGGAGCTGCTATAGAAGAGAGAAGTTGATGTAATTGAAATCTGGAAGCTGTCATTTGTCTCGTTTTTTCTTCCACATTGCAAGGTTTCCACATACATCATGTTGGGTATTCAAGGAGCCAATACAAAGAAATTAACACGTGCAATGGAGCAATTGATGTTACAAAACACAAAGAGCACAAAAAATAATTTAATCACTGAAATAATAATAATCTACTCTCTGATTCTGATTAATAAAGAATACAGGGGTTTACAATTATATAAGAAAACTTTTTCCTACGATTAAGGAAATCATCTCCTTAAATCTCTCACCCGACTCCCTAATATAACTCACAAACTTATAAGCGATATATTGTTATAAATCATAACAATATATCTTAACAATATAATATAATATAATATAATCTATATTCGTAATATTGTTTATAACAATCGAAGAGATGGGGGTGCATTGGTAAAGCAACTTGGTTGTTATATGCACTACCCAGGTTCAAATCTCGGAGGTATGGAAAAGGCCAGTTGTGGCCGTATTGGTATTAATGCTGGTTGTGACGGGATTGTAAACGCCGGTTGTGAAGGGAATAGTGTGGTAAGAAATGTAAAAACGCCGGTTAACAGGAAATATTGGTATTCTGGTATCGACCAGTAGTGGCAGTTGATGTAACCGGTTCAGTTGCTCTGGTCAAAAGCTACGTATATATCTTAAAAAAAATTGTTTATAACAATATTACGACAGCTTATTACAACCAAATATAACTAACCAATTACTATTTGCCTCTCGGTAAATACCCAAATTCACTAATGTAAAAGCTAATTCCTAACATTCCCCCCATAGTTTTTACATGGTGCAAAAGCATTCACACTCTTATCTACAATATACTCACCCATTGTAGCATGCCCTATTTAGCTCATGACCTTGATATAAAGAGAACCTCACTCTTTCCATGGTTTTACAGGTTTACCACAAACTTTGACATGAACAAGAACACCATCTACCTCTAAGAATTGGCACGAACAGAACTGTATGCCACCACATTCTATTAGGTCTGCATACTACTGATGCAATTTTGCTGCACATGACCACTATTTATGAAGAAACGCATCTTGCATTTACTTTACATGACCGCAATGGACGTGTCACTGAGAGTCATCTCCATAAAGTAAGGCGGTCATGGGATCTCTATAGTCACTGCTCTCCTAACTATTGCCAAAACACTATTCACCTCATGTGGTTTTCTGGATCTCTACCACAAACCCTTTCAAGATCCATGAACTCACTTACATTGGTGTTTTTTGTCCTTTCACTATATTTTCACATAAGAAAAATATGTTTGGAATTTCACACAAAATATAAATCTTGAACAGTTATATTCTTCTGTTTTTATTTTGAAAATACACAACGGAAACTGAAAAAACACACCACACAAAATGTCACATCATTGGTGCAGTCTCGTCGTTGGTGATTGACAAGAGGTCGTTGAAAGACCTCTTTCCTCTGTGTATCCTCTAACTCCAGTATGTCCGCTGCTTATTCAGTCGATGAAGTCATGAATTTTTCAAGGGAAATCCCCCCACAATGCGGACGTCACGTACAAGCAATATTACGTCTGTGAGACAATTTTTTTATTTTTTACAATTTTGACTCTTTTGAAACAAAAAATTACTCTAAACTTTCGACTCAAATATACCAAAACTCTATTTAGACAAAATGCTGAAATTGACATTTTTACGGACATATACTATGGACACTTCGGATAGAATGAATAGAAATATTCACTTGACTCAACCTATCTTTATTATGCTTTAACCTACTTTTGGACTCATATACCACACAAACTTTGAGTATTTTTAAACCTTAGACTAATCTAAAGGTATCAACGAATATAGAATTCTTAACCAAACTAAAACAAAAAATGACCGCTATAATCTAACAATACTAAAGCTTGACTAAACTTATTTTTTACATACCAAATTATTTCAAAACCACATTGAAGGCTACTAATGATTTGACAATATGAATGGAGAATAGGACAACCAAAAGCTTCTTTTGATGATGTCGTGGACCCTGTGGAGCAAACCGTTGTGGCGTGGAACAAGTTGTTGATGCATGCAGTCGTGTTTGTATGCTCAACGTGTTGGTAGATGGATGGCGTGAATGCGGCTATGACCTATTTTCATTCAGCACGCAATGATGTAATGAAAAGAATAGCTCGCCTATCGTGTTACAACTACAAAATAGATCTATGCGTTGAGTATTAATGCTACAATAAATGATTTTAAATGCTTCTTCGCCACCTATATCCACTGCGAAATAACAAAATTGATTAACACACCGGGTGGGACAAACTTTATGAATGAATATGACACTCAGATCCAAGCTCTGAAAGATGCACGATGTGTAAGAAGACAATACACAAATATCATACTCAGAGGGGTGCGTATATGAATGCAAAGTAGAGAAAATTTTTATAGGAGCACCATTAATAGCTATGATAGTAAACAACACGATATTATGCTTCAAGCATTCAAACCTAAATGCTGAAAGCAAATCCTATCTCATACATTGGGGCGAAACATAGTTCAACAGCCCCCTCACATGCCATTAATAATACATCCCTGCTCTGATACCACTATTGGGTATTTAAGGAGCCAATACAAAGAATTTAACACATGCAATGGAGCAATTGATGTTGCAAAACATAGAGAGCACAGAATATAATTCAATCACTTAAATAATAATAATCTACTCTTTAATTTTGATTAATAAACAATACGGGAGTTTACAATTATATAGGAAAACTCACAAACTTATAAGCGATATATTGTTATAAATCATAACAATATAATCTAATCTAATCTATATTCGTAACATTGTTTATAACAATATTACGAAAGCTTATTACAACCAAATATAACTAACAACCAATTACTGTTTACCTCTCATTAAATACCCAAATTCGCTAATGTAAAAAGCTAATACCTAACATACATCTTGTGTAATGTGTTCCCTCTTGTCTCTTAATTTTGTAGCTTGTTTTATTTTGCATTATTCACTTAGCACTGTAGAATATTATTTTTCCTAATAATGTTTGCAGAGGCACATGTTTTATTTCAGGACACATGAGCTTTGATGTTTGTTTCAAGATCTTCGTAGCCCTTCATGGTGATAGTCAGTTTATTTTTCTCTCTTTTTAACTTTCATTTCACTTTCATTCCTATATTGACTTTGAGAACTCTTATAGATTTCAACATTCAAAGCATCTTCTATGAACCCTATAGGGAAGTTTGTTTATTTTCTTTTGCTATGCATGCATGCGCACACAGCAAAACGAGGCATTATGTAGACATCTAATTTTGGTTTGAGGGTAGTTGTAGTTGTCAAATTACATTGTTCTTAGGTACTTATGTGTTTGTTCTCGATTGGTTCATATTAAGATCTTATTAGCACATTTTTTCTAGCGTTTAGGCCATTGTCTGCCTTGTTTTTCCTCAACATTCAAAGCATCTTCTATGAACCCTATAGGGAAGTTTGTTTATTTTCTTTTGCTATGCATGCATGCGCACACAGCAAAACGAGGCATTATGTAGACATCTAATTTTGGTTTGAGGGTAGTTGTAGTTGTCAAATTACATTGTTCTTAGGTACTCATGTGTTTGTTGTTGATTGGTTCATATTAAGATCTTATTAGCACATTTTTTCTAGCGTTTAGGCCATTGTCTGCCTTGTTTTTCCTGTTCCCCTTTCTCTCTCCTCTTTCTTTCTTCCTTGCCTATTTTTAAATGGTTTTGGACTTGCTGCCCAAAATTGCAGACTGTACGGTTCTAGTGTGAGCCATTGTGAACATTGTTTAAGGTCCCTAGGCCTTGTGCTCCCTATTTGTCAGCCTTTCCAGCCCGTTGTGTGTCGGCTCGCATGCCAATTTAGTCCTAATTTGAACTTGAGAAGTCTATAAATACATAAGGGCATTGGTGCCTATAGAGCATGAAAAACAAGTGAATGAGACATGAAATGTTAAGGTGTGAGGCATGAATTGAAAGCCAAATTCAAGAACTTATTGAAGAGATCCATTAGAGTAGAATTTCAGTATTTGAAGGCGAAGTTCGATCAAGAGTTGAATTTTTTATTTGCTTTGTGTTACTTGTTCATGCTAGCATGAAAAGTCGTGTAGATTAGAGCTAGCATCCATGAATTGCTTGTTGAAGTGCATCGAGTGTTTTCCTTTTTTTCTCCAAACTAGGGCCCTGATAATAATGTAAGGGTAACATTAGCCCCTCATTGATTCCTTTATTGGTTTGTGATGAGCTGTTAGGGTTGCAGATGAGATCAATTTCCCAGAGGTATGCACAAAATTCAAGAAAAGTGGGTGAGGTTTTCAGAGCCTTGGAGCCAACAAGAGGGGTCATGAATTCATATTTCAAAAATTCAAAATCTGCCAGAACCATACCTACACTCCCAAAATTGTCCTCCCACTTTTGGGACTCCAAAAAACTGTCTCTATTCATCCTGAATTTTCTAGGTTTTGTTCATTTCGCCTTCTAGACCTGTTTTATGTTGTTTATTCCTACTAACTATCCCGAGATTCACAACAAATAAAATATTCTTCTAAAACCCTCGCTTGTAATTTATTGCTTGTCCTAGATTATTCACCGTTGCAATTAGGTCTGATTTACTATTTTATTTGATCAAATCTTATTAGGCCTAGTTGCATTGTGTATGGGTAGATTTGTTGCATTTTGATGTAAACCCATTTTTCCCATACTATAGAAACAAATAAAAGATCAAACACTATGTTTTGAACCCGATTCTGATACAATGTTCAAAATTTAATACCCACACTTTTGCCAAAAATCAGAAGAAAAAATAGAGCGGCAAATAGATTTCAGAGAAATTAGCAAGAACTGCTCTGTTCCTTCACTCTCAAATATATAATTACATAGTTATCTAAGAGAGATTTTTTATTGGTGAAACTCATTTGTTTCCCAGACAGATGGCTTTTCACCTCTATAAGAAAATTGATGTATCTTTCATTTGTCACATGGGCTGCGATATTTCATCAGTAGAATCATAATTTCAGAAGATATCTCATAGCTGAATTATCGTGTCATCTCCCTGTTAAGTTCTGTGATGAACGGAGTCTTTGTTTTGTGTGATAAGATAGATGTCACTACTTTTATTGAGGGATTGAAACTGGAGAGACAAATACAATGGTTTTATCTACAATGTAGATACAATTTATATTATGTATGACGAGGAGAAAAAAACAATTTGTATTGCTGTATTCGTTGACAAGTATAACTGTCAGTCTGTTTGTAAAAGACCTCCTTTTGCGGCATTTAAGACATGGTGCATTGGGTTTCAATCTTTATGTACTTGTCAAATTTTATGATGTATTCAACAAGGGAAAAACATAGTGTAATCGCTGTTTTTATAGAAGAGCATATTCCTCCTACTTTGTATAATTTATAAACACCTCATGATGTATTTGATAATGGAAAATAAATTGTATGATGCATGATGACTATAAAATGATGGATTGATGAAGTAAGAATAAATAAACTACTTCCTTAACGTCTATTTTTCTTTCCTTGATAGTTTACAATGAAGAAACTAATTTTCATTAATTTGTTATGTTTCCTCTTGAATGGATTGTTTTTAACATTTAATTCCATGTGATCACATTAACATATTCGAAAATAAATATCCAATCCCTTTCTTGTGGATTTCTCTTCTTAGATGCTTCAGAGACATCAAATTTTCAATCTAGGTGGTCAAATTTTTAATAATTCGGATTTTTGGGACCAATTTTTTTCCTACTTTTGAGGGTTTGCGTTAATTGATGCAGACCCTTTTCTTGCATCGAGCAACACAAGGATGCATTTTTCCCCTCCCTCCATGGAAATTCCTTACAACAGATTTTCTTCCACCAACCAACATAACCTTTTTTCTTGAACTAGCAAGAGTGAGTGTGTTCCTTGCATCGACTGTTGTAGGCTAGGCCCTTGCCTCAATGGACAGTTGTTTTTCTTGTGCTGACTATGCAACCTTGTTTGCATCTATTGATGGAAACTCTTTTGTCTCTTAACGGATTTAAATACCATTTTTTATTCCACCTAATTTTTCAAGCATAAACAAACAGCATAATCTATTGCATCTCATTTTGTTTCTAGTAAACTTATATTCATTACACTTAAATGTGTACAATCACATACTTAAACTATAACTCTTAAAATTTAATATCATAGATCCATTATGGGTCATTTGGCATACATTCAATGCCTCAAGACACATAGCGTTCGAGTTAGAATTTGACCCTAATTTCAATTTGATGGGTGAATTGAGGGTTTTTTGAGGTCCCCATCCCATAAACAAAAAAACCAAAAAAATGTATAACAAATGATTATAAAACTACAAGAATCCAATACATACAGCCTTCCGATTTAGACTTCATAAATCATAGCCATGTGGAAGTCAACAATGGGCCTATACATACAAGGTTGGATGAAACACACGGCCCACTATCAAAACAGTGAAACCATAGTCTCGCGCATAGCTAGTCACTAGATCAAATCCCAAGCATCACCCAGTCATCTTCATCAAGCACAAGAGACTAAACAAGAATATGGGTAAGAGTCACCATGGATGGCCCCATAAAGCCTTGCGATTTAGGCTTCATTAACTATAGCCATGTCGAAGTAAACTATGGGCCTATACATACAAGGTTAGATGAAACACACAGCCCACTATCAAAATGGTGCAAACTATAGTCTCACACATAGCTAGTCACCAGATCAAATCCCAAGCGTCACTTAGTCCTCGTCATCAAGCACAAGAGACTGAACAAGCGTACAGGTAAGAGTCGCCATGGATAGCCCCACTTCCACTAATGATAATCGATGGATTCACCATCAGCAGACAACACAAATTTATCTTGCCAATATCCTCATCTGAGAATCCCCACACAACTAACTCTAAAAATGAGGGAATTAAACCCTGAAGTCCTGCTAACGATGGCGCCCTCAAAAATTTTGCCTTTTTGGCTCCTTAAAATCAGGTGTGTTTTGATTCCTAGGACGTGCCCCTCCCCTACCACTACTTTCAATGCTCATGCCACCTAAAACAGATAGGGGAGACCGCTTCGTCTGCTATTGTGCCTTGAAGACAATAAGCAATGTTTGAATTCACCCTACTCATCAAAAAGGCTTCTAGACTGTTTGGACCCAAAATCATCTTCATGGCAGTCAACACCTCCTCCCACTCAAAATTAAAAAATATTCGTTAAACGACAATCTGTAACTCTGCCAACAACACCTCTCATTTAACATACATCTTTAATTTTCCTGGGCAGAGCATTTGGGTGCCATTGAGATCAAGGGAAACCATCACACAATTCAAGCTCATGTAAAAAAAAATCAAAGCTAATGTAATGTCCCATTTCTCAAATCAATGAAATCTGAAGACCCGTAGCCTATCTTTATTTCTCCTAGAGGCTAAAATGGGGGGATTTAAAAGGGAAATAATCTAATAAAAATTTATTGAGTTGTCCAAAAAGGTACTTTTAAGTTATAACTTTAGAAAATGACAATTTATTATTATTGAATGGGGCCAAAAAGAAAGATTGGGTATATGGCCAAAAAGTAATTAATAATCATAAGTTGGAAAAAATTGAATATTCAATTAAAAAAATTATTAATTTCTTTTAAAGTTGGAAAGGAAAAGTGAATAATAAAAAAATTGCGTGAAAAATAAATCATTATTCAAACACCCGAACAAAAAACCAACACCCTTTTTCAGAGGAAAAGCTTGCAATTTCAACGTTACATCCAAGGACAAAAACTCTCAAATTTGCAGGTAGGAGGACAAAACCCCTCATACCCAATAGAGGATTTCACCCGAGAATCACGTTTGTGTTATCAATTTCAGAGGAAAATCAGTTTTAAAGGCCCATTCAACAGGGGCATCATACTTTCAGCGAGGGCATTGGGTTTGAATAGGGATTACAGAGGTACTTGAGTATAACCAACAACAATGTCACTATTCACGATTGTACCTGGGCGTCACCATATTCATTGTTGTTGGGTTGCCAATATTCATTTCTAGACCTGGATGTCACCCACTAGACCATCCATCACTGTTGTACTTCATTTTGGTGGACCATGGGGGTATTTATTTGTTGAATTCATTGTTTTTTGAGAATTTTCAGTTAAGGTTTGATTCGGTCAATAGTAATCAGCAATTTTAAATAAAAATCTACAGTTGGGTTTTTCTCATTTTGTGTAATTTTGCATCGGGTATTTACCTAGGGTTCAATTATCATATTCAAAAAAACTAAAAAACAAAATCAAAATATTGCAAAATTCACAAAAAATGTATATTTCAATGGTATCAGAGCCAATTTTCTTGCTAACTTGTGGGAAAGAATTATTTTGCAGCTTCGACTTCATGCAAGGTAGTGACAGAGAAATCAGGGATTCCCAGAGAGAAAAGAAAACAGTCCAAAACAGCAAGAGGAAAGGTTAGGGCAGCAAGATCTAAAATCACTTGCAAGGAAAGAAAAGAAAGCTATGAGTCACAGTAGCAGGGATGAAGATGAAGATGAAGTTCGTATTGTAAGGCTTGTACAAGGCCAAGAACAGTTCGCTGACATGATGACCCAACTAGTCCATACTATGCAGAATAATAACATACAAAGGCCTCACAATGGTTAAGGCAATTATTCAGGGGCAAATAATAATCCACCTATTCAAAGCACAGAAATTGGTTTTATGCCCAAGCCCTTCCAGCGCAACTTCATTTGTAGGGAAGAGGTGATTGTCGAGGAAGAAGTTCAACCCTCCATAGGGGATGATATTGCAGCCAGTTATGAGGAATACAGAGTCCTACCAAGTGAAATTAGGGAGACTATCTCGCTCACTAATTTCATAAATTTAAAAAAAAATCAAGGTGGTCAAAGAGCTGAAACAAGGCCACCAGCAAATCAGAGGGACCTCCAACAGGGAATGGGGAAGATTACATTTCCAACATACGATGGCTCCAATAAGTGTACAGCACGCTCCTCGATACAAAAATTGGGCACATTCTTATCATTGGGGCCAATGATGGAAGAAGAAGCCATCAAATTTGCCAACCTTCATCTGAAAGGTGTAGCACACAAGTGATGATACCATGAGTTGATCACACAGGGGCACAATCACATCCACTGATATGTGGAGTTCAGTACCAGGTTAATAGAGATATTTGATAGAATTAACCTGAAAATCCATTTTTTAGAGTTAGATCAACTTAAACAAACTAATTCAGTGGATGACTTTGTTGTTGATTCCCAGATGGTGCTTGATATGACTGAAAGGAGGCTTGTGATTTTATTCATAGAGGGTCTGGCTGAACCACTTAGAGGCTTAGTGAAAGCTTTCAACCCTACCTCTCTACAGGAAGCCATTAAAAAGGCTTTGGATCTTGAAACTGCAGCCCCTACAGGAAGATTCCATCCTACAGGGCAACAAGGACGAACACCCTATGGGGAGCAAAAAACAGACCCTTATGGGCAGCCAAGGATAAATAATTATGGCAGCCAAAAACTACTTCTTTTGGACAACAAAAAAAGCCATTACAATAGGGTTCCCAACAAGAATTTCCTTTAAACTAGAAAGGAACTATGAAAAAAGAAACTTTGCTTTACATGTAAGAATCCTTGGGAACCAGTCCATGGGTGTCTTCCAAGAGGTCAATTAAATTACATTGAGGCGATCTCCGATGATGAAGCGGGAGTAGGGGAATAGGAGGAAGTAATAAAAGAGGGAGAACTAGTAGCGGAGGCTACAATGGAGGAGAAAACTTATGATGATACCTTTGCTACACTTTTAGGTGCACCTAGATATCATCTATTCAAAGTTCGTGGAGTGTTAGGACATAAGGTGACAATTTTAATTGATAGTGGGGCAACCCACAACTTCATTGATGAGAGTTTGGTAAAACAAAGAGGGCTGCCAACAAGGGACTTTTAGGGATTTAATATTACTGTAGCAGATGGATTTACCATATCATGCACCAAGAGGGTCAAGGGCTTGGACATTACTCTTGGTAAGCACAAAGTTACTGACTATTTATATGTAGTTGGCATAGGAGTGACAAATCTGGTTTTAGGTGTACAATGGCTCCATTCCCTTGGAGAATTCACACAAAACTACAAAACCATGGAGCTGAAATTTCAATCGGAAGGCAAAGAGGTTGTACTTCATGGTACGGCCAATGGGGCTCCAATATCAGTGACAGCTAGAAGCATGGAGAGAGCTTTCTGTAAGAGAAAAATAGAGTGGGCAGGCCATTGCTTTATGAGTAATACATCCACATCTAATGATAAGAGGTCTTACCATGTGGATATCCAATCCATTTTGGGCAACCATGGTACAATATTCAATGATTTACCTTCAGGGCTGCTAGAGGTTTTCAACATATTATAGAGCTGGAAACAAGTTCTAAACTGTAATGATTACTCCTTACCGCCATCCTAGAGCTTTCAAAGAAGAAACTAAAAAGACAATCACGGAGTTATTGGAGATGGGTCATATTCGGCTTAGTTCTAGTCCCTTTGCATTTTTTGTTGTATTGGTAAAGAAGGATGGAACTATGAGGGATGTGTATTGATTATCATGCCTTGAATAAGAAAACTATCAAAAACAGGTACCCAATACCCAGGATCGATGAGTTGTTGGATAAATTGCATGGTGTAGTATACTTTTCTAATATTGACTTGAGATCCGGTTATCACCAAATCAAAGTAAGAGATGAGGATGTACACAAAACAACTTTCCAATGTCATTTTGGACATTTTGAATTTTTTATTATGACTTTCGGTTTAACCAATGCTCCAACTAACTTTCAATCATGCATGAATCATGTTTTTAGTGAGCAATTGAGAAAGTTTGTTTCGGTGTTCTTTGATGACATTTTGGTGTACAATAAGACTTGGGAAGAGTACATGAAACACTTGGACACAGTGTTGGCAATATCAGAACAACAGTCTCTTTTTGCGAAAGAGTCTATAAGTGTCAATTTGGTATGACCGAGATTTTATACTTGGAACATATCATCAATGCCCAAGGAGTACAGGTTGATCAAGAAAAGATTCAAGCAATAATTGATTGGCCACCACCCACCACTTTGACCCAGTTGAGGGGTTTCTTGGGACTTTGCAATTATTACTGGGGATTTGTGGAAGGGTTTTCACAACTTCTTGTCCCATTGACTGAATTAACAAAAAAAGGAGCTTTCAAATAGTTCGAATCAGCCCAAAACACATTTGAAAAGCTCTAGGAGGTAATGGGTACTTGCCCAATACTTGTCCCAGATTTCTTTATTCCTTTTGTATTAGAATGTGATGCATCAGGGGAAGGAATAGGGGTTATTTAATTGCAAAAAGGTCATCCTATTGGCTTTGAAAGTCGTAAATTGAAAGATAAAAAGCGCAAATTTTCCATCTATGACAAAAAAATGTTGGCTATCATACATGCCTACGCAAAATTCCGACAATACTTGGTTTGTGGAAGATTTGTGGTCAAGACTGATAACAACAGTTTGAAGTTTTTTCTCAACCAAAAGGACTTCAATGACAAGCAACAAAAGCGGTGAGTAAGCTTCAAGCTTATGATTTTGATATAGAATATGCAAAAGGTAAAAATAATGTGGTGGCAGATGCTTTATCTAGAAAACCTTTTTTATGTTCTATGTATGTGATCTCTACAGATTGGAAAATGTTAATAATAGTAGAGTATGCCAAAAATGATTTCACTAAGGAGATCCTTGAGGGCAAAGTACAGGCTGACAAGTACAAGGTGATTGATGACCTCATCCTCTACAAAGATAAGATCTATTGAGTCCCTGAATCAAAGATGAAAAGCAAAGTCTTGAAGGCTATCCATGATACACTCTTGGTTGGTCATCCAAGGTATTTCAAAACTTACAAGCAAATAAGGGACGAGTTCTTTTGGAAAGGACTCAAGGGAGAAGTCCTCCAATACATCAGAGAATGTATCCCCTGCCAACGGAGTAAAGTAGAGCATGTTGTTCCAGCATGACTATTTCAGCCCTTGCCAATTCCGAATCAAAAGTGGGAGAGTATTTCCATGGATTTTATCACAAGACTTCCCAGGGTTCAAGGTAAGAGTTGTATCTATGTGGTGGTTGATAGACTCACTAAATATGCTCATTTATTTGCCATTCCTACTGAGTTTAAGGATCTTTAGGTTGTTGATTTATTTTTTAGAAGTGTTTAGGCTACATGGCTTGCCTACAAAAATTGAGTGACAGGGACAGCCAGTTTTTTAGTTTGTTTTGGCAGGAACTCTTTCATCTGGGAAGGACGGAATTGACAACAAGCACTAACAACCACCCACAAACAGATAGGCAAACTGAAAATGTTAATAAATGGCTTGAAGGTTACTTGAGAAATTATGTGGTGGGGCAGCAATCAGCTTCGGTTAAATGGCTTTACATAGGAGAGCATTGCTACAATACCACTTACCACATGTCCACTGGTATGTCACCTTTCAAAGCTCTATATGGGTATGATGTTTTTTCCTTTGTTGATTTGGTTATTGTTGATAGTAGAGTGCCAGGAGCACGAGACTTGGTTGCTCAAATCCAAAGACATATTGGGCATGCTTATAGAAAACTTACAGCATGCTCAAAACCAGCAGAAATTATATGCAGATCAGCACCGTACAGAGAGAAGTTTTGAGGTGGAAGACATGGTTTTCTTAAGGTTGCAGCCATACAGACAGTCTTCTATCAAGAAGAGTGGAGCTAAGAAGCTCAAACCCCATTTTTAAGGGCCATACAAAGTCATCAGAAGGATTGGGGACGTTGCCTACGAACTTGAGTTGCCAAAGCATAGCAAAATGCATAAAGTTTTCCACGTATCATGCCTCAAAAAGGCATTGAGATAGCGTGTCATTCCTTCCATTGAGTTGCCTCCCTTCGATGATGAAGGCAAACTCATCTTGGTTCCTGAAGCTATATTGGATGTTAGAGCAAAGAAATTAAGGAGCAGAACTATCACAGAGAATCTAGTACGTTGTAATAATCTACCAACAAAGAATGTTTCTTGGGGGGAGTGTAGAAATTCTTGAACGTCCCCGTTTGCAATTACTTGTGGGCAAGAAATTCTGAGATTGTAATGTCCCCTTTCTCAAATAAATGAAATCGGAGGCTCTGTAGCCTATCTTTATTTCTCGTAAGCTAAAAGGGGGGGACTGTGCTTCAAACACCCAAACAAAAAACCAACACCCTTTTTCTAGAGGAAAAGCTTGCAACTTTAGCTCTACATCCAAAGACAAAAACCCTCGGATTTGCAAGGAGGACGAAATTCCACCGAGAATCGCATTTGTGCTACCAATTTCAGAGAAAAATCAGTTTTAGAGGCCCATTCAACAAGAGCATTGTTGACAATTTTGCCCCCATAGAGCAAATTGTCACCCCTACTATTCGGAATTTTGCTATGGTGTCAAGTTTGTCTTGTGAATCAGTTTTGGGGTCCTTAATTGTGCATTTACAGCCACCCAAGTGGCCATCTACAGCCAGGTGAATTTTAGTCATTCAGAGGTTTCCAAGGAGCTTTCTTGATTACAGCCAACACAATGTACAAATACAGCCATGCAAATGATGACGAAAAGGTCTCCTACGGCCATGTAAATTCTGATGGACTCCTACAACCATCATATAGAGCATAAAGTTCGTTCAAAAGGACACATGCAGCAGTTTTAAGAGGGTTTTTCTTATAGTCACAAGGTTCGGAAATCCGGAAAGGTTCGGAAGGGCAAAAAAATGCGGAATCCAGAATTCTTAAAAAGGTTCGAAAAAAATCCGGAAAAATCTGGTTCAAAAAAAAAATTATATATATATATATATATATATATATATATATATAGTGCAAAATATTTCAGTCTACTAAATAATGAACATTAATTTAACTATACAAAATAATTAAAAGTTAGAACATATTTAATATTATTAAATTTAATTTTAAATGATTTATAGTAATAGAAAATAAAATTACAAAACTTTAAAAAATAATAAATGTATATCGTAATATTATTAATTTTAATTTTAAATGATCTATATAAAATAGAATGATAAAACTATTAAAAATAAATATATAATAATATTATATTTATTTTAAATATTTTTATTTTTATTTTTTTTTAAATTTTGATTTTATTATATATTTTTTTAGACTTAATTAAATATAAAAAATAAATAGATTTAATAATACACGTTAAATAAATAAAATTTAAACTTAATCTAAAACTAAATACTTAAACAAAATTTAAAATTAAATATAAATACCTAAATACCTAATAATATATATTAAATAAAACAACCTAAACCTAAGTATTACTAAATACCTAATAATATATATTAAATAAATAAACCTAAACCTAAAGTATCACTAAATATCTAAATTTAAAAAAAAAAAAAAAAAAACAAACCCACCTGCCTTTCGGTCGACGCTCCCTACCTGCCTGTGTCGATGGACGTTGCCATTGCTACCATCTCCCCTGTCGTCGCCGCGAGTGGACTCTTCACCATCTCCCCTGCCATCGCCGTGAGTGGACTCTTCACCATCGTTGTATCACTGTCAACCGCCGTCGTCGCCATCAATCCTTTGAAGCTCGCCGTCAAACCCTTGAAGCTCGCTGTCAACTTTTTTTTTGCATTTTTAACATTTACCCTTTTTATATTGTAAAGGGTTTGAACCGGATCGGATTAATCCGAAAGAGCGAAAAAATTCGCATCTTTCCGGATTTGGCCAAGATCCGGCCAAACCTTGTGACTATGGTTTTTCTCCTAAAAACATCATCTACAGCAGTTTGAAAGAGTTTTTCTCCTCTTCTAAGCATCGCGTACAGCGAAAAGCCAAGACATACAAGCTGTAAGTTCATTTATTTTGTCTTCCCAAGGATTTTTTCGGGCTATAAGAGGTGGACTATTTCTTCGGACATTTTGTCCGAGAGAAAGGGCTCTCAAAGGATTGTGTAAAAGTCCAAAAAAAATGACTAAGTGGCAGTTGTGCAAAGTTTATTTCCTTCGGACAAATTAAGAGACAAGAATCCACAAAAGGGTGTCGGACAATAACTCCGAAAGAATTCGGGCACATTTTTCCGAAAGGCCATTTCACAGTTGGAGGGATATTATCAAAGTTTATTTCCTTCGGACTTTTGTCTGAAGGAAAGGGAAAAGCACGGTTGAAAAGACCCGAATGGCACCTGCCCTTCGAGAAGGTCCAATTCAAAAGTCCCGAAGGGTATGTACCCTTCGGGTTGGTTCACTTTATGTTTTTAAGGACGCAAACAATTCATCCGAAGGGCAGTTTTAAAAAGCCCGGGTGCCCTTCAAAAACCCTGAAGAAATATAAACAAAGGAAAGAAAATAAAGAAGGAATCCTTCGGACTTTTTGTCCAAAGGATTCCTTCAGAAAAGAGAAGACAACAAGAAAAATACGAAGGAAATGAAGAAATTAAAGGGACTGGACATTCTTTCCGAAGGAAATAAAACCAAAGAACAAATCCGCAGACATAAAGCCAGTAAACAGGGATTCCTTCACAAAGGGAAAGGACGTAAGTGCCAAGGGAAGATCTTCAAAAAATTCCTGCAGACATTTTGGAAAGAACAAAAGCCCGAAATAAATAATTGACAAAGACTTGAGATGAATGAACAAACAAATACACAGGCAAATAACCAAGGAAAAATACACAGAAAAATCACAGATATTTGGCCAGACAGGGATGAACAAAAAAGCCGAGAACCAAGTCAAGCCCGGAAGAATAAACTCATGGATTTCATGCAAGGGGAAACAAAGGGAAGATTCATGGAAAAGACAAATACAGACAGTGAACATGCCTAAATAGTCCAAGAATACAAGAGCATGCAACAACCATGAACAGGAATAGACACGTCTAAATTTGACCGTTCTAACACGTCACCTTCAGTTCTTAAAAAGAGGCTCGCTTTGCATGAGGACTCGAGTAGTGGAATGGTGGAAGGCTTAAACAAAAAAAATTCCATGGCACTCTCGTTTGTCTCAAAGCTTGAAACATTCCGACGGTTCAAGTGTAATTCTTAATTTGGCATTTGCGTTGATTTCATGCAAAGGGGAGACTTTCAAACATTCCAACAGTTCGAGAGGATTTGACTACTCTTGTTTTGGAGTTGACTGGTTTTCAAGTCAAGACATCTATTCGTAGATTTTATGCATCCAAAGCTTGTCTTCTTTTTTCAACGCAAGGAATTTTCATGCAAGACAAAATAGAGTTTTGTAAACGCTGAGTTGGTTTGAGTTTACTCCCTCTCTATTTTCCAACGCCAATCTCTTGGTTTTTTGTAATTTTTTATATTAATGGTTTTTCAACCTTGTAAAAATGATCCCTCTTTTGACAAGCAATCTTATGCCAAAGTTCGCGCTGTAACCTTTTTTCAGAATCAATAAAAAGATTACTGTGTTTTTTCAATTTCCAGCAACTGGTATAGTGTACTATTGTTATAGATTTGCCTAAGTGATAGATTTTCTTTCTTCCTTATCAAATCTAGATTCGTACCTAGTTACTAGCTGATCATTTATGCAGGTCACTTTCTGTGTTTGAATGTCTTTTGCTGTGTTTACAGTGGATATTAGTGGTTGTTTAGTGCCTTTCGTCAGGCCTATTTCTACTTTTCCCTCAAGCTTAGATCATTAGACAAAACCTTTTCGTGAAATACTTGTGTATTGACCAATTGGAGTTGAAATTCTGCCTCTTCCTTGTCTGAATCAATATTCTCAGAAGCCCGATTTGAGTGGATCAAGCAAATTAGGTGTATCACCATTTTTAGCTAGGATTTTCTTTCAAGTTCTTTCCCCTTTTTTCTCAAAGCAGTTTGTAGCGTAGAATTTGAGATCTTGTTTGATACATCTTCAAGAACCAGCCTTCTCTGGAGGTTCTTTTCACCATTGAGGCACCCACCCTCATAAGAAGATCCCATTGTTTCAACTGGAGCAAGGATTAGCCATTTCAGCACATCTTCAATTCAAGTTGCAACTCCAGGTTGACAACAGATATCATACTTCAACCAGGGTGTAGGGTTTGAAGAGGGATTATAGAGGTACTTGAGCATAATCAGCAATGGCATCACTACTCACGACTGTACCTGGGCATCACCCTATTCAATATTGTTGGGTTGTCAGTATTCATTTCAGACCTGTATGTCACCCATCAAGACATCCATCACTGTTGTACTTTGTTTTGGTGGACCGTGTGTGATATTTATTTGTTGAAATCATTGACATTTGTGAATTTTCAGTTAGGGTTTGATTCAGTCAATAGTAATCAGCAATTTTAAATAAAAATCTTCAATTGGGGTTTTTCCCGTTTTGTGTAATTTTGCATTGGGTATTTACCTAGAGTTTGAATTATCATATTCAAGAAAAAAAATCACAATATTGCAAAAATCCCAAAAAAGGTATATTTTGGCTAAGAGCAGGAGGAGAAGCCATCTATCTTATTATAATCCTTGATGTGTGGCTTCCCTCTTTACTTAAAATGATTTGACAATCAATACATTCCCAATAATTATTGTGAATGCACCTTACACGAAATGTAGCAGGTATAGGCAAATAACTTGATCTCCACCAATTTAAATTCTAATACCTGTGTGATTATATTGTGACAGCTATGCCCTTTCCAAAGATGCATCTTTATTGATTAGTTCCTCCAGCCCAAGCTAAGGGTCCAACATATTGTTGACCATCTTTGACCCAACACCTAGTCGAGTACGATAAACCCTCTTGTAGGGTAAGCAAAGGTGACGGAATTTGGGCTTCACCATTCTCAGGCGGGAGCAACTATTTTGGTTGTGGTCCCCCTGTTCTCCTTTGTGATTAGAAAATTCCACAGGTTGTCGGGATCGCATGCAATTTAGATGCAACCGACATAGTAGCACACATTGGGGGTGGTGAACTATGGAGTAAACTTAGGAAGCCGCCCTAGTGGTCGAGCTTGAAATCAAAGGATGTTAAGAAGCCAACGCAAGCATTTAACCTTAGCATCGCCAGCTTAAAATCATAAAACATTTGATATACTTTTAACAATGCCTTTGTTTGACAAACAATTGGTGAGGACATTGACTTCTCATAAGCAATAGGAGAAAGAAATATTACGAAATTAGCAAACGAGAGGCCAGGCCCCAAGCAAGATGCTATTCAGTCACCACTTTGGATTCAACCCATTAGACAATGCTCCTATTATTATCTATGGATCACCCTCAACCAGTAACTGTCATTTCGCAAGACAAAGACCTTCAACAAGTGCTTCAGCCTTAAATTCATTATTGGAGCAAATAGGGAGCTTTACCAATGCAGCTCAAATAAAAGACCCACAACAGTCCTCGATAATACAACCAGCATCTGATGACCAGGATTTCCCCTTGATGCACCATCAAAGTTCAGCTTAAGCCATCTTATTGGGGTAGGGAGGGACCATTTTACAAAGTTTTTTACTTTTGACCCTTTAACGGGAAAAATATTAATGAGAGGCCATATTTTTATTGCTTCTTTGGCCCATTCTGAGGGAGCCTTTTCAGCCTTGGAGGCTATGGATGAAAAAGTCTCTGAGATTGAACTCTCTACTCTCACCACGCCTGTATCCACCAGTTCTACCTTTTCCTGAAATTATTATGTTTCTTTCTAGCCATATATTCCATTTTATGATTAACAGAGCAACCCACCAAAGATAAGACAACTGAGCGTGAGATTTGAGGAACAGCCAAGAGAATAAGGCTTGGTGGACTAGGTGGGGAAAGATGCAAGACAAGTCCAGTTTCTGAAGAATCCAATTCCAAGATGCAATCCAACTGAAGATGCTGGGAAGATTCATCCTCTATTTGACACATGGAGCACTTAAATGGGGCCCATCAAGCCCATATTCCTCAGTCTGTCTTGAGCGAGAATTCTATTTTGAAGGACCAGCCAGGCAAAAGAACTTGACTTTGGGAGATTAAACTCGATCCAAATTAGTTTACTTGTCACTATGACCTCTGATCCTGATAATTTGCTACCACGTGCCCCCCAAAATCGCTGTATATCTTCCTGATTTGGCCCCAGCCCATCTAATCACATCATTTGATGATTCCTGACCATTTCTTTAAGAACTGAGGATTGCTTCTGATACTTCCTTTTGATTGTTAGGAACGAGGACCAAGCTGAGATTCTTCCATTTTCTGGCTTCCCATCTACCTTCTTGGACGGTTTCCCAATAATCTCAAGTGCGTTGAGCCAGTGAGAGAATAGCTATGACTTCAACCAAACTATCTTCCTCCCTATTTGGTTTGTGACTAGCCAAAGAATCTTCCCAAAACTTAGCCTTTCTCCCATTTCTAACTTTGCAAGTGAGATAATTCGTGATAAGCGGGTAACACTTGATCATGAAAAACTTGACCCTATTTTTATTATTTCTATGCTTGAACCTGTGCAGAGCATGGAATTGAGATCACATCTATGAAAAATCTAGCATTAAACTTAGATACTTGGCCCCGTTATTTAAGTTGTAATAAATATACATCAAGTAAATCATATATATGGGTGTTTTGTGTGAGTTTCAGAGTTAGCAGAGGTAATAAATATACATCAAGTAAATCATATATATGGGTGTTTTGTGTGAGTTTCAGAGTTAGCAGAGGCAACACTACAATCTGAAAGTGCATCTGTAAATATCAACCAGCATACTTCAAAGAAACATTTGAGGAGCAGAATACTTTGTTATGTCCTACTACAGATTTGCATGAAATAGGGTCAGATTTGCTCGCTTTTGAGGCCTTGTTAGATTCAGAAAGTGGGAAGGATTTAGGAAATGTGACGAGGTTGTATATGGACCTCATACAAATGAGGAGCTGAAACCCATCATAAAGCAATAACTTCATAAAGAGCAGGTGGGTCAAGCCAATGAGAACTAGTTGAGGATTGGATTAACCCAAGTGAGACAACATTCCTCTCAAGGACATGGGTGAGTGAAGATATCACGCTCAAGAAGAAGAATCTGATCTTAAACCTTAAGCAAACTCTTTCAAAGACCAGAACAGATAGCTAATGTCCTAGAAGATCAGGGAGGAAGCCAAAATCTGCCAATTTACAAAGACAACGCCAATAAATGGTAAACGAAGCTTTCAGGCTTTAATCATATATAAGATAGAAAATGAATAATTCTTTGAATAGGTTAGAGTCATCTTGTAGTATTGCAATGCCTCAGTTGCCTCCCTATTATATTTATTTGAAAATATAATAAAATTGCATTTTACTTACTTATCGAATATATATTCGGAAAGAGTTTGTATACGCTTTTTTCAGGAAGCATATTTCAACTTTTTTTGGTTCTATCAACTTTTGGAACATCACTACTATGAAAATAAATACAAATGTGATAGAATAAATGTGCAAGAGCCTACGCTTGGGTGGGATGCAGCTTAGTGTCAACTCTTGTTCGCACTGCAATAAGCATAAGCATGACAAATGCTGGAAGAATAATCTGCAATAAAAACACACTTATGTCCCATCAGGAAAAAAACAAGTATTGAAATGAGTTTCATTATAGTTGTTAGTGCCAGAAATCTGCATGTGTTTTAACTTCTTTATAGAGTGGGAATAAATTTTTTTGACGCTGCATTGATCAAATTAAATTTTGATACGAAAATAATGTACAAAATTAGCCCATTCAAAAATTGATGGAAAAAAACTGATGGAAAACTTTACTAAAAACTATAAGTTTCTAAATAAAATAAATACCAAAACTATTATCTGTTCTCATTGCGCCTATATTTCATGCATTTTAGACTGAAGTTGAGAGGGATTTGGAATTGGAAAAATCAAAGAAGCATTTATATTTACTCTAAAGGAAGCTCAATTGATCTAAATAGTATGAATCATCTGAATAGAGGATTGCTTTAATCTCTCAATTGAATGATAGTTTAGCAAATTGCTCTTTATATCTGAGAAGCTGACGCTACAAAAGGACAACCTTGCCTAAAAGAGCATTAGAAACTTTGACTGATAGATATAAATGACTAAATGAATAACAGATTTGTGGCCGTTCTAACGGTTGAACGAATTTGACTACCATGGTTGATTCCTAACATCTAATTATACCAAAAACTCTAGAGCTGCAGCAGTATGCCATTTAGTTGCTAGTGTAGAAATATAACGCCTAGAATAATTTGCCTGGATGCATCCCATCTTCAATTAAAAGCTGATTGAAACTTCTTCTCCCTTCTCCAGTAAAACGACAAAAGCCCATTCCTTAAGGCCACTTCCAACATAATTAAAGTTTTGCAATGGTAAGCATCTTATTTGATATGTAATTTTTGCAATAAATAAGACAGTGAGTATGAGTGTTTACCAATTTATCGCACAAGAAAAAGGCTAGAGTGAGGACGAGTTAGCTTAAAGAAGGTAATAAGGGATCCAGGTTAGAAAGGTTATTGTGTAGATCCAAACATAAAGGGAGAAGATTGGTGCTATTAAAATTGATGATAATCTGATCACTAACCTGATTCAGATGAAAACTGACATGTTTTCGTTAAGGGACGTGTTTTCTTCATATGGTGCTGATGATCAGATAATTCCATCTAAGATTTCGAGCTCAAAAGCTAAATCTTTAGAGAGAGACATTTCTGTTGATGCAATCAGCCTAGAAATTTGGTCTCTTAAAAATAATGATGATCCAAAATCAATGCGATACTTGTTGAGTTTTACATAGCCAATAAATATATTTTAACCAAGGATCTAACTAACGTTTGTCAAGAGATATTTAGGTATGGATCTGTATAACCTGAATTAAATAGGAGCCGAATAAATCTTATACACAAAAAAGGCGATAGAAATATAATAAATTAGTGGAAACCTTCTACATCACTTAATGCCTTGAGTCTTGAATTTTACTAGGTTTCAACCTGTGGTAGTTTCTGAACCTCCAACTGGACTTGTTAAAGAGAAATTTTTATTGTACAACTTGGGGACAAGTTGAAAAGCCATGGATGTGCCAAAACTTCGGGACAAAATGCTTATACGAATTTCATTGATATTAAATAGAATTATGGCTAAAATTGAGCGACCTTTTTGTCATGTCCCCTCTCTAGTACGACATGACACTTCACGTGGATTTGCCTTTTCCAGACTCTCGTAGGCAGATGGTGGTGATGAGAGAGTCATTTTTGCGATTGGATGGCTCATTATGCTCTCGAAGAAATTATATTTATTTATTTGGGGCCAAATGTTATATTTTTAAATTTAGGTGCACTTTTTATTTTATTAAATTACTTTTTATTTAAAAAGTATAATGATGTTTTACAAGATGTATTACAGAAACTTCTAGAATTTCCGAAAAGTGCTTAAATAGACCTCATGGGTCTCTCATTTGGCATCGAAGTATATTTTTGATCATTTGAATCTTCTTGGGCATTTGTAAGGCTTGATAGTCTGCAAATATTCAGCTAAATCCTTGAGAACAATACCTCTCAAGAGATTGCATAACTGAGGAAGTGGAAGATCTTCTGAAGGGTTGCACATTGGAAGTGGTCTTCAGCTATTTCATGTTGAGCTTCATTGAGTATTCAGGTTCAGTTCAAGAATAGAACAATTTTGGGGTCCCTTGGTACGGACAGGGTTTCAAATTCATCATTGACTTCAACAATTCAGACATTA
This sequence comes from Torreya grandis, assembly GCA_037957365.1. Lineage (NCBI taxonomy): Eukaryota > Viridiplantae > Streptophyta > Pinopsida > Cupressales > Taxaceae > Torreya > Torreya grandis. The sequence goes on from JARHVA010003572.1 coordinate 1,015,683, forward strand.
GCATTCGCAGCCCAGTTCTGAAGGAGTTTTCTGCCTGTATCTTAATCGCCGGGCACTGAGGGTTTTGAAAAGTAAGGTTGCCGCACCTTCTTGGGCAGATTCGAGTGTATTATCCATTCAAGGAGGCATCTCAGTAGTAAAGGGGCGTTTTGCAATTTAATGGCGTGACAGAACTGACAAACAAAAGGCATACCTGGGCGAACTTATTCCAGGAGAGTTTTTGAGAGCCGTCGGAGCCAGAAGACAAGCCAAGCGCAATTTTTATTTTGCTTGGTTGGTCATAAGGGAGCACCTGCGTTCAGGTCAAATATATAAGGCGTGGACTTCGCTGAGTGCACCAACACTAACCTTGATATCTGGACTTCGCTGAGTGCGCCAAACATCTGCCGCGATAGCTTATCAACGGTCAACGGCAACATCGGGTTGGGGAAGAAACACGGCAGGGGACGTCACGCCCAAGGCATGGCAAGCGATATGATCGTAGCCTGCCTGTTGTGGCTATAGCGGACTATTCGCATGCTCGAAAGTCGTCCATTGTGGCAACTCGTGACATAGTCAGCAATCCAAGTTCCGTTCCTTAATCACCATTGCTTGGTATATATGAGGCGTTGATTGTTATAATCACTTAATATTATACCCAGCTGTATTTGCATATCTGTAATAGAGATACAATTAATTGCCAATCATTTGCATTCTGTCCATGATAAGAAAAGATATTATTTGCTCCTAGAATGCTAAGACATCTTGTTGAAATCTGAAAGTTGCAAATCAATATCTCCATATATTGGCACTGATTTTTAAATCATTGAGTTGAGTGGATTTTTACACTTATAGTAGTATAATTTGATTGCTTGCCAACTGTCCGACAAAAGTCCATATTAGTATTTTGGTAATCCTAGTAAATGTTTGACAAAATTCCATAAGTGCTATATCAATGTTTTAGTGATCGTACTAGTGAGGGTCATTACACTTTTATCAGAAGTCTTGGAATCTTGTACTTTGGTCCAAGGTTTATGTATATCATAAAGTTGTTTGAGGATACCTCTACTCAAGTTGAAGTGAATAGTTCCGACTGACCCTTTTCTTCTTCACTGATTATAGAAGGTTGTCCCCTTGCTCCTCCCTAGTTTATGATAAACAATGAAACCAATTTTATTTTTTAGGCCCCTATTGCTAATCTTCATCAATAGGTCCCCTCTACTAACCTAATAATTAATAGGCCCCCCACTGCTAATCTTCCCTTACCAAAAAATAGTGTTGATTTGATTAAGATTCTGTCTTTTTATGATATTGTCATGTTACCAATCTTATGAAGGGATAAGTTTTTCATTATGAAGAATAGGTTTGACATTTATTGTTTCGCATAATATTATAAGATTGGATAAATTTTGCTGTTGGTTGGGATGACACACGCCCTCGAGAATTGCACATCATGGGTGCAACTGGCTCAAGTCAAAGATTTGGTGAGTTATTTGGGTGTCCATTTTGGCCCAGAAAATGCCTTTCAAAGATATAAAGAGAAGGCAATTGAAAAGATAAATAAGAACTTGACCAAATAACATAATAACCTACTTTTTATTGCAGGTAAAGTCAAGTCTATCAAATTAAAATCATTCCTGTTGAGTTTTTGGTAATGAACAGATTGATAAAAGTTAAAGAATACTTATGGTCAGGTGGAATGACAAAAGGAAAAGGCATGTTGTGAAATGGTCCTTTGAAACTTTGTCAAGAAGCAAGGGGTGGCTTGATTAAAGAACTTGTGCAAAGTACTGCATTGGCCATGAAATGAATTGTCATAGGAATCCATGGTAAAAAGCCTTGGAAAGTTTTGGTGTGTAATAATATTGAGATAGCCTTTCCTAAAGGTAAGCCTATTTGATAAAATATTTCCCTTTTTGACATGGTTTTAAAGATGCACTTTCGTTAAAGTTAAGGGATCCTCAGTTTTTTGCTTCCATTTGGAAAGTTTGGGTAGTCGCAAAGAAATTTCTTAAGGCTCCTACTCTATTCTCCTTGTGGGAGTAGGTTTATTGTTCTCCATTCCATTTCGTGGAATCCTCATGTTGAAGCCATTCCTCTGGCAAGAATTGCAGTTTTCTCTGCAGTTAAATGGACCAAAAAAAGAATTGATTCTTAATGACATCAAATCCAGAGGACATTTTGATTCAGTTACCTAGATTGAGTTACAAAACAGATTTATATTAGATGATGTAGAGGGATCCACCTTTTTCCCTTATTCAGAAATCTATGGATTTTTGTCCCATTACCCTTAACATTTTTGTACTCGTACAAATAGGATACAGTCAAATGGAATGATAACAAAGCTTTTCTCTGATGCTAAAGTCAAACACATTTACAATTTCTTAATCTACCTTTCTACATGTGTCATATTGTTGAACACAACTATCTACTAAGAGGGGGGTGAATCAGTAGATCAACTAAAAACTAGTTCTTTAAATTTTTAAAGAAGATACAAAAACATATGCAAATCAAAGAATAAATGTAGAGATCACACACACACACAAAAGCACATTACACCAAATTTATACATGAAAAATCCAAAGGAAAAAACCACGGTGAAAATAGCTGCTAGAATCTACTGTTCTAATCCAGCCTCACAGTTAAACACCTTACTGGCAAAACCTCATAGGTTACATTTAAAGACACCCATCCTAAGGAGACACCAATCCTCTGACTGAGCACCAACTCAGTTTTTCTAATGGCACCAACCAATCAGAACTTATGAAGCTACAACTCCAGTATAGATTCACAAATGAATCTAGTTCAGCTTCTTTGTTACAAGTCTAGTCTGTAACTGCTCATTCTCTATGTGGTCTTTCTTCCTCTTTGCTCAGTCTCTACACATTCTCTGTGTACCCTCTCTTCCTCTTTGCTCAGTCTCTACACATTCTCTGTGTGTCTTCACTTCCTCTCTGCCTTACACTCTTGGTGTCCGGACATATTATGTTTGGAAACACTTCGTTCCCTTTTTCCCTCAGTGTTTTACTCTATTTGCATACGTCTGGATATGTTCTATTCAGACATGCTTCATTCCCCTTTTTCTTCTGCATTTTTACTCTGTCTGCATATGTCTGGATATATTCTATTCAGACACGCTTCATTCCCCCTTTGTCTTTTGCCTTTTTACTCTGTCTGCATGTATCTCTTATCGACAACTTTTGACTCACTCTCAAAATTGCGACGGCAGCAACAGCAACACAACAATGTTTTTGATGTCGTGTATATACAATGGATTTTAGGGTTTCATGTCTCCAATTGCATTCACACTTCAACAGCCCTTTTCTGGTTCTCATTCAATGTGATTTTGACTTATACGCTTTCCCATGTCTCGATTCATACAACATACTACAATGGTCAAGTCTTTTTACTATGTTTGGCAACTGCTGGATTCAGGGCATTACTGCACCGTTTCCTTAATCAATGATTGATCAGTTGGATCGATCAATCTCAGGGTCCGTGTAGACTTTTCGAGCTCACCGTTTGTCTGGTCATGTCTTTAAACAAGGATTATTCATCTTGTTATTGGCGCCATTCACTGTCTATCTTGAACCGTCAAATATATCCACTTTTGAAACAGAACCGTCGATTTCTCTTGCATTAACCGTCGAGCACCCTTCAGCGTTTTGCAAAATACCCTTTGGCATTTTTGTAAAGGTCCACTTACCTTTCGGCATTTAGAAATGTACCTTTTGGAACGTTGCAAATGTACCCTTCGGAATTTTCGATCGGATCACTTGCCCTTTGGCATTTTTCAAATGTACCTTTTAGAACTTTTGCACAGGACTCATTTCCTTCGGAACTTTCCTTCGGGACAATTTTTTCGAAAGAATTGTCTTATTTGCTGCGGGCTTTTTGTCCAAGAGAATTGTCTTTACCAATATTTCCAAAAGAATTGACTTTACCAATATTTCCAAAAGAATTGACTTAACCAATATTTCCGAAAGAATTGACTCAACCAATATTTTCGAAAGAATTCTCCAAGACACTTTTCCGACATAATTTCCGAGCTTGTAAAATCGACTAAGTGTTCAAACAATGTTCAATTGCCTGGGAGCCCTACTTTGCACCTGCATAACTTTTGCTCCTTCCATCCGCATGACTCAGAACTTGGACCACAAGGAATAGGCACAACCCTGAGTAGCCTGGTGTGATTGTTTCCTCCAGATGTTGCCATAAATGCAAATGTATTCACCAACAAACTGTTTACTAAGCCTTATTCAACAAACTAGCAAAGGCATTCACATGACTATTCTGGGAATTCAAGGTGCACATACAATCTCCATGAGGACTCTACAACTGATCTGTTCAGCTCAACACAGCTCAACACCTTTGTCATTAATGCTTAATAGAACATTCATCATTTGACATCAATGACAATATTACAAACAGCAATCTCCTTGTACACCATGACACTCAATATTGCCAACACATATCTCTATGGGGGATTTCATTCCACATTAATATATCCTCATCTTCTATTTCCTTTAAATTTGATATAGCAATCAATGGCTCAAATTTTAGGATAGAAAGCTTTAAATATATCTGATCCTCTTTTTCAGAACCAAACAAACACCTGTTGGTAAAAGTTCATTTTGTGATAATTTGCTATTGATTCAGTGTTGGCTAATTCTCACTTTTGTGATGGGCTGTGTAAAAATTAAAATCTATCTCTTGAAACAATTAGCAACTTAATCTATGAGGATGATGAAGTTCAGTGCTCAGAAGTTCAATGCTCACAAGATTATCGTAGATGCAACTTCCCCAACCTTCAGAATTGTCCACACCAATAGTGTGAATTCATTCTTATTGGTATGGAGTAAACATGGGTCATTTTGAAGGCTGGGTAATGTGCTTCCAGTTATTATTTAGCTGGATACTAATTTCGGAGAAAGATATCTTTTGGATTCATATTTGGACCGGGCAGCTTCATGATCTGATATTCTGTGGTTGATTTGAAAAGTAGAGAAATGGTGACATATTAAATAGAAATGGTGACATCTTAAATGGAGTAATATAAGATGCACTTTTTCAAAAAAAAAAAAAGCAGAGGATGCTTACTAACTTCATAGTGGAAGCATATATTACTTGTCTGTCTTGCAGGTTTCCGATCATCTGCAGGCTGATGAAAAAAATGATGTTGGCCCATTCATAGGCATAGATGGGCTACTGCTAATTGACATCCCCCTCCTTTGGATAGCAGATGGGGCAGTCTGATTTCTGCTCGAAGTGGTAACCATAATGCTGCTGCTTATATGTCTATGGAGGAAAATATTAATGCTTCCCAGGTTATGCACATGAAGCTAGTTTTGATAATACTTTACCAGCTGTAGACCATGTCCATATGAATGTTCAAAAAGCTCTATCCTTTCATATGTTCCAGCAGTCAATACTCCTCATGTTCTGATACTTGGTCATGATGGCAAGGAGGATTCTAACTAAGATGTGTGGTTGGGCAGCTTCGCTTTGTGGTACTGTGCAAAGGCTTCTTCTCATTACACTCTTCAATGTAAATAATGTCATTGTTGATGCTTCTAATGCTGTCATAAGTATTGATGCAGCTTGTTTCAGGGATGTGGGATATTATATCGCTGCAAGAGTTAAATGACAAATGAATGTCAAATATATTCCCATTATTGAACTCACTCCGACATCATTATAACCTATATTTGATGAATTCTTGAGTCTTTTTTGGGCAGGCATTATAAATTTTAATACTTCCTATATGTGATTAGGTATGTATTAATGATTTGAACACTAACTTTGGATTGATAACCTACTAACAGTCTATGTTTTTAATATTTCTTATAATTTATAGTTCAATGTAAGAATGTTGTTGTTATACTTCTCATGCTGTCAAGAATATTGATGCAGCTTGTTACAAGTCGGTGGGATATTCTACTTCTGTGAAAGTTTAATGCGAAGTCAATGATGTGAAGCTAATCCCATTGTTGATCTCACTTAGACCTCATGTAGCTTTTTATAGACTTCCGAGAATTTTTGGGACAGAGCTTTACACTTTTAATGGTTCCTACACCTGATTGGAACTGTGGAGTTCTGCTTTGAATGGTACTTTTGGTTTGATAACAATGCAGTCCCATAGAGGCGCCTACCGCTCCTTTTCTTCCTGTACATGTGGTTCCATGAAGTCTTTGAAATAACCAGACATGAAGAAATTGAAATTTGCCTGTAAAAAGAGTGGTGATATCTGTAACTGCATACTTTCAGCGGCAGCTGAAGGGGCTACATGTTTGCAGCACCTGCTCAGATAATGTAGGTAGTTTTTTGCCAATGGAAGTTTTTGTGTAGTGAAAAAGTTTTTAATGTTAGTTTTGGATTCAAAGTTATAGAAAATTCAAATTGTACTGGAAAACTGGAAATTTTGTTTTGCATGGGACCAGTTTTCCGCAAATTGCTTTGAAATTTTCTCAGGTGCACCTGCTGAAAAAATCATGGTAGCGCCCCTCCCTGGGACCATTGACTTACACTGTAATAGGTTAATGTTTTTATCAGTATTTTGTTGCTGAATTCCCTGCTGGGTGCTTTTATCAGTACATTGGCCTCAGTCGAAAATTATCTGATTCAGCAATTTTAACTGGAAAAGGGCAAGCCATACCTCAAGGAAGGTAGCCCATGGGTGCCTAATTTTCAGTAGCCAATTCTTGCGCAGCATGGCCTTGAGCTGTCTCATAGGGTTCCCCATTGTTACACCTTTTTTGGGCCTCCTGCTCCTGAAATGAAATGATTTTATTAGCATCCTCGAGACCAAAATAGTCTATGGAACCAGAAAGCGATAGCTGAATCCGATGTAAAATTGGAGTGCGCAAAGTGTCAATCAAAGGGCAGCAAGGCTAAATTAGCATACCTCTATGCAAACGAAGTGCAGGTTCAAAATTTTATAGCCCGTGTCAAATCAAGATAAACCGCCCTTGAATTCCTCTTAGGCGTTTAATTCGGACCTAGGAACGGCGAAATGCTCATGATGCCACAAATTCCAAGATGAATACCCTCTACATCCAATTTTACTTGCGAATTTCTCAAAACACACACGTCTTCAGATGTCCCACACAGCTAATTCAGCAGCAATTTGCATGATTCACGTCAGATAACGACAATCTACCAAGCCAAGCCATGCGACCCTGCATCCAAAGCAAGTGCAGGGCAATTTCTGCGTTAATATTATCACTAAAACCCTATATAGCATTTAAATCAAAAAAAACTACCAAACCAGGGCAAATTCTACATTATGTAAACCATTAAAGCCTTCGCTGACAAAGATGAAACACAGATGATCTCCATTTGCAGGAAACTACACACTATTTTCAAAAAATCCAAAACGTTGGCAAAGGCAGAGCAAATATACATTATCATTTCTAACATAGGCTTTTACCGCCATTCCGTCAAAGATCAAACAGACACGATCTCCATTTCTACAAAATAAGAAACTAATTAACGCAAATTCCAAAACGTTATGTAAAGCAACAGCCAATTTGGTACTTTGACAAATCCTTCAAACATTAAATGTACACGCTCTCCATTTCTACTAACTAATTAGCCAAAATTCTTAATTAAGAATAAATCATTTTCCAAAAACAAAAAATCTTGAAAGATATCACTAATCAATACAAATTCCAGGCAAACCATTAAATTCCTTCCAAAATGAAACCGACGCGACCGCTAATTCAATGAAACTACTAACTATTTGAAGAAACTTCCATAACATCAGGCAAAGCATGACAAAAATTCCCATCGTTATAACACATTTTACATCAATAATATGAATAAAGCATTTTTCTGAGCAAATTTTACATCAGTAAACGAATATACCATTTTTCTGACAATTCCATTCGTGATATTACCAGAAGGAAGATGTAACGGCATTTTTTAACAATTCCTTTGAAAACATCACGGGAACGACCCCGCTTTCCGTCGATTTACAAAAACAGTTTTCTCTAAATCCCTGAAAAACTCTACAATTCAAAACCCGGGCTTTGAAAAAGTTTATATATATAGACATAGACAGATAGATCATCGATGGATAGACTTACCTTTGTACGGAAAAATCTGCAACAAAATCCGTTCGTACACCTATTTATTAAAAGCACGGCGAATTTTTATTTAACCCGAGCTTTAAAAACAGTGTAAAAATCAAGCCGGGATCGATTCTTGCTGGGTCATACCAAAACCTTAAAATGATCGTAAGTTATTACTATTTTACGACAAAAGGAATAGGCAAACAAAATGTGCAAAAGAAAGACGGGGGATAAGAATGAGTAATCCATCGGAATATCCTTCCTGTTTAGGGCGGCGCCTTGTCTTCGACTTTAATGGATTAAAAAAATATTGTCAAAACTGTTTACGTTGATATTTTGCCATTGTCAAAATTGTGGAGCGATGAAATTTTGGCAGCGTCTGCCCCGTCTCGCCGCACGTTTACGTAATATGGTCCCATTCATTTCTAATCGGTCCCATCTCGATTTGATTTGGGGATCCAGCTTTTTTTTAATATGAGTTTAAAGTGATGGGTTTGGTGAAATAATTTTTTGTTTGGAAGAGAACATCATTAAATGTAGCTAAATAACGACATTAAGACTATTTTTATTTTTTTTAAAAGGGGTTTCGGTTAATTGGATGAGATGGATCATTCTATGGGAAGTACACTAATATTCTAGGAGATTATATCAAATAGTAACTTATATTTTGTTCGGATTTTAAATATGAATTTTTATATATTTAATTTATTTATATTAAAAATTTGAATGAAAAAATATTATAAAATGATAAATTATGAAATTATGTTTTTAAATTTTATATATATATATATATATATATATATATAATTTAATTTAATTTTTATTGTTAAAACAATTTATTTGTGACTACTTATATTTACTTAGCTCAAGGTTGATTCTATAGTCTTTTGACCATCATTCAGTCACTCATATGCAGATGACTTATAACTACAAGCAATTAATGATCACAAAAGATCCCTATTTCTCTTTCCAAACAACATAAGCTTACCTTTAAACTATTTTACACTTCTAAATTTGAATATATGATATTTTTCTATTTTTGATGTATTTTTATTAAAAATTTTAGAGTAAAAAAATATTATGAAACAATACACTATGAAGTTAAGTTATGCTTTTAAATTTGATATTATAGATATATAAATTAACATTTATTGTTAAAACAATACAATTGTGACTACTCCTTATACTCACTTAGCTCATGCTTAATTCTGGAGTCTTTTGACCATTATTTATTCACTCCTATATGAATGAATTATCCTACAAGCAATTAATGATCACAAAATCTCCCTATTTCTCATTCCAAACAACACAAGCTTACCTTTAAATTGTTTTACACTTTAATTTAATTGTCTTTGTTTCTTAGACAAGATCGTTCGCCAATAGTGTTTGATTCCATCGGTCATGCCTTCCCACTAAATAACAGCTAGTTGCAAAAATTCAAATCTACCTAATAGGGCATGTTGCACATTTTGCAAGTCCCATCCAAAGAAATTCTAAAATGATCACTATAAAACTATATTTTCAAGTCATTATTCACTGGGGGCTTATATGATCGAAAAGCACCAAAATATCTAACTGCATATTGAGAGATGTTTTATCTTGAATTTGAATTAACTATGGTGGATTAATCATAATTTTGGTAAATAGTTGGAATATAACATGGTGTTGTAAATATACTTACAAGCAAAAAATTGAAAGCAAGCAAGTGGAATTGATAAAATGAAATGAATGGGAACAATACCAACCACGCAAAAGAGATATCTACTTAGTTTTTTTATGCTTTTGGTTAACTATGATGACTCAAAAAATGCATAAACAATGATAATAATAAAAACCCATAATGCTCCCATAAGTTGATTGTGAAACATTGTATGGAAAAGGACGTCTAATAGGGTCAATAATGATGGGATGTTTGTCCTAGGCGGGGGTTTTTATCGGAATGTTAAAAAGTAGGGCACAATCTTGTGTGACTGTGTAAAATATGTTTGTTTATGATAATTATATCTTTTATGTTGTGCAAGAAACTAGTAGATAACTTCTTGAAGTTTAAAACCCTAATTTGTATCACATAAGGAGATAAATGATATGAAGTATTAAAAAAGGGTTAGTAGTTAGAGTTGTGCTAAACCTCAACACTCCACTATGTTGAGCACTACCTACATACCAATACTCTGAAGAAGGACCAAACCTTCATATAGTTCTTCCACCTAAATGCTTTGTGTAATTATGTTCTTTTGAGTATGTGAATGCATCTACAATTAACTTGAATATTTGATCATGCTAAGTTAAGGCTATATAAAATTGAATTGAGACTTTGTTGAGGATTGCTTGAGGTGTTTAGTATATACATGTAATACTTTTAAACTTTATCAGTTAATGATGTTTTCTCTCTTGCAACAACCTATTGAGTTTCAATCTCCCTGAGTGCATGTATTAAAGGGTACACCGAGAAAGGGGTGGGTAGGTCTTTGATACTTTGAAAGAGACATCATTGCTTATTTATCAGCCTTACATCCATTCTAGCTTCCTTGAATTTGATCCCCTGATCTATCTCATTTTATCTTACATCTTCTAGCTAATCAGAAACTATGATTTCCTACTATGTCAACTCGTTCAATGTAGTTTTAATTGTCATTTATCCCTTTCCAACTACAATGATCAAATCAATACAGTTCTAAACATATTGGTGTAAGCTTCAAAAGTATGTCAGCCTAGCTGACATAGTTTGAGGTTAGTCAAGTCATTTAGAACTAAGTCGAGCTAGCCAATATCATCAACTTAATCTTCGGGAGGGATTAGGATCATTCACCATTATAAATAAAATTCATCATTTCAATCCAATAGAGAGGAATACTTATTTTCAATTATTATTACTCACACTTCTATCCTAAGTCTATATTTGGAGGAGTTATTACTTAATATTGAATTGGAGGGAAAACTTGTCTTGTAGAGTATTAGTCACAATAGGAGTCATTTTAGCATAGAGCTTGATTTAGCCTTTGATATCCTTACAAACGTGACAATCTCTTACAAAACACCATTACCCAAGGGGGAGATTGAGGTTTGACAGGTTTTGTTCAAGGTAAGTATATTCTAAGCTTAACTCTTTCATTTGATGGATATAAGTTACATAATTATTTGGTTAATGAATATGTATCTCCTTGTTTAAACTTTCTTTGCACTTATACTTAATGTGGTTATAAGATTGTTTAAACTTGTCATTTATCCGCTTTAGGTAATTGTAGTGTTTAACCCTAATTTAGATTGTGAAATCCTACTTGGGTAGATAGGGTTAAGGATATATATATGGTAGGGCACAAGGGTGATTATCAGATCTACAATAGGCTAATTAATATGCTAAACTCAAATTTACCATATATAGAATTTATTAAACTAAAATGTTATTAATAGAAAGTACAATTATGTTAGATATAGAAATGACATTAAAAAGAGTACTTAGTTGGTTATGATCTTAATGTAGATCTAGATCTGGTACAAGCAAGAAGATAATTATGGATTAATTGTCAAATTTTGGATATGGTGCCTCTGACTCTCTAGACAATTGCATCAGCCTAGGATAGTTATGTTGATGCTAGTGTCCTATACAAAATATCAATTGAAATAAGATGTGACCACCTAGATACTTCTAGATTTAACTTCACCATCGCTCTAGTCAATTCAGATCTGGGTCATGAACTATCGCTCTTAGTGAAATGGCAAAATCTTAGGTTTTCGTCTTCAATGTAACCTTGGAGAAAAATAGGTTAGTGGGCACACAATGTTGAGTTGACCTACAATTACTCCATTGTCAAAGGGTGTTGCCTAAATAGCCAATACTCTAGAAGAGGGCCTCAGACTCATGTAGACCTCACCTATGTGTTGGCTTATATGTGAATCATGAAATGTGTATAAAGTAATTACAATAGTGACCTAACTTGTATCTTGACAAATAAAACCTTATGACTATTCCTTTAGTACTTCAGATTTGTAGCTAAGGTGTTCCTTTGACTAATAAGAAATCTTTTGGTAACTTGAGTGCTTCTTGAATGTTCTTTTGGTCTGATTACTAGATGAGGAAAGAATGAGGGTTAATATTATTTTTATACCAATCTTATTAAGAGATATCTCACATTAAATCACTTAGGCCGACCATTGTAATATGTATAATTTATAAATTGGATGACTTTAGGGCACTAGACACTTGTGTCAGGATAAGATAGTAATATTTAGTGTCCAAGGAAAAGGAGAACATGCATAAGCTTAGAACTTGTAGAGGTGTAAAATAAGTATATTTTAATTATTTTAGGCAAGATGGGATATTTGTGTCATCAATATAAGGTTGTTTGGACTAAGAGATAGGCCAAAGGGCACAAGATAGAGTAGATGTGAGGCTTGCTGAAGCAAGGCATGTGTAGAACTAAGAGGAATAGTCAAGGTTTGAGTTTGCCAAGTGTACAAGACTGAGTTATTATATAATCACAAAATATCATTTACATTTGGCCCCCCCTTTAATCTAGCAATGAAATTACTAGTTTAAAGGAAAGGAATAAGTATTAGGTGTGTGTGTGCACATTGTATTTGCTTGAGTTGAATTTAAGTGCTTTGTTAGAGTTGAATTTGAGTGCTTTGTTAGTGAATAACCTACAACTAAGAACATGTTACAATGTATAATCAGTGCATATAATATGAATTAAAATTACTTGAAATAGATTGAAATTGAAAGATCAAGGTTTAAGAGTACACCTGTGTGTCGATGTAAACGCTATGCCTATTGGCAAGTTGTTTTTGAAAAAAAAAGTGTCATTATAAGGCTTTAAAATTGAGATTGGGATAAATATAGATAAATCTTTAAAGTGCATATATCCAAGGAGATAGAGAGATATTGAAAGTTACATGCCCCTAACTTTTGAGCAAAAATGAGTTGCCACCTAGCAGTTGAGATTAGCTCAACTATGCAACCTAATGATACTTATAACCTAGTGAGTTTGGATGATCAAGTCTAAACTGAAAACTTGAAAAGATGTGATTTAAACACCTCAACCATACCTAAAGGTGAACCAATTGTTGCAATAGATTGGCTCGCTAAAGTTCATAAAAGTATGTGGGGTATTAATATGTGCAATAGTTTTAGAATCTGAGATTGATTTGGATTTTACATTATTAGGCACATGTTGCATATCATATGCACCTTAGATATGTCTCATGATGAAACTATGTATAACAATGGTACCATGTATAGAATTCTACCACAACTATAACTCTGAATCATATAATTATGTGCTTTGAATAATTCAAATAGCTATACGAGTGTGGAGGACATGCTTCCAAAGCATGCCCTGCTACATATGGAGAAATTTAAAACTAATATAAATACCAATATGGAGGATATGTTTCCAAAACATGCCCTCACTTTAAACTAAAGATGTTGAATACTGAATAGGTGTGGAGAAAATGCTTTCAAAGCATGCCCCCACTGAATTTGTGAATCAATATACTTACCATATTGAATGAAACGTGGAGATCATGTTTCTAAAGCATGTTCCCACTGAATATGAAACCTATGAATGTGTGAAAGTCATGTATATATAACATGCCCCCAATAAATCTTCAAACTAGTATAAATATCAAATACTGAATAAATGTGGAGTACATGCTTCGAAAGCATGCCCCCACTATAATTTGGAAACTATGAATGTGTGGAATCCATGTCCATATGACATGCCCCCACTGATATCTGACAATTTTTCAAAGTGTGGAGAACATGCTTCCCAAGCATGCCTCCACTAATATGCCCCCCTCCATTTGAGGTGAGGGAAAAATAGTACCTGGAAGTTACCTCACCTCAAAAGGTTAAGACAACTGTAAAATCTATGAATATAACCACGTAGCATATAGAAGGAAATATGTCTACGTATATGTATCATCAAAGTGCATAGAACTAATGTGATCACATTTAAATCTAAGATGCATGATAAATATCATGGTAACGTATAGATAGTAATAATACAAGGTCAATAAGCAAGCATTCACACACATAAGATCACTTAAAAGGAAGTTAAAAAGCAATGGTCCAATGAGACTACAAACAAGGGGCATGTTCAAAACTACAAAATTTAATGGACATGACCTAGTCAAATGTCCACAAAATCAAGGAATGACATATTCAAATGTCCATAAAACAAGCAATGACATATTTAAATGTCCAAGAAGGCAAATATAGGCACATGGGCCATATACAATGAATACTTGAAAAAATAAGACAATAGCAAGGCAAAACACTCAAGGAAGTGTATAAAGGAAAATCATAAGCAACCAACATAAACATGCCATAGTAGCCCATATATCAAATGCATTAGCAAAAAATGTCAAGTACATAGCATATAAATACCATTTTTAAGATATATGCATGGATAAGGCATATGTAAGTACATATTTAAGCTCAAACATGATAGTGTAGAGTGATCATCGAATCAAATAACTTATGTGTATCAACATCATAGAAGATGGATGCCCACAACATCCTGGTGACGTGAGTAGAGGGAAACCCCAACACCCATAAGTGCATTATGTATTTGTGCCTACATGTATATGTGTATGCAGGAGAAAATGGTATGATATCCCTCAACATGGAACTAACACATAAATGCCAAGGAGCCAATAAAACATGTAGGTGCCAAAAATGTTTTTGCATTTTTGAATGTTTAATTTTTTTGGTATTTTTGGAAGAGATAAAATCATCCTATGATCTCATCCAAAGTATGATCATACGTATCTCCCCACTCGAAACCTGGAGAATGAAACCAACAGTCTAGCCAAGGAGCATGCATAGGTGCAATATCTATCATTGTAGTATTTGTAATGCTTGACATATGTATAATAAGACTCTAGGGTCGTGTAGTACGAATATAAGGAATAGGGGTACTTAGAACCCATCTATGTGTACTCTATTATTTCTTTGGAATAATAATAGTAGGAACATGTTTAGGTGCTTTGGATATCTGAATATGGTGCATCGAAGACAAGGATTTCATGGAACCAACTATCTGTCTCTGATGTAAAGGTATCTCAAGTATTGGTCGCCTAGAAAAGGGCATTACTTGTTACTTACCCTTTTACAGTGGATTAGCCTTAATAAGATTGATAATTAATTGTCTAGGTATGAATTTCTTTTGTTTAAGAGGATGTTCATATGGAATACCAAAAATTGTAATTATTTGATTGGCCTGAATGTACTTAATACACATATGCACTATAAAACATACTAATCAAAGAGTGTATATTCAAGGTCATCATCCCAACAACATGTCAAAGACACGCATATAAGTTATAAATGAGAAATTACTAACCACATGTGTAGGACTGACCTATAAAGGTAGATCAAACTCGTCAAGAACCTTCTAGGAGTTTTTATTGAATGCTCTGATTGATTTAGTAGAGGGGTGTAAATCATGATGAGTATAACCCAAATGTATAAGTAATGTCATGGTGCAAACATTTTCTCCTACACCATTATCAATCATAACACTTTTTATAGGGTGTTTATCAAGGTATGCTTGGATGATTAGAGAATGAAGTTTAGAGTCATCATCCTTACTTTCACTGTCATCAAATGAAATGATAGGTTTTTAAACTATAGGAGGTATATGTCACGTGTATGTACCAATAACCCCATCTAGTGGGTTCTCATAATATGATGGAAGAGGATGTGCATTATATACCATTTGAACTTATGGTTCCTTCTTATAATGGTCTTGTAAAGGATTGTTAAGTATCTTATGTTTATGGTGATCACCACGTTGTGAACCATATTCCTTTGGAGGATCATCAAATGTAATATGTGTAGACACCTAAAACTAGCCACTAATAACCTTTGACCAAGCTTTTGACTAATTTATACCAAAATGCACAATTTGACTTAAAAAACTAAAACACATTAAATAAGTTGAAATTGATATATTCAAGTGCCGATTTTGGCCAGAGTATCATTAAATGGGGCAATGTAATTTATGAAGCAACTAACTTTGATCAGATCATTTCGAGTTAAAATGCCAATTTTGTACCTGGGTGCCCTGAATCTCTCTTTTGTATCAAATCTCTTGCATGAGACATGTGCCCTTGTTATTTGGTGTTGACAAAATCTTAAATGGGATAATGGATCCAATACATCTAACATTGACTTCCAATTCCAATCTAGCCAAATTTTGAGCCAATAACAAGACATTATAACCAATTTGATTAATTTATGCACCAAAGAGCCAAGGTTTGTACCAAAATGACTAATCATGTTTAAGGCTAATTAAACTAAATCAAGAGTCTAAGTTAATTTTTTATGGAGCTTTTTAAATATCTTTTTTTAGAATTCGATATTGAATAATTACATCATCAAGTGACGTCATTTCTATGGGGTGGCATCCATAAGCCATAAATTCATAAAATATCAAGGTTAACCCCTCTCATGCCTCATTAAAGCCCTTCCATGCATAGTTAATACCCCTCTATCCCAAATATTAATGGGAATATTTGTATAATTAATTTCATATTTGGATTTATTCATGACCACACATCTTAATCTTGAGATGGATGGTTTAGGTTGGTTATGATCATTTTACAATATCTATAAATAGGAGGCCTTGTCTATTGAATTTTAAGCTATCATGGTGTAAAGTTATAATGTTGAATTGATTTCAAAGCTTCATAAAAATTAGTGTTATAATGTCCAAATATTGAACCAAGCCAAAACCAAATATGGTGTCAATGAGAGATAAAGATAGCCACACTCCATTGATGCAGACTCCATGAGCACAAACCAAGCAAGCCACTACAACAAGCATTTTGGAACATCCAAGAAAGGTGAAAGAAGATCTTTCTTTCATGTTTTAGTTGTGTTTTCCTTTTTGTTTTGTTAACTAAGCTTCTCCTAGTAACTAGGCCTAGAGATGTTAAGTTAGTGTGTTTTTGTCAATTTGTTTTCATTTTGAAACTAACATGATACTAACCATCCTCTATTGAGTCAAATTCCTAGTTCACAATATGTTGGTCATCGATGAGGTCCTAGATCTTATGCTTCAAGGTAAAACATGTGTTCATAAAATGCCCAGAACCTTAGTGATATTCATGATAAGCATTTGCATAATATCCTTTAGGTGGATGTCTATCTACATCAACCTATATAGGAGGAGGGAGAGATATAAGATGACACTTTAGCAACTATGAGATTAATAAAATAAGAGGCTCAGGTAAATATATAAACTGTCTCCTTGGTGCATTAGACAGGACAAGCTAATTAGGCTATTGTGCAATTGTGTTAACCTTGGTGGTTGTTTTATTTTTAGGCTCAGGAGGTTTTACCTTATAACTTGGTTTGATTATAAATTTCATACTAGATGTAGATGTAGTTAGTGTGTTTACTACGTACTTGAACTTATTCAATGACATAATATTCATTTCATAGACTCGTACAATATGACATAATTCATCAGAAGATTGAATTTTTTTTAAAACAATGGATTCATGTAAAGAAGCAAACAAGCTTTGTTTGACTGTGCCTTCCAATTCTTTGTTTGTCATAGGATTAGTTATTTTGGCTAGCATTGTCTTATATCTAAATACATATTCATTTATTGGTTCATTGGTTCCTTGTTTGATCTTTGTAATTTGAGCATAGGAAACCTTTTTGGTAATGTTAATAGAAATGCGTGCCAAAAATTGATCTACAATAGGTTTGAATGCTTTCACAGATTGGAGAAGAAAGTCATAAAACCACCTCAAAGCATAGTCCTTGAGGCTCCTTAGAAATAATTTGGTCAAAAGTTTATCATTTGAATCATAATTAAGACATGCCATGTAGAAGGTTTGAATATGTTGTTCAGGATCACCCTTGCCATCACAAAATGTGAACTTAGGTGCAGTAAATCCAATTGGCAAAGGATATAGAGAGATCTCAAGTGTAAGAGGGTTATGCATTAAATATTGTGATTATGTATCATGTAAATACTTTGAAGCCTTTTGTTCAATGTTTGTAAACTTATCCTATGAGGCCTTTACGACTTGAAAGAGTGTTTAAATTGTAGGCCCAATGGGATTTTGATTAGAAATTTGAGAAGTCACCACAAGGGATGCAAACATGTTTTGAGTTGTAAACCATTGTCTTTTTTGAAACAATGGGCAAGTTCATAATAGATGTATCAATAGTAGTTTCATAGAACAAAGGTTGAAACACATAATATGTACCCCCATTGGATGTATTAAGTTGTAATGTGTTCAAGGGGAAGGATGTATCCACTAAATGTTTTGCATTTTTAGCTTCAAGTATAGTGTTTAAGATTTTATCAATATCTTCAGGGTTTTATCAAATTTGCTCGTGAAACATTACAATTGCATGCACTTGGTCATTATCTACTTGGTCATTTTCATTTGTTTCCAAATTTTCATTATTAGAATATTCTTTTATGATAACCGTATCAGGTGTTTTGCCATTGTCAACATGGGTATCATTATGATCTAAGGTATGATATCCCTCATTGGTTTGAGACATCTTGTACGGGTTGAAGGGAAGCCCAATATGTTCAATAAACACACCCCCCAATCTAAGGCTATGCCTAGGTTGTGTTGACCATTTTTGCCCAACAGGCCAAAATCAGTCCCCTTCTTCCCTTGCTATTCGAAGCCAGTCAATTTCGGGTTGCACGAGTTCAATCGGCGGGTTCATCATTTGGTTCAACCACTAGGTTCATCGGCCTTGGTTCAATCGGCTTAGTTCAATCAATCGACTCATCGGCAAGTTCATCGACACGCAATGTTGAACCATTGAACCATTTTTGATTCAATGGGTTGGTTCAACGGCTTGGTTCAAGGGGGCGTCCCAAAGTTGTAGGGTAGGTGCCCTTGTGGAGGGCAGCTCTGAGTCAAAAAAGCCCTTGCGGAGGGCAAGGAGCATTTCAAAGGAAGTCGAAGGGTAAGTTTTTGGAATTTTGTTTGAGGCCGAATTCTTTTAGACTTTTTATCTGAAGGAATTCCTTCAGACAAAAGGTTCGAAGGAATTCAGAGGAAGGGCACCAACATAAAGAAAAGCCAAAGAGCACGAAAGAAAAGGACAAGGGACTGAGATGATTCTTGCAGACTTTTTGTCTGTGGGAAAATTGTCCACATAAAATGTCTGCGGGAAAAAAGCCCGCAGAAAAGGCCCGATGAATTTTGCCAAAGATGGTGACGTCCCAAAAATCATCAAAATTAAGCACGCAAACTAGCTGTTGGGTTTTCAAGTGATAACAGGCGTGCAAACAATCACATTTTACACTAGGAAAGCCAGAGCATGGAAGGCACCAAGTGGCAACCGCGAAAGACTTTGACATGCTTTTTAAGAGCAGCAGAACGTGCCACGTGTCCCCTACAAGGCTCATCGGAAGCCGACAAGTGTCAACATTTGTGGGTTTCTCTTTTTGCTTCGTTATTCAAAGAGAAGATTGTGGTAGGCCCAAATGAGTTGTTAAGAGCTATGTGGAGCATTCCAAGTGTCAGCGTCTGCAAAGAACCAAAAGAGTCCTGAGAGTTTTTGTAAGGCAGCTAAAGGCTCTACAAAAGTGGCCACGTGTCACCTTCCACAAAAATCTCAAATTGCTTTGCATGACCCTCAAAGGACCCTCAAAGGTGAGTGGATGCCACCACGTGTCCTTGCTCGTCTCAGTGGAGTGCGACAAGTGTTTGCATCTGAAGCCTCAGGTCTCTCTTAAGCTTCAACGGTAGGCTTCTCTCAAAAGTAAGTGGAAGTGGCCACGTGTCAACTTCTGCCAGACTCTCAAAGGACCCTCAAAAGTAAGTGGATGCTACCACATATCCCATCATTAGCTTGGGAGAAGCTGCCACGTGTCAACGTTCGCATTTCAAAGCATCTTCTAAGTGCCCAAGCAGCAAACTATGACACGTGTCAAAGGCAGATGTGCTCTCAGCAAAAAAGGCCCAAGGAGTAGCAAAAGATAGCCTGAGGGATGAAGGAGATAGAGGAGGCAAAATAGCCAAGTGCAAAAGTAGACAAAGTGATCCAAGTGGCACGAGAAAGTGTTGACTCAAGTAATTATTCTAGTGGTTGACACAGTACCTGCCATGTAATCGTCAAGAGGTGCAAATAGTGAGTGGTGTGACCTATTTTCTTCAATATGCATTTATGAGCAGGCAAATGGTGCGGCTCATAATTTTGAATCCTGACAAGAGCTGACACAACATTATCTTCACGCGACTTCCTCATCCCAATGCTCAAAAAGCACACGGGTCACTTGTAAAAAGGGTGCCCAAATGGCCTCTTTCTTCCTCTATAAATTGTAAGCTTCTCATTTGAGAAGGGATCCATCCACTCTCAGCCTTAAGGCAAAACTCTGCCCAAAAATCTCTCGGGCTTGTAAGGCAGAGCTTTGCTAGATTTTACCTTCAATCAAGACTTAGCATTTTTACCTCCATTTGGACTTGCACTTACGCATATGTCTATGTTTTATTTTATGTCAAGTCATTGTCTTTGATGCTTTTCATAGAACGACTCCAGCATGTCTAATGCATTATGAGTTTCTCTTTTGCAGGTTTGCCAAAAGTGTCCCTAGAGGAGTGTAGGTGCCTATGAATAGGCTGTCAAAGTGTGTCTCAAAACACCTTTGATAGTTCCTTCCTCCCTGTATCTCCACCGACCCCTAACTCACTGACACATAAGATTTTTCCCACATCAGATGAAGTGTATGGGCGCTTCTTCCTGGTGAAAAGTGTATGTTCGAACCTGAGTGGATCACACTTTTCTGGTGTATCACCTTTTCATTTTTAGGCTTAGGTTTTGTTTTCAACATCTCTCTCTCCCTTTTCATCCCCCCCCTTTTTTCATTTTATTTGTTAGTAGTATGAGAAACCAGGGCCTAAAAGATACATTAGAGGGAGCTAGCCCTCATCTAGAGACTCTCCCCTCCAGCTTCGCCAGTCCCACAGGCGAGAGGGGAGTTTCCATTATTGCGTGTGGAAGGACGGGAGCTAGGCTTCCTACCCTGGGTGCAATCTATTGTGTCAACAATTTTTGGCACACCTGGTGGGACCAACTAGGACAAGTTGTGTCAAAAGAGTTAAAGAATTTTTGGTGTGTTCTTCAACCAACCAGCCTTTGGAGGCTTTTGCATCAACACCAATGATGACTCTGAGTTAAATCAACTAGTTAAGCAGTTCTGGTGCCATCAAAAATCACATTTTTGTATGTATAATTCCTTTACACAAAATCATGGACCTTGTATTCCTTCATATGACTATGATCAGACTCAAAATTTTTAGAGAATCGCCTCAAACAACTCTCCGAGTTACCCTCCAATGGTAAGGGAGGTGGCACTGGAGTTTGAGAAGCAGGTAATGGAAATAAATAGACTAGATGAGCAATATGGTTATTAGTAGGAGTTGATGTATAAAGAGGCATGTTTATTTAGGCAAGCTCAAACCTTGCAATCCATGGAAGAAGAGGTAGCTAAATGGAGGAATCCATTCATGCAAGACAATCAGCCTTGTGCTCCCCCTCCTATCCTAAAGAAAACCCCCTCTTGTACACCAAATCCTTTTTATCAGATGGCACTTGCTCACTCTAGCTCATCTGATGCATCAATCAACCTTACTCTTGACCCTGTACACCTAGCCTTCAAGCATCAAAGGGAACTAGAACAACCTCCCATGGAGATGAACCTTCTAAATTCCTTAGATTGTGAATCTTCCTTTGGGGGGAACATTATGAACCAACACATCTCTCTCGAAACTACTCCTACTCAACATGATGATGCTGGTGTCCTCCAAAAAAGACTTTTTGAGGATAATCTAGCCAAGCAGATTGAGGAATTAGAGGCTAAGATGAGACTGCTTGGAGAAAGAGAGATGGAGTTTTTAGACCTTGTAGAGGAGCTGACGCCATAAGACACCCCTTCCACCAATCCACAAGCTAATTTCAATATTGAGGAAGTGTTGGTAAAGTGAAGGGACAAAAATCAAAAAATTTTGGCCCAAGGTATGCCCCCTCCTATTCTAGAAAAAACTCCCTCTTGTATGCCAAATCCTTTTTATCAAATGGCACTTGCTCATTTTGGCTCATCCGATGCATCAATCGATCCTACCTCTAATCCTGTATGCCTAGCTTTCCAGCACGCCTTTTTTTAGATAGCTCTTCCTGTACATGAGCAGACCCTCCCAAATCTTCTCTAACCTCCTCAAGTCTTTCAACATGATCTCCAAATTCCAAGCTGGAAGAAGGAACATCATGAACCAGCTTAGGACCTTGAAGAGGATAAAGTTGCTGCCTGTTCACAGGAGCAAGATTCCAATCCCAAGATCATGAGTTGGAAGCAAACGGTGGAATCTTGGGGTAGAAAGGAAGAGGAGGAGAAAGGTTTTGCTCAAAACCTTAAAGAAGATGAGGCTGCCCCTGCTCTTGATAATGCTGGTGACCTCCAAGGAAGGTGCTTCCAAGAGGATATGGCTAAGAGAATTGCAGAGTTGGAATCCAGAGAGAGATTCCTTAGTCAATGTGTGATGGACGGTTCGGACCCAATGGCACATTCTATGTCTAAACACACCCCATCTACACATCCCCAAGAGAGATATCAGGCCACACCTAATATTGATGAAGTGCTAGCCAAGTGGAAGGAGGAGAATCATTTGATTCTAGCTCAAGGACTACCTCCTCTTCCACATGGGTTTAATCATTAGCTTCCCACTTGATCTGTTCTTAAGGAGGAACCTATTCTGCAGGAGGCGAGTGAGGAGCAGAAGATCCAATCTGTAGTTTCCCAAGAGGCTGTCATGAGTGACAACAAAGAAGAAATCATCATCGATGCTCCTTGTGAAGACCTCATCAGCAATGGAGAATACACAAGGCATACATACATGCAAATGTTCCAGCAGTATGAGGAGGAACATAAGCATGGTGAGCTCTCTTCCCCTCTGTTTGATGAACTTCCTTGCTATTTTGATGAGGAGGACCACTATGCCAAGGAGCCTGAGTTAGAGGAGGATCAAGAGAATATCTTTGAACATCTAGATATCCTGATCTTTGTGAAGGAAAAGGAGAGGTTTGTCTTCCTTGAGGAAAGCCTTGAAGAAGAAGGTTTTGAAGAGAGAGGTGATGTCTTGTGGGATGAGCAGTCAACTTGTGATTCCATTTCAAACATCACCACAGTCACCCTTCTTCAAAAAGGCCTTGAGGGAGCAGAGGATGAGTTTGACATGTTTTTCAATAAAGCAAAAGGGAACAAGTCAAACCATGATGCGTTGCAAGGGGATTATACACATTAAAGGGCTAACGGTGATAAGCCAACAGCCACTAATTTCTTGGTGAAGAGCACCAATATGAGGGACCAACATTTAACAAGCTTCTAAGGACAAGAAGAGTACATATATGTCAGAAGCATGTTCGATTATGATCCACTCGGATACAAGCCAAGCAAGGTGACAGGCAAGAAGAGCAGGTCACCAAAGCCTTTTCTCATTCAACCACTTATTTGGCATCATAAGTTCCCTAGCCAAG
The DNA here is from genome assembly GCA_037957365.1 of Torreya grandis. NCBI lineage: Eukaryota > Viridiplantae > Streptophyta > Pinopsida > Cupressales > Taxaceae > Torreya > Torreya grandis. Next base: position 1,039,257 of record JARHVA010003572.1, read on the forward strand.
AAGGGGACTTAAGAAAATTTCCCTTTGATCTAGGAGGGAGGCGAGAATACCTGGTTAGTTGTATATAGTAGTTTGCTTTTTGTTTTCTTTCTTGTTTTCCCTAAGTGCAGTTTGCACAAGTAGTGTTTTTAGTCTTGTGTGTGTTTTCCCTTTTGTCTGGGGTAAAAGGCTCATGATTGATTCTTGGATCTTTGGGGCTATTGCCAACCTTTCTTCAAAGTTTCATCTAACTCTATGCCCAATGGACTAGACGGCAACTGGTCTCTAAGTATAGCAAGCATGCTTCCCCTGGGAGTCGCCAATTTGTTGACCATTTTCGCCTAACAGGCCAAAATCAGTCCCCTTCTTCCCTTGCTATTTGAAGCCAGTCAATTTCAAGTTGCATGAGTTCAATCTATGGGTTCATCATTTGGTTCAACCACTAAGTTCATCGGCCTTGGTTCAATCGGCTTAGTTCAATCAATCAGCTCATCGACAAGTTCATCGGCGCGCAGTGTTGAACTGTTGAACCATTTTTGGTTCAATGGCTTGGTTCAAGGGGGCATCCCAAATCCAAAGGGCAGGTGCCCTTGCAGAGGGCAGCTCTGAGTCAAAAAATCCCTTGCAAAGGGTAAGGAGCATTTTAAAGGCAGCCGAAGGGTAAGTTTTTAGAATTTTATTTGAGGCTGAATTCTTTTAGACTTTTTGTCCGAAGGAATTCCTTCAAATAAAAGGTCTAAAGGAATTCAAAGGAAGGGCCCCAGCATAAAGAAAAGCCAAAGAGCATGAAAGAAAAGGACAAGGGACTGAGATGATTCTCGTAAACTTTATGTCCGCAGGAAAATTGTCCACAAAAAATGTTTGTGGGAAAAAAGCCAGCAGAAAAGGCCTGACGAATTTTGCCAAGGATGGTGACGTCCCAAAAATTGTCAAAATTAAGCACGCGAACTAGCCATTAGGTTTTTAAGCGATGACAGGTGTGCAAATGTCAAATTTTACACTAGGAAAGGTAGAGCGCAGAAGGCACCAAGTGACAATTGTGAAAGACTTTGACATGTTTTTTAGGAGCAGCAGAACGTGCCACGTGTCCCCTGCAAGGCTCGACAAAAGCTGACAAGTGTCAACATCCACAGGTTTCTCCTTTTGCTTTGTTATTCAAAGAGAAGACTATGGTAGGCCCGAATGAGTTGTTAAGAGCTATGCGGAGCATGCCAAGTGTCAGCATCTGCGAAGAACCAAAAGAGTCCTTAGAGTTTTTCTAAGGTAGCTAAAGGCTCTACAGAAGCGACCACGTGTCGCCTTCCACAAAAATATGAAAATGCTCTGTGTGACCCTCAAGGGACCCTCAAAGGTGAGCAGATGCCACCACATGTCCTCACCCGTCTCAGCAGAGTGTGACAAGTGTTTGCATCTTAAGCCTCGGGTCTCTCTTAAGCTTCAATGATAGGTTTCTCTCAAAAGTAAGTGGAAGCAGCCATGTGTCAACTTCTACCTAACTCTCAAAGGACCCTTAAAAGTAAGTGAATGCTTCCATGTGTCCCATCATCAGCTCAGCAGAAGCTACCACGTGTCAACGTCTGCATTTCAAAGTGTCTTCTAAGTGCCCAAGTAGCAAACTATGACACGTGTCAAAGGCGAATGCACTCTCATCAAAAAAGGCCAAAAGAGTAGCAAAAGATAGCTTGAGGGACGAAGGAGATAAAGGAGGAAAAATAGTCAAGCACAGAAGTAGACAAAGCAATCCAAGTGGCACAGGAAAGTGTTGACTAAAGGAATTATTCCAGTGGTTGACGTAGTACTTGCCATGCGATCATGAAGGGGTGCAAATAGTGAGCGGCGTGACCTGTTTTCTTCAATATGCATTTATGAGCAAGTAAACGATGAGGCTCATAATTTCAAATCCTAATAGGAGCTGACACAACATTATCTTCAGGTGGCTTCCTCATCCCAATGCTCAGAAAACACATGGGTCACTTGTAAAAAGGGTGCCAAAATGGCCTCTTTCTTCCTCTATAAATTGTAAGCTTCTCATTTGAGAAGGGATCCATCCACTCTCAGCCTTAAGGCAAAACTCTGCCCAAAAATCTCTCGAGATATTCATGCAAAACTCTGCTAGATTTTACCTTGAATCAAGACTTAGCATTTTTACCTCCATCTGGACTTGTACTCACGCATATGTCTATGTTTTCTTTTGTGTCAAGTCATTGTCTTTGATGCTTTTCATAGAATGACTCCAGCATGTCTAGTGCATTATGAGTTTCTCTTTTGCATGTTTGCCAAAAGTGTCCCTAGAGGAGTGTAGGTGCTTGTGAATAGGCTGTCAAAGTGTGTCTCAAAACACCTTTGATAGTTCCTTCCTCCCTGTATCTCCATGAACCCTTGACTCACTGACACATAAGAGTTTTCCCACATCAGATGAAGTGTATGGGCACTTCTTCCCTGTGAAAAGTGTATGTTCGAGCTTGAGTGGATCACACTTTTCTGGTGTATCACTTTTTCATTTTTAGGCTTAGATTCTATTTTCAGCATCTCTCTCTCCCTTTTCATCCCCCCCTTTTTTCATTTTATTTTTTAGCAGTAGGAGAAACCAGGGCCTAAAATGTACATCAGAGTGAGCTAGCCCTCATTTAGAGACTCTCCTCTCCAGCTTCACCGATCCCACAGGCGAGAGGGGAGTTTCCATTGTTGCGTGTGGAAGGGCGGGAGCTAGGCTTCCTGCCTCGAGTACAATCCACTGTGTCAACAAGTTGCATGCAAAATAGTACCAATAGAAAATGAAAAAGCATATCAATCTAAAACCCTAGTTGGTTTAAAACCCTGGGAATCATAAAAAATTACATTCACATGGTTGGGTTCACCAAATGTTTAACCCTAATTTGGATTATGGAATACTACTCGGGTATATATGATTAAGGATATAGAAATGATAAGGCACAAAGGTGAATATTATATCTTCAACAGGCTGATTAATGTGTTAAACTCAAATGTACCATATGTTAAATTTATTAAACTGAGATATGATATTAATGGAAAGTATAACTATGCCAAATATAGAAATGACATAAAAGCAAGACTTATCTAGTTCTGATGTTAATGTAGATCTGGATCTGGTATAGGCAAAAATTAGGTAGAAAGATGGTTCTAAATTAATCATTAGATTTTGGATATGTTACCTCTGGCTCTTTGAACAGTTGCGTCAACCTAGGATGGTTGTGTTGACATTAGTGTCTGGGTTTAACACTAGTATTATTTATGAAATATCAGTTGAAATAGGATGTAACCACCTAGATGCTTCTAGATTCAGCTTTACCTTCACTCTAGTGCATTTAGATCTGGGTCATAGACTGTTGCTTCTGGTGAAATGGCAAAACCCTAGCTTTCATCTTCCATGTGACCTTGGAGAAAAAGGGGTTAGTGGGCACACAATTTTGAGTTTACCTTCAAGGATCCCATTGTCAAAGGGTGATACTTACACATCCAATACTCCATAAGAGGGCCTCATATTCATGTAGTTATCCCCTACATGTTGGCTTGTGTGTGAATCATGCAACATGTGTAAAGCAAATCTAATGGTGACCTAGCTTGTAACTTGGAAAATAAGACCTTATGATTGCCCTTTAGTACTTTAGACATGTAACTGGGTTGTTCATTTAACTGATATGAGACTAAGGTAGAATAAGAAAGCTTTTGGTAACTTGAGTTCTCTTTTAGTCTGATTGTTAGGTGAGGAATGAATGAGATTTGATATTGTATTTATACCAATCCTATCAGGGGATAACTCGCATTAAAGCACTTAGGCCAACCATTGTAATACATTTCATTTACAAATTGGATGACTTTAGGGCACTAGACACTTGTGTCAAGGTAGGACAATAATGTCATCACTATTGTCTGTTCCAAACTTTAGTGTACAGGGAGAAGGAGAGCAAGAACAATCTCATAACTTGTAGAGGTGTAAGATAAGTACATTTTAAGCATTTTGGGAAATATGGGATGTCTGTGTCATCAATATAAGGCTGGTCAGACTAAGAGATAGTCCAAGGGGCACAAGATAGAGTAGACGTGAGGATTTTAGAAGAAAGGCATGTGTAGAATTAAGAGGAACAACAAAGATTTGAGTTTTCCAAGTGTACAAGATTGGATATGTTACCTCTGGCTCTTTGAACAGTTGCATCAACCTGGGATGGTTGTATTGACATTAGTGTCTGGGTTCGACACTAGTATTATATATGAAATATCAGTTGAAATAGGATGTGACCACCTAGATGCTTTTAGATTAAACTTTACCTTCACTCTAGTGCATTTAGATCTGGGTCATAGACTGTTTCTTCTGGTGAAATGGCAAAACCCTAGCTTTCATCTTCCATGTGACCTTGGAGAAAAAGGGGTTAGTGGGCACACAATTTTGAGTTTACCTCCAAGGATCCCATTGTCAAGGGGTGATACTTACACATCTAATACTCCATAAGAGGGCCTCATATTCATGTAGTTCTCCCCTACATGTTGGCTTGTGTGTGAATCATGCAACATGTGTAAAGCAAATCTAATGGTGACCTAGCTTGTCACTTGGAAAATAAGACCTTATGATTGCCCTTTAGTACTTTAGACATGTAACTGGGTTGTTCATTTAACTGATATGAGAATAGGGTAGAATAAGAAAGCTTTTGGTAACTTGAGTTCTCTTTTAGTCTGATTGTTAGGTGAGGAATGAATGAGATTTGATATTGTATTTATACCAATCCTATCAGGGGATAACTCACATTAAAGCACTTAGGCCAACCATTGTAATACATTTCATTTACAAATTGGATGACTTTAGGGCACTGGACACTTGTGTCAAGGTAGGATAATAATGTCATCATTATTGTCTATTCCAAACTTTAGTGTACAGGGAGAAGGAGAGCAGGAACAATCTCATAACTTGTAGAGGTGTAAGCTAAGTACATTTTAAGCATTTTGGAAAAGATGGGATGTCTGTGTCATCAATATAAGGCTGATCAGACTAAGAGATAGTCCAAGGGGCACAAGATAGAGTAGACGTGAGGATTTTAGAAGAAAGGCATGTGTAGAATTAAGAGGAACAACAAAGATTTGAGTTTTCCAAGTGTACAAGATTGAGGTGCTACATAATTACAAAATATCATCTACATGTAAACATTATTTTTGAATTATACAACACCTCAATCTTGTACACTTGGCAAATACAAACCTTGGTTGTTCCTCTTAGTTCTAAACCTTTTCCCACTACTAAATGGATCACATCTTCTGTCTCTCCATGCCTATTGCTTATCTCTTAGTCTAACCAATGTTATTCCGATGACCCATATGTTTTATCATGCTCATAATGTTATAAACCTACTTATCTTTTGTTTCTACAAGTTCTAGACCCATTCATGTTTTCTATTTGCCAGGACAATTGTGTCCTGATAAGATGCCTACATCAACACAAATGTCATACCCCACCGTAAGTTTCTAGTGCCTTAAACTCATCTAATTTGCAAATGAAACATATACCTATCATAAAACCAAGTGCTTTAATGTGAGATATTTCCAAAAGGGATTACACACACACACACACACACACACACACACACACACACACACACACACACACACACAAGAGAAACCCTCATTCATTCCTCACCTTGCAGAGACCAAACAACTCATGAGGCAACTTACCAAAAGCATTCAAGTGAGCAAAGCTTCTATATTTCCCCCTATTTCCATATTAGTCACATGGAAAACACATCTACAAGTGTAAAGTATTAAAGTAGTAGCCCATAAGCCATATTTATCAAGTTATAAGCTAGGTCGCTATTATATTTGCTTATCACATATTGCATGCTCATGCACAAAAAGCCCACATGTAGGGAAGAACTAAGGCCCTCTTTAGAGTAGTGGTTATATAGGTAACACCCACTGATAGAGGGGTCTTTAGGGTTATCTTAAAATTGTGAGCCCACTAACCCATTTTTTTCATAATCACTATGAAGATGAATAACTAGGGTTTTAGGTATTCAACAAGAGTGATAGTCCATGAGCCAATACTAAATGCACTAGAGTGAAGGTGACCCAAAACGCAAAACATACTAGGTGGTCACATCTAGATCCAATAGGTATTTTATACTAGATACTTGTGTCCAAGTTAGACAAAAACATCAATGCAATCCTCCAAGATCAATTTAGGTGTTTGAGGTCACAGAGGTCAACTTTCCATAATCTGATGACCGATTTAGAATCCAAAATCTAGTCTATTTCTAATCTATTTCATATCATAGTTGAGTGTGCATAATAATACATTTAAGTACCATTCTTTTCCATTTATTGCAATATCAATCATTGGTTGTAGTTATTATTTTTAACATATCTCAAAATATAAATTCAAAATATTATTTATCTAAGTTTATAAATTAATTAGCCTACTATAAAGATATTTTATCACCGTTACGTACTGTAGACATAAAAAATCCACACACCATGACTCTAAATGTCAAAATTCCCCTAGCCTATCTCAGGACCCCCTTGGGACCAATCTGACCCTTTGACCCCTAACTGAGCCTAACCTATGATCAGTTTGCCTAATTGACCTAACCTACCCATTTACCCACTTTGACTCACCCTCGACTGTTGATGGTCAAGATGATCGTTGACGGTCTCAATGACCGTTGACAATTAGGGTGCACCTCCTTAACCATAAACATGCAAGTCACCCCGCCTTGCTTTCCTAAAAATAGTTTGTCTTAATCCACATGTGAGCCATTACATGAGTGAGTTATAATTAGGACCAATTAACATCTTATTACAACTCTCTTACCTTGCCTATAAGAAGAGGGGAGTATGGAGGTGAAATGTATCTGCAATTATTATCAAGAGTTTGTGCATCTAGAGTTCCTTTATCTTATAGGTCAATCATCATGAGTAATCTAGCGATCCAGCTATCATGTCAGAGATAAAACTTACCACCATAGCTGGACCAAAGTTTTAAGTACCATAACTCTATCGAAATCATGTTAGACTCCACCAATGAGTCGACCACCTCAATCAATCATCTGATCAACATTCTACAAGATAAGTATTCATTTTTAGTATTCAACTGCTTTATTTGCTTTTACACTCAACCCAATACCAACCCATCTCTTAAAATCCAACATTATGATCCCATTAATCAACCATTTACCAACCCATATCTACACACAATAACCATCGATGATTGTCTAAACCATCGACGTTCTGCCAAACTACCGACGGTCACCGTAACTATCGACGGTCACATCAATCATTGATGTAGGAAATAACAATAAGTTATTTTCACCTACCTACCCTTAGCCCAATCTAATTTTTTGTGTCCCTGCCTATTCATAGACCTCCACCTAATTTTTTGAAATAGACCCAAGCCATTTAACACTAGTATTAATTTGTTTATTGTTATATTAGTCATTTATAGTCTATTTATTTAGCAAGTATTTCTTGTGTTCAATTTTAGTACCTTTTGATTGTTGATGGAAGTACTTTCTATTTTGTTTATGAACTTTATTGTTTAAAACATGTGGATTGACAGCCCCCAAGAAAGCTCTTGCTTCTGAGATCTAGCTAACGCTAGGCAATCCAATCAGTTATTTATCTAACCAACTATTTGCGTTAGTGTTGTCTTATTTGTAGGTCATCCTGCCAAGCCAAAAAGGAGTTCTTCACAATCATCTGATTTAATACATACGTAATCAAATAGGTTTTTCAACCATACCCATAATTAGTTTCTTCTTCTTCCTTTTGAAATTGAAATTGAAATTCACTGAAACATTCTAGCATGTTCGATGGGACCTTAAGTCTTTACTTTGTATTTATTTATTTTGCATCTATATGCTCTTCTTCATTCTATGCTCTGAAACAAATTTTGTTTTTGGGGTTTATAATGAAGTGCATACATTGATTGCTTGCAAGTTTAGCTCGCATAGTTTAACTTAAAGTAAGGTAATCATATCGTAGCATCACTTTTGTTGCAACACTAAAGCAAACAATTTTCATCACTTAAATATCAAACAAACTTGAGACAAGGCCCGACTAGGATTACATCACCTAAAGGTAACCTTACCCTTTCTTGATGATCTTATTTGGAGGTTATTACCAAGGGGAGAACCAACTCAACTCTTTGGTTGAGTATAAACTCTAGAAATCAGTATATATTGGCTAAGCACCTGATACCCTTATTGTTGTGGTGTGTGAAGTGAGGGGCTAGGCCCCAATACTAAGCCACATATTAACTCCTAATACAGATCTTTTAAGCACCTAAACAACTTAGAACCAACCTTGGATTGCTTCTATAGTACTTGATCTAGAAGCGAACTTCTAGCACACATTCTCATAACTTAAGGCATAAGCCACAAGTGACATTAAAATTAACCATAGGATTTTAACGTACTCTAGTGTGTGTTGGATTTCCTTGATCATTTTCTTGCTTGCTCTCTATTTGAGTTGTAATATTTTTTGTGTTTTCCTCTCATCCTACTTGCATGGTTCTTACTCATCAACAACAAAGGGACTTAGCAAGTTAGGACCCATATATAGATTATCCAGTCTCCTCTACCTCTTCATCTATGGAGTATATCTGAAATGTTGAGAGTTCTTATCATTCTAACACTTCTAGTGTTCTTCAGGTAATCTCCCAAGGTGATCTAGACTTTATTTCCTTTTTGGATAATAACCCAGTAGCCTTGCAACATTATCTTAACATAGTAGCTCATCGTGCACCCATTTTAGTATCACCTACCGATCCACCCTATGGCATGCCATTAGGAAATTTAGGCAACTCTTTTGTTTCCACTATCACTACCCAACCATTAGCTACTCAGGTATCTACCTCAATAGGCAACCCATCTGACACAACCATGTAGAACTAACTAGCTCAACCTTTTAACACCTAAACACCTCATAGTTTGACTAATAATTCTTCCAACACAACTACCACCCAACCTTTACAAACCCATACTCTAATTATTGTTGGAGTACCCACTACCACCATCACTACCATTCCTCTGGTTACCTCCACTCAGCTTCAAAATGTATTGGCACCCATAACTTCTACCTTACCACATGTTACCACCAGAGTTACCACTTATCCGTTGCCTACAACTCAGTCATCTATGCCCACTCATTAGTACATACCCTCTACCTAACCACTCATGACCACATATTCATATGTGGCTTCAACCAAACCACCTATGACCACTTACCCATATGTGGTGACTTATTAACCTCTAGAAAATTATCAATATGTCACTCAACCTCAAGCACAATACATACCTTACAACCCTTTAGGTGTACCACCCCAAATAGACATAATGAAGATGCTCATGGACAAGATGATAAATCTAGAGTCATCCATCTCTAGGGCTCACAATATCCTATCCTATGACAAGATATATTATGAGCCCATCCACCCATCTATGCCTATCAGGCCATATTCTCCTCTGGGAACTTCCCATGTTCTCCAAGTTTCAGAGTAAGGAGGATCCCTAATAACACCTTATGGCATTCATGCATTCGGTTTATTTGATTGCCTATGATGATGCCTTCCTTCTCCATACTTTTCCTATCTCTTTGGTAGGACTGGCATTAAATTGGTATAGTGCCTTAACCAAGCATTCCATCTTCTCCTTCACACAGTTGGCTCAAACTTCTTGTATAACTTTTTGATAAATATCTCCAAGAAAGTTTCTATCACTAACCTCTACTCTATCTAGCAGTTTGATGATGAATCTATTGCCAACTTTGTAGCTCATTAGAGGAGCCTAATCAATCAACTTTCCTTTTCCTTACCTCAATCCAAACTTAGAGCTTTTTTTTGGGCATGTGCCAAGCACATCTCTTCCACATTGCATGTTCAGAGCTTTCAAAATTTTTGACGAAGCTTTCACCATGATGCGTAAGTTAGAGAACAAAGCCATTGATGAAGGAAAGCTAAAACTAAAAAAGAAGAACTCTACCTCGAAAACCAATAAGGCTTCCTCCTCTAAATCAAATAACCAAACCAACACCAAGACCAAAACCAAGGGATCTACGAATGCGATTGTCCTTAGTGTCACTTCCCCATCATCTACCAACCAAACAAATTCTTTTTGTTCCTCAAAGCAAAACATGAAAAACCAAAATCGGAACACCTAGAAGCAATTTACTACACTTGGAGAATCCTATGCTTTAATCTTGGAGAATCTATTGAAAGCTAATATCATACAACTTCCCCTATCAAACCACCTATGTGCCTTCCATTGAGTGATAGGGCATGACGTTAGTAGGTGCAACACCTTCAAAAACATTGTCCATTCTCTCATTAACAAGGGTGAGCTTGTGTTAGATAACCCCAATGCACCTCAAAACTAGGGCCTTGACATCTTTAGGTAGTTTTTCCCCAATCATGTGTCTATATAGAACAAGAGCAACATGTTTGAGTGCTCTCACGATGCCCATACTATTAACATGGTTCTTAGCACACTCACTGTTAAAGATCCTATTGACCAACTTACCTATTCCTCATCCTATCTATGTATTGAGGTAGTAGAGTTACCTTCTCCTCTTTTGGAGACCCAAATTGAGGAAGCCCCATATCTCCTCCTTTGCTTATTGAGATAGTGGAGCCACCAATCCCTCTTTCGACTGACATATTGAAATGAACACCCATTTTACCTTCTCCCTTAACCACTAAGCAATTCCTACCCCTTAAGAGATCCTCCTCGAAGAGGAAGCCCCTAAGTTTACACCTCACATAGAGGATTCACCCACTCAAACCTTGCGTCCTTTGATTGAAGAAAAGGGCAAGGTTACCACCCCTTTGTCTCAACCTATGGATTTATCCTTTAGGTCCACTATCCAGGGAATAACACCTACCTACAAACCCTTCTCTAGGTTAGTGTAGAAAATATAATTTATCTCCTACTTTAACACGGATCGAGCCACCTTCTAGGAATAATTAGGGCTACCTTATATCACCCAATAGGAACTTACAACCCTGCCTTTAGCAAACCAAGCCACTACTTCTGTTATCTGATCTCCTACCCTATCAACTGAATTAATAACAACTACTGCCAACCCAGCGATTCCTAAGCCATCCAAAACACCTAAATGCCAAACAACCAAATCACCTTCTTTAAGCAAACCAGTCAAGCCAACCAAGAACCTCAATACCCTCCCTAAATAGAGTCTTAACCACCCATATGTGAAGGTAGAGCTTACCTCATCGAACGCAACAACCAAGCACCAACCCAAATCAACCAAGGGAGTAGAGATACCAAAAGGCCAAAGAGCCAAACTCCTACCTCCCTCCACCTTGACTTCTATCTTGGGGCCTCATCCCTCTACTCTGATTAGAAAGCCGATTGTCCTAACCAAGATCTGATCATCATTATTGGTTACACCAGTGTACTTACTATCAGAAGCACTTATTTTCACTTAACCATCAATAACCAAGCTACCTATCCCAAAACCTCCTACCTCTACTTTCTCAACCACTACCTTACCAAAATCAAAACCACCAACCAAACATGCTACCTTACCTAAACCGTTTATCACAAAACCCACTCTTGAAAGGACCCCTACCTTACCAACCTAGACCAAAACCCCAAAACCCTCTCGACCTTTAGCCGAATCCTACTCTACCATCTTAAAAAATTTACTATAAGCTTCTTGCTTAGCCTTACCCCCTATCAGGCCATTCAACCCTTTTGATTCAAAACCCACCTGGTATAATGACCACCACATGTGCTCCTATCATAGCACACTAGGGCATGACACAGAGAACTATAAGGCTCTCTAAACCATTATACACTATATCTATGATGAGGATGATCTTTTAACAAATGAACCTTCCATGAACCCATTATTAATCCAACAACCAACAATCACTAAGTAAAACCTACCTATTCCTCCACTCTCACCTTAGAGTGATGAAGAGCCTAACCAATCTCCTACCCTAATTCCCTCCTCTATCCATACCATTCATGTCATTACAAGAGAAAATTAGAAGGATAAGGGGAAGGCCAAAGTGTCCATCCCATGGACATACCCATCTTTTACTTCCCAACCAAACCCTACCCAAACACCTTCATCCAAACCCAAGGTATCTATCTTAGGTGCCTCCCAATCCAACCCCTCTAAAATTCCATCAAAAGAGTGTTTCTAAAATAACTTCACCAAACCTCAATGAATATGAGCTTATATGAGTTGATTACCACTTCACCTCTCCATCTCTAAGCAATGATAGAGGCATTGCAATTGGTAGAGGTCCTATTATAGCTTGAAATTGCACCCTTGTGAGAGAGTTCTTCATGCTCCCTCACTTCTAGCTATAACCATAGAGATAACCTCAAGATTTGGGTATCTTATGGTGAGGTTGAACCTCTAAGATTTTTAATGAGGCTAGTTCCTCAGGTGCTTCACTTTTGCTCTTCCTCCAATTATTATCCTCAAGGGAATGGATTGGCTGAGTCCACAAATAAAAATTTACAAAGGATTATCAAGAGGACCAGGAAGGAGAATCAAAGGATGTGGCACACTAAGTTAAAGATAGCCTTATTAGCTGATCGAGTAACTCCTAAAGCTGTTATTGGTAATTCTCCATATGTTCTAATATATGGAAGGGAGGCCAAGTACCCATTTCCCTTGAGCTGCCTACATTAGAGCTAGCCCATTAGCTAGAGCTGGTGGAAGATGAACCCATGAATGTGAGATTGGTATAATTCATAGAGCTTAAGGAGATAAGGGACCTTGTAATGAAGATGTTAGAGGCACATCAAGCTCAGGTCTAAAAGGCTTTTGAAAAGAGAGCTAAAACAAGGACTTTTAAGGAAGGAGACCTGGTTCTCAAACAAGACTCAAAAAAGGCCAAACCAAGCAACCATACCAAGTTTGACAGCTTCTAGAGTGGCCCTTATTTGATCCATAAATGTATACATTACAACACTTTTTAGCTCACCCAACTTGATGGGGAGTTATTACCCATCCTAGTTAATGGAATTCATCTAAAGTTGTGTTATTAGAAGAGTTTGTAGCCATTGATGTTATTGTACATTTTGTATAGCTTTTCTTTTTTTTAAGTGCCTTGCACACATCCATTTCAGTTGAGTGTTTTTCCTTCCCTAAGTGCCTTGGGCACAATTTATTTTATTTTGATTGTTCTTATTTCTCAAAGGGAGATTTCGAAAAAAATCCAGCTTCATAGAAAAGTAGTGACTCCATGTCCAATGGATCAAGCAAAGGAAATGAGCTGGGTTCTCAAGCATAGCAGGCATGCTTTGTTGCGAATTGCCAAAAATGTTGGCAATTTTTGGCCCACATATCAAAATTTGCCTAAGTATGAAAAAGGGAGATTTTAGACAAGAAAATGGCAAGTCTTTGGGAGGACTTTGGGTTTTACAGTAGCGATAACTTCAGGTTTCTAAGGGCACAATGCAAATCGAGTTTTCATCAAAGCTTAAATTTTAAAAGTTTTATAAGTAGAAGCAATTTAGATTTACAAACCTGAGTTACTCATGGACAGTGTATTTTGGGTTCTCCAAGGAGAACTACTTGATTACTTCATAAGTTGTGAGCAGTCAGAAACCTAAAATAAGTAAAAGGGCTTGACAAACCTGATTTGGTCTTAAAAAATAGTGTTCCTCAAGTTATTCAAAAGATGAGTCTTTTGCAAAGAACTCAAAGGTACACTTCATTGTTGGAAATATTGTCATTGATGTCAAAGGTCTAGCATTATTGATAATAAAGGCCCCATTACATTTGTTGTTGTTTGTAATTATTATATCTTGGCTAATGTGAGTTAATATTTATTTAATATTAACGAATATATTTTTGGTTTCATATGAGACAAAATAAGGGCCCATGAAGAAGTCAAAGAGCCACAGGGCAAAGACAAAAGAAGGATGGGACACATTTTTCCCATAAAGGGTCATTTTGGGGAATTCCAAGAGTCACCAAGTGAAGACAAAAGAGGAAGGGCACAATTTCTCATGAAGGGACACTTTAAGGAATACAAAAAGTCACCAATATAAGGATAAAAGAGGGAAGGACGTTTTTGCTCATGAAGGGTCACCACATGACTTTCAAAAGGCAAGGATATGAAGGGTCATACAAGTTTGGTGCCATTTTCCATGAGGATTGAAGGGTCACAAAGGGGGAAGGCCAAAGGTCATTTGAAAAGCTATAAATAAAGACTTGAGAAGCCATTTGTAATATGAGAAAGAGAGGTTGATTTGATATTGTAATATCTAGCTTAGAAGAGTATTGTGAGAGATGAATATGATTTGTATTTGTTATATCTAGCTTAGAAGAGCAAAGGTGAGAGAGGAAAGAGATGTTGTAATGAACTATCATTTGTTGAGATAGCAACATTGAGAGATAGTTGTGGTATACACAAAGGGGTTGGTGCTCTTGTGGGTTGGTGCTCATGAATAGTTGTTGGGTTGGTGTTAGGCAAAGGGGTTGGTGCTCCTATGGGTTGGTGCTCATGAATTGTTGCTGGGTTGGTGCTCAGTAAAGGGGTTGGTGCTCCTATGGGTTGGTGCTCAACAAAGGGGTTGGTGATCCTGCAAGTTGGTGCTTGTGAATATTGTTTGGGTTGGTGCTCATTCATATACTTGAGATTGTTCTTCATGTTTTTTCCCACATTGGGTTTCCACGTTATATTTGGTGTCTCTCTCTTGTGTGGTGTTTATTGTTTTAGTTTTATTGCATATCTTGAATGTTTGATTAAGTGTAATTTGATTAAGGGAAAGTTTTATAAGATATATGATACACTGATTCACCCCCCATCTCAGTATATCCCATGCTTAACATTCATAAATCTAAAGGGATTTTTATTCTTTAAGTAGACAATTGCTAGTTTCTCAAAGGGTATGTTACCCTTCAGGAGAACCATTTTAAAATTCCTAAAGGGTATCTTTACATTCAGGAGGATCATTTGTGGAAATTCTAGGGGACATGCAGAAAGCCTGAAGGGTCTCTTACCATTCGAGAAAGTTCATTGTGAAAAGCTTAAAGGGTAGTTTTCAAAGATTGATGCAGACAAAAAGTCCAAAGGAATTCTTTTGGACAAATTGTCCAAAGAAATTCCTTATGGAGATTTGCCCAAAAGAAATAAGCTGAGAATGAAGCTCGAGACCAAGTGTCCAAAGGAAATAATGGGCCAATGGATGTTAAAATCAAGATATGCTACTAGTCAGTGGAAGCAACTGGGTTTGAAAAGCCTGAAGTCTTAAGGCTTGGGAAACATCAAGTGAGAAGACTTCAAGATGGACAAGCTCGAAGTAAGTAGGCTTAGAAAACCTAAATTACTTTGCATAGACTAAATTACGTTTCTCCAAGTACTTGGGAAAGCCTGAAGTTGGAGATGCCAAAGACCCTTAGTTACTCTACATAGAGTAAATCATAATTCTCTAAGTGCTCAACTTAAGTTGGGTCCAAAAATGCAAGAATCATGATGCAATGAATGAAAGGCTGCTACATGGCATAAGTTGGAGTAGAAAAGTCCTATCAGTATAAGTGGCATAAGGATGAGCAATGAGCATGAGAGGGTCCAATTAGTTGGTATTTGGAAGTTATGAAGGCTCTCATCTACCATGGTTCGCTACCTATAATCACCGTTGACACTTAAATACCTCATGCTAAAAAGAGACGTCCCAACTGCTCATAACATGGCTTCTCAGAAGCACCAAAAGAAGGTTTTAAAGATGGGAAGGGATTGAGAGGATTGTCAAGTGATCTTAGGCGGTGTATTTAGGGGCAAGAAGGAAGTGCAACATCATAATTCCTACCATTGGCAACTTTTTCTTTCTTCCCCTTCTCTCTTCCCCCTTTTATATATAAATAGAGGCCTTGGAGCTAGGAAAATGATCCTCAGACTGGTGATAGAATCACTTTGTGAAAATCACTGTGTAATAGACCTTTAAAGGAATAAAGATTATTTTACCTATCTCTTTATCTAAAAATTATGCTAAGTTAGCTTGTGCACAATAGCATTGTGAAGAAGCATCCTTCCAACCTTATTGTCCTTTCTTTCTTATTTTTAGGTGTTTTCCAATCAGTTGCAGGTCTAAACTTGAGCTTTTCTACCATCAATGGATGCGTAATATAGATTTATAAATCTCTTTTTGCTTCACGCATGGTTCAGTGAACCTAGTTTATGAAATATTTATGCAAGTTAACTAGTTAGGAGGTTGTGTAAGAAAACTTATCCTATGTTGAATTAGTGTCATTCCTCAGACCAAGTGGATCACTTACTTTTGGTGCATCACCTCCCTTAGCTTAGATTTATTTTCAAGTAGTCCTCCTATCCCTTTTCTTTAGCTGACAATAGATTTTAGTGTGAGATCAAGATCTGAAGTGAAGCACAGGAAGAAATAGCCTCATAAAAAAGCCTAAAGGTTTAACTTCAGCATAGGATACCCACATCTTGAGGTTGTCCGCATGCTTATAGTTTGAAGTGAGGGAGCTTGAAGAACTCTCTCACAAGGGTACAATTCCGAGCTATAACAATTTTGGCATGCCCAGTGGGACTACTACCATTTCATTATAATTTTCATGAAAGATTGGTCAAATTTGATGTTGTTTTGATCATTTGACAATAGTGGTAGCATTCATTGTTTAGCCTTTGGTGACTCCAAAGAACACCCAACTATCTAGTGGTAGAATAGTAGCTACCTTTCATGCCAAAGGTGACTATAAGATCAATTTTTGTAGGTATTCCTTTTGAGTTTGGTGAATTATCTTTAAACTCAGCAAGAAGGTTGAGGTTCACCCATACTCACCCTTACGTAAGAAGTTATCCTCCTAAACTAGTGATAAAGTATACCTACGCAAGAAGATATTTATCAACCCCTCTTGCTGCTATGATTCCCCAAAGAGCTTTTATGGGCTTCAGCAGCCAAAGCCCTTTGAACTTACCATAATATGATACTATACTAGTAGTATCCCTCAAAAGTGTTCTTTATTACATAGGAGACTAAGCTATAACTCCTACTGAGCACATAATAGACATAGCCAACTTTTGCAACATTCACAATATCATAGTGGAGAACATGGATGTTAGGATACTAGATGTATCAATCAAATAAAAGGCTTTGGATTGGTATAGGGGCCCAACTTGTAATTCTATCCACTCATGGGATGAGTTGGGAAAAACCCTATGTAAAAGGTTTATAGATAAGAGTGATCATCTGTCACTTGCAGATTAGTTAACCACAATCAAGAGAGCTCCTCATGAAGTCATGCAAGACTTTAATACAAGATTTCAGATGGCATGGGATAGAATTCCAGTAGCTGTTAGACCATCTTCAAACTTTGCTTTCTTGTATTACTTGAAGGCTCTCAATAGTGACATAGCTTTAATGATTCAGTCTATGGGAGGAGACATACTGTCAGATGCTTATGAAGTGGCCATCAAGGCATAAAATTTTCTAGTTTAGGCTTGCAAGCTTATGCCTCTTTTTCTATAGATTAGACCACCTCCTACAATCATTCCTCCACTTAATGTTATACTTCCAATGCCAACAGTTATTGTTGTGCCTTCTCCTAAGCAAGAGAAGGCCTCTACTAGTGGATCCAATGACTCCCAAGAGCATAAGAATTACTTGGAATTGAAAAGCATGATCCAATCCTTAGGGAATGATGTGGTCAATGTCAAGAGGCAACAAACTTACAAAAAGCCTTGTGAAGATTAGTATTAGCCTCATCAGTAGAGTTATCAAGCTAATAGGCCACCCTACAAAGAAAGTTTCCAAGGATAAGGGCAACCTAACTATGCTAGGGAGCATAATTATAATTTGAACACTACAGGCCCTTCCAATTCCTTGGTCCTGATTCAGAGCAATGTGGCATATAAGGCTAAAGGAAAAATGCCTTAGATTCATTCTTTTAGATAATTCATTATCTAAACTAATGGCTCCAATCAAGAATTCAATGGTCAATGACAACAGGTTGTTACTTATGGATATAACTAGGCTCTTATGGCCCAAAGCATAGAGGTGCCCACGCTGACGAAGCAAGAGCAGCCTCCATAAGAATAAGGCTAAGGTCAGGGGTCAAACCATCTTGAAGCCTCAATGGTCATTAGTGAGTAAGAGGATTCATATGCATCTAATCAGTGAGCCACCCCCAGTCTGGCTCACATCCCAGTCTTAGGAAACACAATGTTTAAGAGAAGGAAAATGGGTGATAATTAGGTAGCTTTCAAAAACCTTTTGTCACCATTCCTTCACTGATAAAGCTAGTAATCGTTACTCCCAAAACCCAAACAAAAGTTAGGGGTATGCCAATCTACATTATGGAGCAAATGAAGAAATCTAGTGTGAGCATATGAATGTGGGACATGTTTTTTATGCCTGGCCAAGTAAAATTTCTTTATGAAGGTTTATCCAAGATGAGTGTTTCTACAGTTGCAAGTAAGCAATCAAGTAAGTAAGCCGAAGTCTTTACCAATGTAACCAAGAGTCCTTTAGGAGAAAAGTCATGTGGTGTGACCAAACCCCACTATATTACATCTCATTAATCATCAGTGACTCCTTTATGCACAACTACTTGGTAGGTAATGGGGCTAGCACCTCAGTCATGCCAAAGTCTATTGTTGACCAGCTGAACATCAAGTATGAGTTGTACACCAAGGGAGTCTTGTAGCTCAATGGTGCTTCCACAAATTCATCAAGTATCATCAATAATTTGAGCCTAACCTTACATGCTTGTCATAGCATGTCCATAGTGCAAGATGTGTTGATCCTAGTTGTCACCTCTCACTTTACATTACGTCTATTTAGAGAGTTCACAACTAAGATTGGGGGTTACCTTATAGTAGATTGGTCTTACATTGCATTTAGAATAAGGTATGGTATTAAGGTCTCAATCAAGGTTGAACCCATGGCATAATTCCATATTGAACCCCATCAGCAAGATAACATAAACCTCAATTGTACCATCCTTGATGAGGATGAATTTACAATTGATCATGAGCTAAACACTCATCTTGAAGAGGTTCCAAACTTGTTCTTGATGAGCTATGGGGATATAACCAAATTTTCAAACCTTTGGAATGTCAGGAATCTAGAACAACAAACATGCTCTGATGCCACTAGTTGGGATCTTGCTCCTCAGAAAGAGCACAGTATGATTACCAAATATAAGCAATTGAATATGCGGAAATAACCAGAAACACAAGTAACTAGAATTCACCAATAGCACAGAATATGAGAGACAATACACTATCTTGTATTAACACTAACAGAAAAGAATACAACAAAGAGCCACCACACTCTTTCACCTTACAGAGATTCGCCACACCTCAAGTGTTCAGTAATTCTTCTCAGACACACTCTCCTACACAAAAACGGTCCCAACAACCAACTCACACATAGAATTGGTGTTCACCTCACCAACCAGTCAGTAATAACCTTGCCGGTACATCAAGCACTCTATAGCACTTCAAGCTGATCTCTCATGAACCTGCAACCTGCAATTCAAAGACCAAACTTACATGTAGATCCCCAATGAGCTTGCAACAACCTGCAACTCACAGATCTTACAACTAGAAGGAACTCTTCCTTTCTATCTCATGCCTTCTACAATACATGCCAATGGGTCTATAAATAGATCCCTAACTCAAACAATAACTTAGACTCTTAATTTAGACAATTGTCCTCGTAGCACAAGACTCTAACTGGTCTCAACATGCAAACTCTTCATTCACTTAACTAACTGTCTGTGAAATGAGCAGTTCTGAAACACACAGGCGACCGACGTCGGTCCCTGCTTGCCTGGTTCTGCCGACGTCGGCCGACTTCCTGCCGTCGCCGGTGGCCTTCTGCATTGGTCCCTGCCGACGTCGGTCTTGCTGCCGACGCCGGTTCCTGTAGAACTTAGCAACCATCTGTTCCTCAGTTTGCAAAGGTTGAAGCTTTTAGCTCCACAACCTAACAATCTCCCACTTGGAGATAAACAGCTGCAACCTGTACATGTACCTGTACACCGTCTAGTTTGTTACCTTGGCTATGTATCCATCTTCAAAATCACCCTTGAAGACCAACCACCACAAAATCCGTGGTGCAAAACCTGTCATCCAAATTACCTGCCACATCCGCATCTACAACCATATAGAAAAAGAACTTGACCCTGCATAGCATGTGCACCTGCTGCTGGTCCCACTGAACTGCCCTTCAGTATTACTTTCCCAGATTGACTCCAACTTGTGATAACTCCCACTGCTTGGGAAAACTCAGGTTTAGTACATACCATGCACTCAACCTCATTATGTGAATCAAGACACCTATTCATAGAACTGTCCAACCATCGGCGTGCTAACCGGTTTCACATAATCATCCTGAAACAAAGTCAACACATGACCTTCCATGTCTCTAGAACACACTCTTGCCAAAGAATCTTGCTGCTCCCAGATTCTCCATGACAAACACCTGAACTAACTTTACCTTTAGTTCAGCAATACCTGTATATGTAACCCTGCAACAAGCACATCATACAGAAAATAGGATAGTGTAGCTAATACTATCCAACCTGGTAAAGAGAAACACAATGAACAAACCTCCATTGCCCTGCAGCTTATACAAGATCAAATACCCTGATCTTCCATCTCACGTATCCATTTCCGCTCTTCTTTATCCTTAACATCCATTCGTCTCTCAGTGCTTACTTCCAGCTGGCAACACTACCCAAAACCCCTGTTTGGTTTTCCTCCAAGGAATCACATCCTCATCCATGCCTAGCTCCCACTGTTTCTTGGATCTACCTGTTCTGCTTCTTCAATAACTTCCTGGTCCTATGCCACAAGTGAGCAACAAGTAGTGTAAAGAAGGGAAATGATGAATTTAAGAACTTACTTACACCTTCAGTCCTCCATATGGGCGCTTGAGACTCCATGACAGCTTGCTGTCCACCCAAAATTCGTCTCAGTGACCGATGCCGGTCACATCTCAGTCTACAGCCGAACGATGTCGATTCCCTGCGACTGCCTCTCCGCCGACGTCGGTTTCCCCTGGCCGACGCCGGTCTCTGTCTGCCCTGAGTCACCGACGTCAGGCTGCACATAGCCGACATCAGTCCCTGTCTGGACACCGACGCCAGTTTTCCTGCCGACGTCGGTCTCTGTGTTTTTCTTGTGAGACCTGACTTTTTCCTGCGAGCTCCTTTTGGATCAAACCCTTGTCCAAATCACCCTTGCTCTGCTCAGAATTCCTCTGCACCTTGTGCTGAACTCTGTTCGTCACTTTCTCCTTGAAAACCAAGGCTTTCCTGTTCTTGTCACTAACATCGAATTCCTCAAGAAATCTCACCTTCTTCTTCTGCATACAGAAACCACGATCCATGCCTTCCAAATCTGAAAGCATATCATTTGACTCAAGAACCAGCATCTCCTTCTTATCTATGTGACCAAGCCTATCAAGCCACATCTTTGAATCTACAGCTGAAGTAGATAACCCAGAAGAAGAATCAGTAAAACAAGTAGATAGATAGAGCGTACCTACTTTCTTACCTCTAGCTACAACAAGTGTACCCTTGGTAACCTTCCAAGAGTCCGCTGTGAGAGTTACTGTGCAACCCTCTTCACCCAAACTTCTAACAGAAATTAGATTCTGCTTTAGAACTGGGACGTGCATGACCTCCTTTAACACCCATGTGTTACCTGTCTGCAGTTTCAGCTTCACTTTGCCTTTGCCAACAATCTGACAAGGCTTACCATCCCCTACACAAATTTCTCCAAAATCTCCCTGGACATACTCATGAAAAAATTCTCTATGTGGGGATGCATGAAAAGAGGCACCAGAATCTAATTCCTAAGATTCTACTTTATCCAAAGAACATACTAGAGCATCTTGTGCAACGTAACCTGCAACATCTGCTTCTTCTTCATGTTCTTCATGCTGATCTGTACCCGATCTGCAATCTCTCTTTAAGTGCCCTTGCTTTCCACATTTCCAGCAGGTTATTCTGCCATACCTGGACTTGGATCTCTTGCCCATCTTCGACCTTGATCTCCCACGCTCTATCTTCTCTCTTGGCCTTCCTCTTCTTTCAACACTCAAAGCATCTCCAGATGATTCACCTGTGCTTTTCCTGCGTATCTCTTCGTTCAAGATCACACTCACAATATCATCCACTTTTAGGACTTTTGAAGGAGACACAGTATTAGAAACTGCCATTACCAAACCTTCCCAACTTTTAGGTAATGAACACAAGATTAAGAGAGCTCTTATTTCATCATCAAATACAATATTGACTGAACTTAACTGGTTTACTAAACCATGGAAATCACTAAGATGGCTATGAACAGATCCACCTTCCAACATTTGCAAATTAAATAAACGCTTCATAAGAAATACCTTATTCGAAGCTGAGGGTTTTTCATATAAATTTGCCAAAGATTCCATCAACTCCACCGTTGTCTTACACTGTGATAAGCTGGAAATCACAGATGATGCAAGACTCAATCTAACAGATCCCAGAGCCTTCCGATCAAGAACCTCCCATTCTTCATCTTTCATATCCACGGGTTTGCTAGCAACCACTCCCAACGGTAAGTACAAATCTTTCTGATACAGATAGTCCTCAATCTGCATCCTCCATAATTGGTAGTTCTTGCCATTGAACTTCTCCATTCGTAGTTGACTGCTTTCTGTCATTGCTCAACTCCCACTCAAACAGAAACCCTGTGAGTAACCTGTAATCAAAACACACTACCCAGATCTACACCAATCTGTTAGTATGCCAACCAAAAGCTCTGATACCAATTGTTGGTATCAAGTTTAAGAACCTACAACCAAGGCTCTGATACCAGTTGTCAGGAATCTAGAATAACAAACATGCTCTGATGCCACTAGTTGGGATCTTGCTCCTCAGAAAGAGCACAATATGATTACCAAATATAAGCAATTGAATATGCGGAAATAACCAGAAACACAAGTAACTAGAATTCACCAATAGCACAAAATATGAGAGACAATACACTATCTTGTATTAACACTAACAGAAAAGAATACAACAAAGAGCCGCCACACTCTTTCACCTTACAGAGATTTGCCACACCTCAAGTGTTCAGTAATTCTTCTCACACACACTCTCCTACACAAAAACGGTCCCAACAACCAACTCACACACAGAATTGGTGTTCACTTCACCAACCAGTCAGTAATAACCCTGCCGGTACATCAAGCACTCTATAGCACTTCAAGCTGATCTCTCATGAACCTGCAACCTGCAATTCAAAGACCAAACTTACATGTAGATCCCCAATGAGCTTGCAACAACCTGCAACTCACAGATCTTACAACTAGAAGGAACTCTTCCTTTCTATCTCATGCCTTCTACAATACATGCCAATGGGTCTATAAATAGATTCCTAACTCAAACAATAACTTAGACTCTTAATTTAGACAATTGTCCTCGCAGCACAAGACTCTAACTGGTCTCAACATGCAAACTCTTCGTTCACTTAACTAACTGTCCGTGAAACGAGCAGTTCTGGAACACACAGGTGACCGACGTCGATCCCTGCTTGTCTGGTTCTGCCGACGTCGGTCGACTTCCTGCCGTCACCGGTGGCCTTCTGCACTGGTCCCTGCCGACGTCGGTCCTGCTGCCGACGCCGGTTCCTGTAGAACTCAGCAACCATCTGTTCCTCAGTTTGCAAAGGTTGAAGCTTTTAGCTCCACAACCTAACATGGAAGGTGTGAAGGAAAGAGACATGGGTGACTATCTACTACATGAAGAGAAGCAACCCATGCCTTCCCTCATTGGACCTAAAGAAGACCCCAATGGTTTATGAAAGTTGTTCTTTGATGGATCAAGGAGGAAAAATGGTGTAGGTATTGGGGCAATGTTGGTTTCCCCTCTAGGTATTAAGCTTTTCTCTTCCTACAGGTTCCATTTTAGTTGCTCTTCAAGTGTAATAGAATATGAAAGCTTTATCTGTGGCCTTTAATGGGCCAATAAAAGAGGAATCAAACTACTGCAAGTTTATGGGGACAACAAACTCACAGTAAACCAAGTTAGAGGCCTAAATGTTACATAAAATTCTTTAATGAGGTCCTAAAAAAATTAAGTGTGGGACCTTATTGCATAATTTGAGGCCTTTGACATTTAAGCTGTCCCAAGAAATCAGAACCAACATGTTGATAGGTTGGTCATCGTGGGAGCTCAGTTTGACATTCCAAGTGGGCTGAAAGAAGCTAAGGTTCAGCCACATGTCAAGGTGGTGGTGAGGCCATTAGTGCCAGATAATGAATCTCACTAGTAGGTTTTTGTAAGTGATAAGCAAATTGATTTCTTCTTAGAATAGGAAGCTGAGTTCTCCTCCTCCAACCAAGCTAAATTACAACATCAATATGAGGATCAAATTATTCAATTGAAGTCGAACAAACTTCTTAAGGGGTGGGTTACACTTGAGGGCCTTTTTCATTTAGGAGACCATATGAGGAAAGACAAGAAAGTAATATCAACTGATGAATAAAACTATGAGAGAGTCCTCATCTTCAAAGACAAACTTCTCAAGCTTGGGAAGGTAAGTAACAAGGCTAAGAGGCATAATTTCATAGCACTTTTCCAAGAGTATGTAAACATATTTGCTTAAGAGTATAGTGACTTAAACGGTTTTGATCCTGAGTTAACTCAACATACCATAGATTTGGAGGTCAATGCCAAGCATGTGAGGCAAAAGCAAAGGCCTGTTAAGCCCAAGATTAAGGAGCTGGTGAGGAAGGACTAACCAAGTTGATCGAGTCCAATATCATATTTCCCATCTAACATTCATCATGGGTAGCTAACTTGGTGCCTATAAGAAAAAAGAGTGGAGAAATTAGGATTTTTGTGGACTTTAGAGATTTAAACAAAGTCTCCTTAAAGGATCACTATCCTCTACCATCCATAGAGTAACTTCTCCAAATAGTTGCAGGATCATAATGCTTCTCTTTGCTGGATGGATTTTCTAGCTACAACCAATTCTAGGTGAAAGATAAAGAACATTGCAAGACTACTTTCACCACCAAATGGGGCACATATGTGTACAAAAAGATGCCCTTTGGTCTATCAAATGCTAGGTCAGCTTTCCAAAGAGCCATGGACATGGCTTTCCAGGGGTTACTAAACTAAATACTGCTGGTTTACTTGGATGACATCACAATTTTCTCCAAGAATGCCAATGAGC
The DNA here is from genome assembly GCA_037957365.1 of Torreya grandis. Taxonomy (NCBI): domain Eukaryota; kingdom Viridiplantae; phylum Streptophyta; class Pinopsida; order Cupressales; family Taxaceae; genus Torreya; species Torreya grandis. Next base: position 1,064,413 of record JARHVA010003572.1, read on the forward strand.
ATATAGACCATCTAAGATTGATTTTTAAAAGGTGTAGAGAGTATAGGATTTCTTTGAATCCTAAGAAGTGCATGTTTATCATGCATGAAGGCAAGTTGTTGGGTCACATCGTCTCAAAGGAGGGGCTATCCATTGATCCTGAGAGAATAAGTGCCATCTTAGCCTTATCCTTGCCCAAGTATAAGAAGGGACTCCAAAGTTTCCTTGGGAAGATAAAATTTATGAGAAGATTTATCCCTAGTTTTATAATTTTGGTCAAATCCATCATTGCTATGCTAAAAAAGAACCAAGTGTTCACTTGGTCAAATGAAGGCACGTCAACATTTCAAGGTATCAAGCAAGCCATAAATCAATCACCCACACTTATGAATCCTGATTTCTGAAGGGATTTCATACTTTATGCTTTTTCCAACATTGATAATATATCAACCATGCTGATGCAAAGGAATGGTGAAGGACTTGAGCAGCCATTGGCATTTTTTAGTTAGTGGCTTGACGAGTATGAGGTGAGGTATACCTTTATAGAAAAGCAAGTCCTCACAACGGTAAGGAGCCTCCAAAAGTTTTGGCCAATTCTATCCAACAGAAAAATATACCTTATGGTGTCTCATTCTAGAGTAAGAGACTTCCTTCTTAACAAGGATTTGAGCGAAAAAAGAGCTGGTTGGATTACTAAAGTCATGGAGTATGACATGGAGATCAAGGTCACTAAGCTAGTAAGAGGTAAATGATTGTGTGAGCGTATGGTTGATGACTTTTATGAAGACAAAGAGGTCATATTGGTAACACAAGATAGCCTACAAGTAGATGCACCTCCACCTCACACTAGTTGGCTCCATGATATGATGCATTTTTTGCTAATAGGTGAGTGCTCTCAAGGTATGGACAAAGCAAAAATAAGGTATTTCAAACTTCAGTCTATACTTTATGCTTTAGTTGATGGGGTTTTTTTCAAAAGAGACCTCAATGGAGTACTCTTGAGGTGCGTAGATGATGATCAAGTAGCCAAGCTTTTGGAGCATTTTCATGATGGGCTTGCAGGAGGTCATTTTATTCCAAGGACTACTATTGTAAAAATCATGAGGGCTTGTTACTACCAGCCTAACCTCTTCAAGGACACTTATGCATGGGTGAGGATGTGTTAAGAATGTTCTCTCTTCATAGGTAAGCAAAGGTTAGCAACTTTCCCTTTCAACTAGATTCAAGTAGAGTAATCATTCATGCAGTGGGGTTTGGACTTCATTGGAGTAATCAACCCCCCATCAAGTGCAGGGCATAAGTGGGTGCTTATTACAACTGATTACTTCACTAGGTGGGTGGAATCCATTGCATTGAAGGAAGCCAATGAAAGTGTAGTCTTAAATTTCTATGATAGCATTATGACCAGGTTTGGTGTTCTATCCATTATCATATTTGATAATGCTTTGGCTTTCCTTGGTTTGAAAATAAGTGAGTGGGCTCTCAAAATAGGAATATACCTTTGCACTTCCTCTAATTATTATCCTCAAGGGAATGGATTGATTGAGCCCGTAAATAAAAATTTGTTGAGGATTATCAATAGGACCATGGAGGAGAATCAGAGGACGTGGCACACCAAGTTGAACACAATCTTGTGGGATAATTGGGTAACTCCTAAATCTATTATTGACAATTATCCATATGTTCTAGTATATAAAAGGGAGGCCAAGTTACCCATTTCCCTTGAGCTTCCTGCGTTGGAGCTAGCCCATTAGTTGGAGCTACTGGAAGATGAACCCATGAATGTGAGATTGGCAGAACTCACAGTGCTCGAGGAGACAAAGGACCTTGCAATGAAGACACTAGAGGTACATCAAGCTCAAGTAAAAAAGGCTTTTGAAAAGAGAGCTATAGTAAGGACTTTTAAGGAAGGAGACCTGGTTCTCAAATGGGACTCGAAAAAGGCCAAACTAGGCAACTATACCAAGTTTGACAGCTTGTGAATTGGCCCTTATTTTATTTATAGATGCAAATCACATAATGCTTTTCAACTCACCCAACTAGATGGGGAGCTATTAATCATCCCAATCAATGAAATTCATCTAAAGCTGTGTTATTAGAAGAGTTTGCAACCATTGTATGTTATTATATATTTTGTATAGCTTTTCATGTTTTTCTCTAAGTGTCTTGTGTACATTCATTTCAGTTGAGTGTTTTCCCTTCCCTAAGTGCCTTTGGCATAGTTTGTTTCATTTTAGTTATTCTTGTTGCTTCAGGGGAGATCTACAAAAAAATTATGGCTTCATACAAAAGTAGTGACTCCACGCCCAACAGATTGAGCAAAGCAAATGAACCGGGTTCTCAAGCATAACAGGCATGCTTCCATGCAAATCACCATAATTTTTGGCCATTTTTGGCTCACATATCAAAATTTACCTAACTATGAAAAACGGAGCTTTCGAACAAGAAAATGGCAAGTATTTAAGAGGAATTTAGGTTTTCCAGTAGTGACAACTTCGGGTTTTTGAGGGCACAGTGCAAATCAAGTTTTTAGTAGTGCTTAACTTCTAAAGGTTTTATAAGTAGAAGTAATTTGGTTTCTCCAAGGATCACTACTTGATTACTTTATAATTTGTGAGTAGTCAAAAACTTGAAATAAGTAAAAGGGATTGGAAAACCTCATTTGGTCTTAGAAAATAATGCTTCTCAGGTTCTTCAAAGGATGAGTCTTTTTCAAAGAGCTCAAAAGTACACTTCATAAATCTGAAGGGCTTTTTCTTCTCCAAGTAGATAGTTTCAAGTTTCTTGAAGGGTATGTTACCCTTCGAGAGGATCATTTAAAAATTCTTGAAGGGTATCTTTCCCTTCAAGAGGATCATTTGCAATAATTTGAGGGGACATGTTGAAAGTTGGAAGGGTTTCTTACCTTTCAGGAAAGTCCATTGTGAAAATCTTGAAAGGTAGTTTTTGAAGACAGACGTAGACAAAAATTTTGAAGGAATTCCTTCAAACAAACTATTCAAAAAAATTCCTTCAGGATATTTGCTCAAAAGAAATAAGCCAAGAAGGAAGCCCAATATCAAGTGTCCAAAGGAAATGATGGGCCAATGGATGTCAGAATTAGGATAAGTGACTAGCCATTGGAAGTAATCAGGTTTGAAAAGCCCGAAGACTTAAGGATTGGGAAATAACAAGTGAGAAGACTTCAAGATGGAAAAACCTGAAGTAAGTAGGCTTAGAGAACCCAACTTACTCTACATAAAGTAAATTGGGTTTCTCCAACTACTCTACTTAAAAGGCTTTATAAGTGAAGATTCTGGGAAATCCCAAAGTTGAAGAGGCCAAAGAACCCGAATTACTCTATATAGAGTAAATCAAGCTTCTCCAAGTGCTAGACTTAAGCTAGGTATAACAATGCAAGAATTATGATGCAACAAATGAAAGGCTGCCACATGGCATAAGCTAGAGCAAAAAAGACTAATTATTAAAGGACAAGTGGCACAAAGATGAATAATGAGCACATGAGGGTCCAAGCGGATAGTAGCTAGAAGTTATGAAGGCTCTCATCTGCCATGGTTCACTGTCTATAATTACCGTTCGATGCTTAAATACGTCATGCCAAAAAGGGACATCCCAGTTGCTCACAACATGGCTTCTTAGATGCGCCAAAAGAATTTTTTAAAGATGGGAGGGGCTAGAGAGGATTATTGAGTGATCTTGAGTGGTGTATTTATGGGCAATAAGGAAGTGCAATGTCAAAATTCCTACCATTGACAACTTATTCTTTCTTTTCCTTCTTTCTTCCCCATTTTCTATATAAATAGAGGCTTTGGAGTTAAGAAAATGATCCCTCAACTCGTGATAAAATCACTCTACAAAAATCATTATGTAACAAACCTTTGAAGTAATAAAGATTATTTTACCTATCTCTTTGTCTAAAAATTGTGTTGAGTTTGCTTGTGCACAATAGTGTTGTGAAGAAGTGTCCTTCCAACCCTATTGTCCTACTTTCTTGCTTATTTTCAGGTGTTTTCCAATCATTTATAGGTCTAAACTTGAGCTTTTCTACCATTAATAGATGCTTAATGTGGATTTATAAATCCCTCTTTGCTTCATGTATGGTTGAGTGAGCCTAGTTTATGAAATATTTATGCAAGTTATCTAGTTAGGAGGTTATGTAAGCAAACTTATCTTATGTTTAATTAGTGTCATTCCTCAGACTAAGTGGATCACTTAATTTTAGTGCATCACCTCCATTAACTTATATTTCTTTTCAAGTAATCCTCCTATCCCTTTTCCTTAGCTGACAATAGATTTTAGTGTGAGATCAAGAGTTTAAGTGAAGCACTTGAGGAACGAGCCTCATAAAAAATCCTAGAGGTGCAACCTCACCAAAGGATACCCACATCCTAAGGTTGTCCCCATTGTTATAGCTGGAAATGAGGGAGCCATAAGATCTCTCTCACAAAGGTGCAATTTCAAGCTATAATAGGTCCACCCTAAAGATCCTCAACCTCTGGTAGCCTTTGGTAGTGCTCTCTAAATTTCCAACTTTGTCACCTTTAAGGATTCAAAAATACCTTCTATCCATTGAGATGATCCAGATCCCCCTCCCTTTGTTATTGCTTACATCAACCAAACCTGCATCAAATGGGTCATAATTGATGGGGGAGCTAGTATTAATATCATCTTCTCCCATGCCTATAGCTAACTCAACCTTCTGGATAATGTCATGTCTAAAACCTTGATCATCCTCCAATCCTTTAATGACACCATGACCACTACCCTAGGAATAAGTGTCCTTCATATCCATGTAGGGCCTCGAACACTCCCTGAACTCTTTTATTTAGTGGAAGGTGAAATCTAATACAATGTTTTGTTGGGATGACATTGGATCCACTTAATGGGTTGCATCCCCTCTACCTTGCATCATCACCATCCAAGCCCACCCAAGTCCCTTCTCAACATGCGACTTGACCTACTGACCCAACATTGTCATCTTACATCCATCTAGCACACCTTCCTTTACCAAATACAAGACCTCCACTATGAAAGAGGAAGTCACCCCTCCTACTAATGAGACACCAATTAGCTCATCCACCCCTCTAATCAAATCCCTACATTAGACCATTTGGAATCAACATTCCACCACCTTTCATTAGGTGAATATCGCCTTTTAGCCCTTGACACCCTCCCTACTCCTCATGAACATGGGAACTTACCAACCACCCAGGATATGACCCGAATGTTGGAGCCATTATTCCTTTTAGACCTCCCCATTATCAAACCCATTTTGTCTATGGGGGACTCAACAAATCTGTTCGTACTTCTACACCTCTCTGTCACCCTATCTATTTACCACTAGTTTCTCTTACCTAGATAAAACAAGCTTTGCCAAGACATACCTCCATAGGTTTGATTGGAAAGGATTGGGCCTTGGATGATATGAGCATAACCCACATGAGTTACTTTCCATTGAGACAATAAAGCCTCATTAGAATCATGGCCTCAGTTTCATCCTACTTACCAAGAAGTAAACCAAACTACCTACCACCACCATTATTGGGGAAGACACCCCTTCCTCACCAGTCTCTCCCCCACCTGCATATGAGGATGATGACATCATCCCACCAAACTTTTTTTTCCATCAACATGATCAACCTTGGACCCCTGACTTATCAAAAGGAGGGGGCAATTGTAACCATCCCTTTGACCCATCCTGAGATGATAGGAGATGACTCCCCTATTATTAATAATATTCAGTGCCAGGATGATGATTCTATTCCCACGTACTTTGGTGCCCCAGAGTCTTATCCATAAATCCATTCCTCTAGATATCTAGACCATGTTGAATAAATCCACCATTGATATTAACTTTGGTACTTCAAAGAACCCCCGCATTGTCAAAATTGACCATTTATTGAATGCTAAGGAACTTCAAGGTTTCCCCTCTTTCCTAGTAGATCGTAGTATTACATTTGTTTGGTCTTAGAGTGACATGATTGTAATTGACCCCATCATTACTACCCATAACATAGTTACTCACCGTGATGCCGATCCTATCAAATAGAAACTTTGATGTATGTATCCTTGCATAACCCTTCTCGTTAAAGAAGAGCTTCAGCATCTCTTATATGACAACTTCATTCAACCCATTGACTATCCCCAATGGGTCTCTAATGCCATTTTGATCACCAAAGTTAGAAGGGGGATACACATTTATGTAGACTTTTGTGACCTCAACCTCACTTACCCCAAAGATGAATTTCCTCTATTAAACATTGACCAGCTAGTTGATCTTACAGTTAGACATGAGATGTTATCTCTTATGGATAGATCTGAAAGTTATAATCAGATATTAATTTTCCCAAAAGATCAATACAAGACTAAATTTACTACCCCATAGGGGATCTTTTACTATAGAGTCATGCCTTTCAGATTGAAGAACCTTGGTCTAACCTACCAATGTGCCATGACTTACATCTTCCATGACCTTATCCACAAGATTATTGAAGACTATGTGGATGACCTTCTTAAAAAATCCAAACTCTATAGGATCACTTAGTAGTTCTTAAAATCATCTTTGAATGCCTCATCCACTATCATGTTTGCCTTAACCCCAAGAAGTGCATTTTTGGGGTCTTGTTAGGAAAGGTTTTGGGTTTTATTATCTCCTTTCACAGAATCGAAGTTGATCCCATATAGATCAAAACAATCCTCCACATGCTTCCTCTAATCAACCTTAAGTAACTCCATAGTTTACAAGGAAAACCTCAATCCATTCATCAATTTATCTCCCAGTTTTCAGACTGATGCCAACCCTTCTGCCACCTTCTAAAGAAGAATGTCTCTTCTAGGTGGAATAATGACTGTCAAAAGGCCTTTGATTGACTCAAAGAGTACCTTTTTTCTCCACCTATCCTTACCCTTCCTAATGACAACCTACCTTTCTACCTTTATATCTCTACCACTGATCACTCCTTAGGGGCAATGTTTGCTCATCAGTATGATTAACATAGAGAGCAACTTGTCTACTACATTAGTCGCACACTTGTAGAGTACGAGACTCAGTTTACCCATATTGAGAAAATTTGCTTTGCTTTAGTCTTCATGGCTACCAAACTTTTCCACTACCTTCTTAACCATAAAACCTATGTCATAACCAACACCAACCCACTCAAGTACATACACTTCAAGCCATACCAAAACCAATGTATGGCTAAGTGGCTCATGCTCTTATCAGAGTTTGGCCTTGATTTCCTTCAACATAAGTCAAATAAAGGGCAAGTCATTATCGACCAGTTGGCTAAGGCACCTCTAGTAGACAACCAACCTCTTCCTCTTGAGTTCCCTAATGAGTCCATCATGACCCTCTCTCATGTGAACTTCACCTATCAAGTCATCATGTTCTTTGACAAATCAAAGTGTCAATGTGGTGAGGAAGATGGTATCATCTTTATTCCCTTTGATGTCAAGCCTCTCCCTTTGTCCTTCAAGCTCGATTTTAAATGTATGAATAATATGGTTGAGTATGAAGCCCTAATTATAGGCCTTTAAATTACCTTAGCCCAAGGAGTCAAAATGATCAACATCTTTGGTAACTCCCAACTTGTGGTTAATCAAATAAATGGCTCTTATAAGTGTAAGAATGATGTTTTGCAATAGTACAAATAACTACTTGATAAACTCTTAACACCATTTGAATACTACCGCATCCAGTCAACCCCATGATCTTCCAATAATTTCATCGATACCATGGCTTCCCTCACCTCTCAGATCCCATTTACACCCTCTAACTCTAATGTATCTATCATTGTCCATAGACTTAACTAGTTGTCCTATGTCAAGCCTGATTCTCCTACCATTCTTAATGTAGAGGAGACCCATCCTGACCTTTGGTATTAGTAGACCTTTGACTACCTCAACCTTACCATCATTCCTTTTGACCTCTCTAGGAATGCTCAAAGAGTGTTATGTAGAGTACCTTGCACTACACCATTATGGGAGGAATTATCTATAAAAATGGCTTTGATGGCCTCCTCTTCCATTGCCTATGTAGTCATGAAGCCTCTCATGCTATCAAAGAAACACACGATGGTATATATGGGGGACACTTTAGTGGCTTCATTGTAGCTAAGTGCATCCTTCTCTTCAGTTATTACTAGCCTACCCTTAACCAAGACTGTTATGATTATGTGAAAAAGTGTGTTAAGTGTCAACAACATGTTAATTTGCACAATATACCTAACCATGGCCTTTGTGTTACCATTAATTTTCATCCCTTTTCACAATGGGGTCTAGATCTTATTGGTGAAATTAACCCCCCTCCTCACAGTGACACCATTATATCATTACTGCAATTGAATATTTTACCAATTGGGTCAAGGCTATTCCTCTAGTCTTGACCAAGGTAGAGAAGATTATCAATTTTGTCAACCATCATATCATTTATTATTTTGGTGTTCTTTATAATATTATCACTGACAATGGTAAATATTTTAAGAATAGGAAAGTCTAGGGTCTATGTGATGATTTGAAGATTAAGTTATGTTTCTCCTTGCCCTATTGCCCTCAAGTGAATGGACAGGCAAAGGAATTTAAGAAAACTCTTAACAATATGCTAACTAAAATGGTCAATACATCTAGTCAGGATTGACATTTGCACATCCCCTTTGCCTTTTGGGCATATCTTACTAGCATTAAAACCCCTATGGGTGCTACCCCCTTTTCTCTTATGTTTGGAGCAGAGGCCGTCTTGCCTCTTGAAGTCCAAGTAACGTCTCTTCCAATATTTTTGCAAGATCTCATTACTGAGGATGATTATCATCAACACTGCTTAGCCCAGCTTGAGCTACTTTATGAGCATTGCTTGACAACACTTACCCATCTTCATGTCTTTCAAGAGTGCATCAAGCATGCCTATAACAAACACCTTAGAGTGTGAGAATTCAACATCAAAGACCTTGTCATAAAGGAAAATTAACATGTCACCAATATGGAGAAAATTAAGTAGGTTAAGTTTGCTTTTAATTGGATTAAACCCTATATCATAACCCATAAGTATGGATCAGGAGCTTACCAATTGTCTTCTTTAGAAGGCAACCCAAAACTTGAACCCCTCAATGCTTTGTATCTGTGCCTGTTCTTTTTCTAAAAAGGATCAAGTCCACCTTTTATTTTACCATAAGCTCATCCCTTACTTTTAACCACATTTATCTCTCTATTTTAGGGGCAAGTAATTAAAACCGAATCGTGTGATTATCCATCATAGTCATAGCCTAATATTAAATAATGAGTACCATGGCTCTACCCATGGCATGATTGTCATGGTACTTTATGCCCCTCTCCTAGGATATATTCTCATGATTATTGTCACCTATCCCTTTTTACACCTAATCAACCTTTTTTGTGCTTTTAATTTTGCCTTCATAAAGGTGAACCCTTAAGCCTATATAAGCATGTCTATGTCAAACACAATCAAATAGGCAAATAGCAAAATCTAAACCAATAGTAAATCATGGGTCATTCCTAAGAATTTATAGACTACTCCCTCTAAGGACAACTACATAAGCATACTATAATTACAAATAGAAGGTAGATTAATCCCTTCAAGGATAACTATCAAAAAGCCTTGAACAAAGAAAAAAAACTTAGACCACTCCCTTGAAGGATGGTTGGGTAAAGCATTTATCAAAAGCACATAAATTTCTTGGAAACTTCCTGCATCGATCAATTTCCTATATACAACAACAAAAGAAAAGACCCATTTTCAAAATCACAATAAAAGTAAACTAATTTTGAAAGTCACAATCGGCTCTCACACAGTGAAAGTTACAATGAGTCAAAAGTAATTCTATTTTAAATTTTGATTGCTAAACTTTTATGGTTTTCACCCTGACCATTTATGGTTAGGGTAATCATCGATGATAGCCCTTGAGCTCTCTGACCATTGATGGTCAGGATGCTCACCTTTTTGCTTCCACCTCTATGAAGCCCTTTTTTTAGTAACACCAAATCATTTACCCACCCATGGAGACTTCCTTCTTTACCTAACTCGACCACCTCATCACCTCGCTATTAGTCAATTTTAGCCAAACTAGCACATATTTTGCAATTACTTTTACTTGGTCCTTTGACCATAGTGACAACATTGCCATGTTGACCACCTTTTGAATTTGTACCACCTCATGCTTACCTGACCTACTTATGTTTGCTCAGAAGTACCTCCTACCTTAGATACCTGTGACACTTGACCAGTTTGTATTTTCACTAGGAACACTTCCTACCTTGGATACCCATCAAAACATAGACACCACTTAGGATACTTATGAGTGTTCCCTGCCACCACACCTAAATGCAATTACATGGTCTACTTGTCACTTATTCTTCTAGAATTTATGTTTATTTTTACCAATAATGGTAACCTAGTCAATGGATGATCTTGGCTATCATAACTTTTGTCACACTTTATGCACTTGTTTTCACTTCAATGACTAATCCATCACCCACCCTCATGATGTCCAACCTCATCGTCACCTTCACTCACCTTATCAAACCTATACCTAATTCTGTTTTAGCTCAACTCCCAGTTTTAGGGGGAATACCTCCTCCCATACTTAGGACAACCAGACCTTTGACTAACAATTCATTTTTGTTTTACCACTTGTTTATTCAAAGCCATATAACCAAAAGCGCAAAATGTAGACACCAAAAATCTACACACCATGATTTTGAATGTCAAAATTATCCTAGCCCACCTTGAGACCCCTTTGAGACCAATCTGACCCTTTGACCCCTAACCAAACATAACCTATGGTCAGTTTGCCCAATTGACCTAACCTACCATTTTACCCACTTTGACGGTTCACCCTCGACTACTGACGGTCAAGATGACCACTGACAGTTACCCTTACTGTCAACGGTCAAGGTGCACCTCTTTAACCATAAACATGTAAGTCACCCTACCTTACTTTCTTAAAAATAGCTTATCTTAGTCCACACATGAGACATTTCATGAGTGAGTTATAATTAGAAGACCCATTTAAGGTCTTGTTGCAACTCTCTTGATTTGCCTATAATAAGAGATGAGCAGAAAGGTGAAATACATATGCAATTGTTATCAAGAGCTTGTGTATCACCTTTTTAGTAAACTATATCAAATAGATCAATTATATTCTCTTCCATTTTTATATCAGCAAGTTAAATCAAAAATATCAATACACCTCAATTACAATTTTTACATATAGGACACTATATCAAACAACTTGATATAATTGTATCTCTATCTTTTTCTCAGTCTATTGTTTCAGAAAACACAACAATTCTATTCCCATATTTGTATTTCCCTCAACCAACTATATCAAATCACTTGATATAGTTCCATTTAGCCATATTTTTAGCCAATTATATCAAACCAATCGATATAATTATCTTGGATTCATTTTGCTAGTCAACTATATCGATTAATTTGACATAGTTATGTAGTATATATTTAATTTTATCTAAGCTTCATCCCAGTCAACTACATCAATCTATTTGATTTGTTCCATTTTTAAAATTATTGTAATAAAAATGAGATCGATTTAGTAATATATCTTTGTCGACAACTCTATTTTACATGGACTGTATCAATCTACTCGATATAGTTATGTATAGTGTGTACAACTGCATTGAACAACATCGATACAATTCTATTTTATTTTTTTTGAAAGCATAAACAAGGTAAATTAACCTTTTCATTTCAAAATTTAATCATGCATTTCCTTTCAAGTTGACTTCCTATTTATTTTAATTTATTGAATGTTGCAAATTAGTTTTTGATATTAATTTTCAAACTTTATTTTCTATTTGATTGGTTTTACCTAAAAATTATGTTCTGACATTTTTCAAACTACTTAGCTATTATTGTGAAGGGCTACATGGTGTTTTGTTTACATTGTTTATTTATTATTTACAAACATTGTGGTATGAGAGGCTTGTCCCTATACTATAGCCATAATACAGAGCTAAACATAGGCTTTAGTTTTTACGTGACTTGTGGTATATTAAAAACACCTAGGATTCTCTTTTTATTTAAACCTTATGAATCCATCCATCCATCCATCTAATTTTGTAGTGCACCGATTAACAGTTAGCACTTGGAAATTACTCTCAGCTTACCCTCAAAATTGAATTTAATAGGCTATGAACATGATACTTCCTACATAGCCAATACTCTGAGACATTGGGTTGACACAATCTAATGGATGAATTGGTATATATGAGAGCTTAAAAATTAGTCTAAACATTTGGTACGTCTACTTGATCTTCTTTTCAAAAAAATAGTTAGTAAAAATAATTAGATTTAAATTTGTTATTTGTTGTTGTATTTTATATTATAGAATATATGAACTAACATCGATACAATTTTATGTTGTGTGTTATACCTACATCAATAAACATCGATATAGTTGCCTATGTATAGACTACATCGACCAGTTTAATATAGTCTCTTGTGTTTATATCCCTGACTATATCAAACAACTTGATACAATTTATCTTTATATATCCTACCTCTCTATATCTTTGACTATATTGAATAAATTAATATCATATGTTACCTTTAATACTTTCATATCAAACTGTGTCTCTCAACTCGATAAAATTCATATCCCATCACTTAATGTGTGATTATATCGAACAACTCAATATAGTTCATTTCAAATTAATTTCCAACTTTTCATACTAAATTATATTGAATAGATTGATATAGTTAGTTCGAGTAACCACCAATAATTTTGCCTTTTCTCCCTCAACTGCATTAGGTTGTTTGATATATTTTTTTTTGACAAACACAATAACCAACTACATCGACCTAGCCAATAGCCTCTATTTCTAGTAACCAGTCACATTTTCCTATTAGCTTTGTAATTTAGTAAATCATCATGAGGTCACCTATTAGGATTTTTCCTGATAGGCTCAATGCACTTAAGTGTTTACATGGGTTTCTCTGTCTTACCTATATTTTCCAATGTTAAACCTAACACTTCATGGTGCAAGTATTCCAAAATTTATCTAGATCTATTACATGTAACATGGTTGAACTCATTTGAAGTGATGATCTAGATAATTTTAGAATATTCATAAACCATGATGCTAATACCATTTACTTTCCTAAAATTTGTGTTACTTTATCTAAACTTCCTTACTTCACAGTGGGAGCAATCAATACCAATCTTGGGAATCCTCCTCTTAACATGGATAATAGTAATCCTCTTTCTACTGCTTCTGATCAAAATCCTCTCATCAATACAACACACTTGCAAAAATGGTTTAAAAAACGATTGTCATGATAATAATTAATAATTATCAAATAATCCAAATTCAAAATCACATCTATCAAATGGCTAGCCAACCTCCAATCATTATTGTTATCACTCAAAAGTACACATTGAAAAAACTTGTGTTTTGTTTTTACTCCTGTTGATACAATGGAAACACTCCAAGGTGTGAGTGACCTTATATTGGAGAGAATATATAGATGAAGGGATAGTTATATTTATTACACTTACCCACTTCTCCCTAAACTCTCTCACATAGTGCTTTGTTGATTAGGAAAAGGGTAAAAAGAGTAATGTTAAAGCTGAAAATTGAAATGAAAACTAAAAATTGGGGTAATGCACCAATGTTAAGGTAATTTATGCCAATAATTTACACACTTTGAAAGATAAATAAGATTTAAACATTAAATTCATAATCATATAATGACTCTTACATCAATATTTCACATAGAGGTATAGACAAACACTCACACTAGCTTGGAAGGAATGAACAATTATTGAATTTACTTCCAGATTAGGTAGAAATCAGAATTAGACACTTTATATGACCTAAAATAATTCTCATTTACAACATATAGGTGAGATTTTTAGACATAAATATAATAAAATAATCATTCACTGAGTTACATCAATGAATATTAAAGACCACACTTCATGAACAACCTAAAAATGGAGGGAAATCAACGCTTTATTGCTTCAAAGGTGAGGTAGTATAAATTTTGATAGATTCTCAATAAGACAAAGGCATAATTTCCTCATATTCATGAAAAAATGAATGTAAATGTAGAAAGGAATAAGATAGAGAAGACAAGAAGGTCCAGATGAGTCCTTGCTAGTCTTAGTTCACTTCTGCTTCAAATTAATCCAACTCTAACTTCAACTCCAACCCAATCTTCCAAATTGTTTCCCCAAATTCCAACATAGTAAATTTGAAGTTTAAACCTTATTTTAATTGTAATATGACATGGTAGGAAATATAAATAGATTTTAAAAAGGTCAAAGGTTCTTGCATGTATTTGAATAGCCTTCAACTTGAAGAGATCTTTGACTATCTTCAATTAAATCCTTTTGAATTTATAACTTGTAATGAACTCTCTTTGATCTTTAATTAAATAATTTTTATCCTACATTCATCTTGAATTTTTAATTCAATTACCTTTATCTATATCTTGGAGTTTTACTTGACTTGACTTGTAACTTGGATATTGACTTGATTTATCTCGCATGCAACTTACAGTTTGACTTTAGCTTTCTTGCATACAACTTGTAGTTTGACTTTAGTTTTCCTGCATTCATCTTGGAGTTTAACTTGAAATTTTATAAATTTATCCCAAAGGTTCATGCTATGAGATATATAATATCTTTTTCATGCATGGATACTCCTCTTTAACCTTGAGTTCATCTTTGAAAATAAACACTTAATCTTCAGTTAGCAAAGAGATTATTTGACTTGACTTTTCTAAATTTAGCCAAAAGGGGTATAACAGAGAGAGAAAATTATTAATTTTTGATGTTATTTAACCATTAATAAAATATCATTTCTAATTATGTGTTTGATGATGACAATAATAGCTCCCTATACTGGTTCTTTCGAATATATCCATCTTTTGTGGTTTTGACAAGCTTCTTGAATGCATTGTGAGAATATGAAACTTGATAAATTTGAATTATTTTATAATGGAATGATTCTAAAGATTATTTTAAAATATTAAAAATGGTGGCATAGACCTTAAAATAAAAATTTTATCTCGAAAATCTATATACAACTCCAAATAATGCCATTTTGTGCTTTCTTGTGCTCTCTTGTTCTCAAGAAACCTTGATTTGGTTTAGGGGATACAGAATAAGTTCCAGGCTTGGAAAAACACTTTATGATTTTTGGATAGGTATAAATGGTTCACAATTTTAAAAGTTTGAAAATCTACAAAACTCTTCACCAAACTTCCTAATAAAAATTTATAAAAATGTGTCTGTTTGCTGCCCTACGAATGGTCTAAAGATGTTTTTCAATAAGTTGAGCCTATTTTGAATTGATTTTAATTGCATGATAATTGATTCATATCTTTACATAAATTATACACACTTTGAAATCAATTTTTTCCATTGGAGGGACCTGAAACGCCAATTTCCATCTCCATTTGTGAGCAAAAAGTGCAGAAACCTTCAGTCCCTTGATGAACAAACCTATATTTGAAAATTTTATCTATATTTAGGTATATTAAGGACATAAAAACACTTTTAAATGTTAAATTACATTAAAATATACCTCTATGTAAAATTTTAAGATATTTTAATGAATAAAACTCAAAATATGAACTTTTTGGTGTTTTCTAGTTTGCACAATTTCATTTCTAAACCTCTATAGGTCAATATTTATGCATTTTATTGAGTTTTATGAGGTATAAGGACCTATTTTTTTTTTTCATTATTACCTTTAATAACCCATATTGTTATTTTAATAATTGTATGTGCTCATAAAATCGCTTAAACCTCTCAAAATTTGCCTTTTTTGAATGTCTCTCTTGCTTGCTTAAAACCCTAATGCTTGTACCTTTGAATTTATCCATTATTTTCCATAAAATTTTGATTAATTAATTTATATAAAGGTATTATATGCCACATAATATCTCAAAATATATTTATTTTGTAACAAAGAACTAAAAAATGCAAACATATTGCTTAAAACCAAGTTATTGGAGTGTAAGAAGGGTTTTATAGCACCCGTTCTTCTTAACAATTTTTCATAAAGTTAAGATACTGTATTATAAAATAAATACATGGAATATTAATTTAATATGTTTCTGTAAATTCCCTTAATATTTTTTTAACCAACTCTTCTTCACCTTCATGTACCGATCGTTCAAAAATTGCCTTCACTAGCTCACAACTAGCTAGTTAGAGGAATAAAAGAGACCTCTGTCAAAATTTTGATCTGTGAGTTGTTCTTGAGTATGGTTTTGGCTTGATAAATATTTTATTATATTTTTAATAGATTTATATACTTTAATCCTTGAATGTAGTCTTCTTGAAAACCTACACATAAGGAACTTTGGCCAATGCTGATAAAATTATCAACTTTCTTGGTGACTTTACTGGGATGTTTGACTAATAAACACTCAAGAGCAATAGATATATCCATTGAGTTATGTAATAATGGAAATATCACCAAATATTAAACTAAAAATGTACTCAAGTAACTATAACACTTATTCATAAACACGTATTGAATTGAAAATTAGAACAACTTGCAATTGAAAAATGTGCAAGATAACACTTAGATGAAAGTTAAAACAAACAAAACTATCTAAATATGTGCATAAAAACACTTGGAGGAAAGTGAAAACTAAAAATTCTAACAACATATATAACAATCAAGATCTACCTAGATCAAAACGAAAACCTCTCAGGTCCTCTCCATGTGGTTGATGAAGATGACTAACAAGCTATTGTTTGAGTGTTTTTATGGTTGGAACAACTCTTTTATTTATTATCAACCTTTTTGGCTTGTCTCCAAGTGAATCAAATGAATAAAACCTAAATACGATATAAATAAACTCATCATATGGTTCAATACTCGCCTCATGTTTTTCTTTCACACTAAGAAAGCTTTTCAATGTAACCACATTCTAATTTACTTTGAAAATCACTTTATCAATGTATTCATGAGGAGATGTAGGCCTAAAAAGATTCTCAAAGTATTAAATAAACTTGAAGTGCTACTGTCATAAGTCATCAAAACATTCTTGGTTCTCACTTGTAGCTTCTTGAGGTTCATAATGAGTCACTACATCTTCTTTTGTATCTTTATTTAGCTTATGTCTAGGACTACTACCTTGTGAAACCACTGTTTCAATCTCATTAGTTACTGCCATATCTTCTAGAACATATTCATGATTGGCTTCTTAAAGTTAACTTATAGTTGCAATCTGATTTGCTCCTTAATAACTGCAACATGATCTTCTTCTATTACATTTTGAAGCTCATTGAACCAAAATAACTCTCGACCATCCTCTCTTGACAAATTATTCTCTTCACCTACATGTTCTTAATTTAATTTTCATACATTAGGTCCTCCTCAAAAAATGAAGATGGTGGGAGGGAAAGAGGTTCCATTTAGTGGCATATAATATAAGTCATGATGGGTTGCTCTTGAATGGGCTTTGTGATTAAAAAGGCATTAAGAAGGGTTTGAGATTTAGAGGTAATAGTTTCATTCAATATTTATTTGAAAGAAGGGAAATAAACTTATGTTATGGTTTCATGCTTCAATGCTTCATACTTCCTTTTACACTCAACAATCAGCCTCTCATATTCTTGATCTTCATGGACAAATTCAACTCAAGGGTTGGGTGGAGGGCTCAAGAAACTTAGAAACTCTCTTGGTTTTGCTTGTACAAGTTTCTCCATATCTTGATTTTGGATTGTGATTTAATCTTTTAGGGTTTTACAAGAGTAATTACCTATGTTTGATTAATGGGTTGAGATATCTAAATCAGTGAAATAAATTGAAATGATTAAACTAATGATTTGTAAATAAATTTGATCTTCATTAAATTATAATAATAACAATAAATATGGAGAAATATATAATTAGCTAAAAATAGACTATCACAGATGATTTGGGTTTTGAAATTAGAGATCTGAGCAACTTTGAGTGTTGCAAGCAAGTTTCTGATATTCATCTATTCACTAAACAATAGTGCCCAATTTGAATAGTAACATCATCTATGTGTAGTGTCCAAGATGTGGAGCTAATGTCCTCTTTGTGAAACTATTCCTATTTTTGAGGAGCACTTGTGCTTGTGTCTGTGTGTTTTTCTCTCTTGAGATCAAAGCCTATGGCTCTATATTGTACTTGTAAATCTTGATTTGATGTGCAAATCCTGGTTCTCTTTGTAAATGTGATATGAGAAAGATTTGAGTGTGTTAGAAGGATGGACTAGACATCCTCAACACCCCATTGTGCAGAGAGTTGCCTACATACCAATATTTTGAAGAGGGATCAAGTCTGATTTAGTTCTCCCACCTAGTGCTTAATGTATGTGCAAGTGAATGCTATAATGTGAGTGGCCTTGGATGCATTGAATGTGTTTAAGCCTTTGAATGCTTGAAAACTAGACTTAGGGTTGTTGTAGATGGTAGTATATAGAAATTAAGGTAGAATAGGCATAATGTACCTTGATTTTGAACAACTTTGTCTTAGGTTTGAATAGTTATTATATCTATTTTCCATCTAGTGAATAGAGGTGTATTAGACTTGTATTTATAAGGTTTTGTTACTTGTGCAAATTATAAAATGAGCTTAAGACAACTTTAGGATGGGCACACATTTGAAAAAGTATTAACTAGGAAGAGCTAAGATTAAGGGTAATAGCTTCTAATTGGGAACACTAATGCCACGTGGCTATAGTGTCCCAAATGTGGTGTTAATGTCCTTATGGTAAAATTTTTGGAAAGTTAGATCAGGATCAGAAGTGATAGTTCAGGGATTATGTCTTAACTAGCTTAAAAGTGAATAAAGTCTATTGAATGGATGGAAATACAAGTTTAATGCTATAAAATTGGTTTATGACAACTTAAGGATAGGGTAACTCAAGCAACACTCAACATCTAATTACCACTTTTAGGTGATTACATTTGCCCCCCATTTATGATAGTAATGCCACAAAGCAAAATAACTAGTATAAATGAAAAATAAGCATACCTGAACTTACCTTGGAAGTGAATCTCATGTAGCTAAGTTTGAATATGTGAATCTAGGTTTGTGTATGTGAAACATGATCCAAATTAATGTCACGTAATGAAACATGCAAAAATCAGTCCTTACTAATGAGATAATCAAAAGTAAAAGACTACGCTAATCTGAAATGATTGAGTAAAGAGAGAGAGAGAGAGAGGAAAATAATGAATGCACCTCATTAGGTATGTGAACCAATGCATAAACTTGGTGACAACCTGTGTGTGTGAAAGTATATAGTGATCATATCATTGGATAACTTGAACTGAGCTGATGGCTTGCTCAATCCTCATATGTGTGGCTCAATAACTTAATCTAGTTTTGACTTTATCATTACCCACCCTTACTTGGTGGATCATGATATTTGTGAATATCTTTGATAAGACTATAAATGTGTCAAACCCTCTCATGTAGGTGGCTCAATAATTCAAGTAGGCCATGAATCCATCATTAGCCCTATGTAAAGTAGATGCATCTATAACTGTATTATGTAAAGTGTTGAAAATATCTAACTGAATAATATAAATGTGTATTCAACTTCATATCCACTTGGGTATATTAAGTGGCTTTGGGCCACTCGAGAATGCCAACCACTATAAATTGAGTAAGTCATAAATTTGGTGATAACCTAGAATGTGATAGCAAGTGTATTTAACATAGAGAATGACATCGAGTTTTTCATTCCATCTTATCAACCTGTCTAAAGTTGAGTATATGGAAATTATGTGCCACACACATACCCCCAATCTGGTATCTAAGTATACTAAATATGTAATAGTTGAATTTGTGTAACTGAACTAAATGTATGAGTGATCTTGCCCCACATAATACACCCAAATTTGAGCAACTAGTATGAATTTAAATTTAAATGATTGAATTTGAGCTAAATATGAACATAATTACCAAACCTATGACTGCATCTATGCAAATATATATTGTACTTAGTGTACTAGTTAGAATGATTTAGGCTGCCATAAAGTTTGGGATACTAGATAGTAACACCTTGTAGTGGACAATAGTGCCCTGTGGTGCTAGTGTCCCAATTTAGGTGGTAACGACTACCTAGTCTGATCTTTATATGGTCTAAACTAACTGCTAAGTCTCTACTTTTTTCTGTGTCTACTTTGAGTCTAATATCTAAAACTGAGCCTATGTGTTGAAATGTATTTGTGAAAATCAAAATAGGAGTTTCATCTCTATGAAAACCCCTATAAATGTTAGCTCTGTTTAGGGTAGTTGTGAAATCTATGGAAGAACTGCCCTCTAAAGAAGTAGCTCTAGAAAATGTGTTCATTGGAGCATGTGCATGATATTCTAATATAATGTAAAACATAACATCATAATGTAAATGTATCTTGGCATAAGTAGGAAACATAAGATGTATGCTATTATCAAGCTTTACACAAGGGTGTCAAGATAGATGTAAGCAATGTATGACAATAGTAGAATCTAAGGAACTACCTAAAGGGATGGGGATTGATGTCCATAATGACTCCCAAGTAGGAAGGGTAAATTCATGAGGTCATGTTGTCATCAAATTGTGCACCCCAAGACTTTTAATGAAATTCCTTGAATTTAATGCAACATTGAATCATCCCTCAAGTTTATGTGAACTCGTAAGAGAGATGAGTCTCTAGGATTGAAAAGGGCTAGCTTCTTGAATTTTTTTTGAGTGTCTATCACCTAATCTAATGCTTGTTCATGAAAAGAGTTAAGATTTTACATAAAACAAAAAAATGATGCTAAAGAGGTGATTCACCAGGAATTTATCCACTAACTATCACACTTCTACGGAATAACAATGCTTTCCAAGACTAATTCCATCCATTGAAAGATACTAACATAGTGTTTCAATGTGAAGGTAACACGCTTCAAACCATCATCAAGATACTTGACCTAAGGGGAAGATTGCACATCATAAAAAGAATTGCATACTTGACATAAAGTTTAACATATTTAACACACTCTACATGACCTATTAGCATCAAAATATTTGTTCAAACATGAAGGATAAAGGGAGTAAGGATAATGCTATCAATCATATCCACTATACATCACTGACATACTCAGACAAGAATTCACAACTCAAAATTGGTCTTGTATTCAATGTTTAAAATCAAAGTGCAATGTCATTTCAGTAGGGCTTTGCCATACCAAAAATGTGGTTTTCTGCAATGGTCAAAATGGCTCAATTTATATAAACTATATGAAGAGCAAGAAAGAAGAAGATGAAAAGGCACAAGGAAATGTGTCCACATGTGAGAATTAGTTACAAATGGATAGATAAGGTGAGCAATGCCATGTTAAGAGTCTTACTTATCCAAAACTAGCTATTAGAATAGTGAGAAATGGAATAAAACCTTCAGAGTGTCACAGGAAACCATTTCTATTGAATAACATCCATGAGAGCTCAAACTAAAAATAAAGAAGTAGGCACATTTAACCATTATAACTCATGATGAGAATTAGAAAATGCTCTTTCTAACTACTATTTATCCTCTAGACACCTGTATTTGTTGATCTTGTAGAATCTCTTTGGTTTGGTCAGCCTTCAACAACGACTCAATCTATCAACTTGTCCCTTTTATTTGCTTTGTCTGCTCTCATGTTCTCACCAAATCTTTTGAATAACAACCATTATTTCTTGTAGTTTGAAATTGATGTTTTGTGGGCTATCACCTTCTAGGTATTTCCTTCAAAATTTTAGAATTGGGCCTTTTTTATGGACAATTTTCTCGTAATAATTCATCAGATAATCTTTTTGAAAGAATTCATGTCTTCAGTCTTCTTATTTGTTCATTTCCTTCAAACAAAAAGTTCAAAGGAATTTTTCCTATTTATTTCCTTTAGATTAAAATTTCCAAGGAATTCTTTCAAACAAAAAGTCTAAAGGAATTCTTTTTCTTGTCTCTTCCTGTGGCTTTTGGAAATGGTCCTTCAAGGTTGTTGAGAAGTACCCTTCAGAAGATTTGAAAGTGTCCATTCAAAATTTATATTTTATCCATGTTCTAAAAAATAGCCCTTTAGACTTTTGAAATATACCCCTTAGAAAAGTGAAAGGTACCTTTTAGACTTTTTGCAAGGATCCATTTTGCTTGAAAAGTGCCATTTGGAGGAGTTGAAATGATCCTTTCAAAAAAGTTGAAATGGAATTTTTCCTGACAAAAGATACCATTTGAAAAAATGAATGTGCCCTTCGAAAAAACACAAGGGTCCCTTTTGGCTTGAAAGATTCCTTCAGAGAAGTTGAAATGGCCCTTCAAAAAAGTTGTGCAGACAAATTGTCCGAAAAAATTCATTTAAGGAAAAGCCTCAGACAAAAGTTTGAAAGAATTCAATAAAATGATTTAGACAAAAAACTTGAAAGAAATAGGTAAAGGCTTAGAACAAAGGCCAATAAGGACTTTCCATAAATAAAATAACACTTAGTATTTTTGTGGGCTTTATCAAAGACCATTTCTTCTGAAGGAAAACTATGCACTGGACTTGGCCAAATTTGAAAGATGCAAACCTAAAGAATGAAATTTGACCAACATATTTGATGATTCATAGGGGTGGCATGCTTTCTATGTTTAGGATTAGTTTCCTTACACCTCTATTGGGCACGATGTCACACAAATGAGCACTTAGATTATTATGAACAGACCTTAGATTGACCATAAGATAATGACATACACAAGACACACACATGAAAAGACACACTTGTGTTACTAAGCACTTAGGGAACACAAAGAAAAATAAAGGAAACACACATGTTTCAACTAGGACACTTAGGGAACATAACAACCAAAACAAAACTAGAATAAACACTCACACCTATGCTACTATTTACAAGACAGACATGCAAAGACTAATAGAAGAAATTTAGATGCATCCCATTCACAGGGATAGGCAATTCTTTTTCATTCATCTTGGCCAGTGCAAAGGAACTGCTTTACTTGCACTTGCTGATGATAAATGGGCCTCTCCATAAAGCATCAAACTTTGTATGTTTACCTAGTTTTGCTTTTTTCTCATCCCATTTCAGAACCAAGTCACCTTACTTGAACACTCTTTTACTTGCTTTTTTGTCAAAGGATTTCTTCATGAGTACTTGATGGTGTTCCATAGTCTTATGTGCATTATCCCTTTCTTCTTGTAGTTGCATTAGTTTTATCAATCTAACTTCCATTAGAGTATTTTCTAGAAGTTGCAGCTAATGTGCAAGTCTTAGAGTAGGAAGCTCTTGAGATATGGATAACCTAACATCTCTCCCATAGACAAGCACAAGGGGAGAGTTACCGATTGATCTCTTAGGATTGATCATATCAACCCATAAGGCTATCTTCAACTTGGTGTGCCATGCTCTTTGATTGTTTTCCAATGTCCTCTGAATTATCTTGATGAGGTTCTTATTAGTAGACTCAGCTAACCCATAACCTTGAGGGTAATAGTTGGATAAGGTACTCAAGTCCATTTCTGTTTTCCCACTCAAAAGTTTTGGCACTCATGAAAGCGAGCGCATTATTAGAAATGATAATATAGGGTGTTGGGTGAATATTTTGTCACAAGCTAATTGATGAGCAAAATAGGTGATTTTAACCACATCATAAGGAGATTGGTCAGCCAAATGTGTAGGTTTACCACATCAGAAGGAGACAAATCTCTCTTCTCATCAAGGGGAGGTTCCCTATAAAATATGAGAGGCTAATAACACTCAAGGGTAGGAATACACCATCCATCTCTCTTATTTCAGAGATGATGTTCACAGACAAAGGAGAAATCTTGGTGAAAACACTGAAGGCACTTTTCTTCTTTCAGAAGTAGTCTACAACAAACAACAGGAGTTATTTTTGGTAGGTAATTGGTAAGTAAATGTAACAAGGGCATAGTAACTAGTAGAATGAGGTGTAGCACAAAGTCTATAACTCAATTGCCCAAGAGTGAAATACGAAGGGAAATGAGGGCACAAAGTCATCCCAAGGCCCTTTACACAGAAAGAAACTAAAACACACACACACAAAAGACAATTGTGGCAGTACAAAGTCTCTCCACAGCTGGCTTCAAGACACCTTCCTGATTACTTCCACTAGTCCTGCTTATTTCATTAAAGTGGACAAAAATGTATTCAAGAAATAGACATAAGAACAATCTCCTAAATGACACAAGCTATTACATCATAAAGTCTAAAAGTAACCTGCTTTCTCATTAAAATAAAGAAATATGATTAACAATCTGAGCTTAAAGTCTTAGTAATCACCTTTCAATTTGGGTAGAGTTTTTCTTCTGATCATAGAGAGATCTCTCCTTGCATAAAATAAGGGATTTTTAATATATAGCAGCCCAAAAAGACTTGGTGATTTGTTTCATGGAATGGCCCATGCCGCATTCAATGCCTTGAATGCATTTTTAGTTTTGTCAAGGGGCCATGCTGAAAAGGGTGTTTACCTTAACTGTGGTGTGTCAATTCATCTCAAATGTCTTCTCCTCATGATTTGAGCCCTTGGGCTATCCTTTTTCCATTTTATAGGCTCTTTTGGCTTCCACTTCAGCTGGTCGCTTAGTTTGTTCTTTAGGTTCTATGCCACATTTGAAAACCAATCGATATTTCATTACCTTGAATTTGACGTCTGTGGGGACGTCATTGGTCACTGGTCGTTTGAACTATTTTGAACCATGAACTTATGAACCTATGAAAGTTCATTGGTTTAATAGTTTAACGGTTCGGGTGGTCTTATCGGCTCCTTGGTTCCATCACTTCTTTAGTTCATTCGCTTTCCTAGTTTAATCACTTCTTTGCTCATCAATTGAACCATCTCTTTGAACCTTTGAACCCATTGAACCATTAAACCATTTTGGTTCAAGGTTCAACAGTTCATCCTCTTTCTTAGAAGCCTTTGTTTTCTCTAAGTCTCTCATGTTTTGACATTCCTTCAGCTTTATGTCTTTGGAACACTCTGAAGGGAAGGTGTCCCTTCGAGATTTGAGAAAGGTCCATTTCTTGGTCACCGAGAGCCCCCCGCAAGGGTACATGCCCTTTGGGGTCCTTCGGGTGGCCTTCTTATTCAAAGCCTTTAGACAAAATGTCTGAAGGAATTCTTTTGGACATTTTGTTTGAAGGAAATCTTTCCTTTGCTTTTTCCACTTTTTGTTGGGCCTTTGAACATTCCTTAAATGTCCGAAGGATTTCACTTGTAAAATTTTCCAACAAAAAATCCCTTCAAAAGATATCTTTTTGTTCCATTTTCCCTCTATAAGGGAACTTGTCCTTTGGGCTTTGGGACACCTTCCTTTGAACCTTTCAATTGAATCGACTGATTGAACCAATAATGGTTCAATGATTCAACGGTTCAATGCTGTGTTCTACTCATTTAATTGACCGCTTGAACCAATTGCTTTGAACCAATCTCATTGAACCTTTAAACTTATTGAACCATTTTTGGTTGAAGGTTCAATGGTTCATTCTTTACTCTTCGAATCCTTCTTTTCTTCTAAGTCTTTTGAAGTGATTGAACTTGCCGTAGCGATTGAACTTTGAACTTACCGAAGTGTTTAACTCTTTAAGTCTACTAACGTCGTTAAACCTGTGAACCTATTGAACCTTTGAACCTATTGAAGTGGGGTTCAATGGTTCAATGGTTCAATCCTTTGTTTGAAGCTTGCCGATGGACCTTTTGGTTGAACCTCAGCGTTGAACCAACCTTAAAATTGCCTAAGTGTTGGGAACTTGTTCCTTTGTGAGAGCTCATCTATTGAAGTTGTTGAACCTATTGAACCTATGAGTCCCTTAACTGAAAAAGTAAATACTTCAATAATGGAATGAACATTGTTTCAAGTGAATGTTCCTAGTGAATATTGAAGGTGTGATCATTTTGTCCTCTATCTAGCAGAACTACAGACTCTATAGGCTAATTTCTATGAACTTTGCAGGCTTGGTTCTATGGACGCTATGAGCTTGGTTCTACGAACTCTGCTGGCTTGGTTCTATGGACTCCATAGTCTTGGTTCTACAGACTCTGCATGCTTGTTTCTATGGACTCCACAGGCTTGGTTCTACGGACTCCTTAGGCTTGTTTCTCCTGAATCTTACTGCAGATGGAGGCTGCTATGAGATGCTACAGTGACGTGGCTGCTACAATGGCACAAGACCAAAATAGTTCAAATGTTGTCCCAAAAAATGAGCAATAAATTTTGGGAACAATAGTTGGCTCCAGTTGGAGAACTTCCATTGATTGTAAAAAATAATTGAAGGGAGTAGAAAGCAGAATCTCCAGTGCCTTTAAGTATGCTATTGGGCTATGGAGTCATGCTACCCAAAAGATAAAGGTGCCAAAAATGAAAATGAAAGCATAAAATAGAACTAAAGACTACAAATATATATATGTACAATTGATGTCACCTAATACTTCAAGGATTAAAGTGCTTCAGATGCTACCCATTATGAGGCAGAGAAAAGGGCTTGCCATCTTGATACTTCAACATGAAACTATTTTCACCATTGAGCTGATGGATAGTAAACGAGCCTCTCCATAGGGAATCAAATTTCCCATGCATTCCCTTTGGTTCTCTTCTCTTGTCCCATAATAGGACTTGATCACCAATCTAGAACTCATAGTTTTTTGGTTTCTGGTCGAAGAGCTTCTTCACCAGACTTTGATGTGCAGTAATTCAATCCACCACCATAGTTTCCTTCTCACCCAGCTCAGTAAGGCACATGATCCTCTTATTGATGGAGCTTTCATAGGTTTGATCTTCAATCGCCTTTGCCAATTTCAATGCTAGCAATTCTAGGGTGATTGGTATCTCTGCATTGAGACCATACAAAAGTTGGAATGGTGACATACCTATCACTTTCTTGGGTGTAATTTTATCTACCCACAAAGCATCAACCAATGCTTTATGCCATGTTCGTTGGTTGTCATCCACCAGCTTCCTGATGATGGTTACTAGGTTCTTGTTTCTTGACTTTGCTTGGCCATTCCCTTGTGAAAAATAATCAAAAGAGTGGGAGAGGGTAATCTCATAGTAAAAACATAACTGAGTAATCTCATTGGAAGAGAAATAGGTTGCATTATCTGTGACAATCTTGGTTGGGACCTCAAACCTAAAAATGATGTTTTCTTTTAGGAAATTGCATACCACTTCTAAAGTAGCATGCTTGGTTGGAATTACTTCCACCCATTTGGTGAAGTAATCTATGGCTGCAAGGACATAATCATGTCCAGCACTTAAAGATGGGTTTACAGCACCAATGAAATCAATTCCCCATTGCTAAAATGGCTCTTCTATTACCACTGGCTTAAGAGGCAGAGCATCTAACTTGGGTCTTCCAACGAACTGTTGGCATAGTTCACATCTTCGTACTCATTTGTATGCATCTTGAAATAGAGTAGGCCACTAATACCTGGCTCGTAGAATCTTATGAGCAGTTACAGGTGCAAAAAAATGTCCTCCACAAGCCAGATTATGGAAAGACTCCAAAGGTTGGTTCTGCTGCTCTTTATCCACTGAGTGAAGGAACACTCCATCAAGGTTCCTCTTACACAGGCTGTTGTCCCATAGGATGAAATTGGTAGCTTTCAATTTAACAGTCCTCCTTTATTTATGAGACAGGTGAGTGGGACACTCACCATAAGTAAGGAAATGAGTAATACTTGAATACCACTCATTCGTGGTGGAGATAAAGAGGACTATTGGCATGTCTTCTACTTTTGATTTTTCATGCCCTACTTCTTCAGGTCTGTTGTTGGCAATCAATTGGTAGAGGCCCCTTCCCTGCACAAGCTTCATTAGTTTGATATCGAGATCAAACTCCTAGATTTTAGCAATACAATTGCCCCTTTTTATTCTAAACTCCTGCTGAGTTAATATAGATTTAACTGTGGTATCAGGAACTAGGACAGTAACATGTGAATTCAGGATGTAAAAATAGAAGTGCTTTACTACCTTTACCACTGCATAAGCATGCTTCTCCATGTTTGAATACTTTAGCTCATAATATTTGAGAGGACAACTCATGAAGGATATGGGAGATTCCACACTTTCTTTGTTTTGTTGAACCATAATTGCTAAAAGTGTGTGCTCAGAAGCATAACTATACACTGTGAAATCCTTGGTATAGCTATCTTGATGTCTCAAAATGCCAATTTTCCTTCTTCAGTCCAACTAAAAGTGGCCTTTCCTTTCATCATGTTTACAATATGACAAGTCTTCTTTGTGAACTCAGGGATGAACCTTCATAAAAAATTCACTTTTTTAAAGAAAGAGTGAACTACAGTCTTACTTGTGGGTAGGATAAGCTCCTGGATGGATTTGAATTTTTCTGAGTCAATCTTTATGCCTTCTTAGGATATGATGTGTCTAAGAAGCTTCGCTTTTGTTACTCTAAAAATATACTTCTAGGGACTTAGAGAAATGCCATTATGGCGGCATCATTATAGAACTTGTTGAAAATGGCGCACATGATCAGGGTGATGCTTGGAAAAGACGGTCAAGTCATCAAGGTATACCACAATGAACTTACCTATTTCATCTTAAAAATTAAGGTCCATTGCTCTCTGGAAAGTGGTGCCAGTATTTATCAGGCCAAATGGCATTCTTCAATATGCAAAAGTGCCCCAAAGTGTGGTGAAGGCAGTCTTGTGCTAGTCTGCTTCACCGACTTCAACTTGATTGTACCTAGAAAAGCTATCTAACATTGATAACATCTCTAAACTAGTCACCATCTTAAGGACTTGATCCATGATGGTCAAAGGGTAATTATCCTTTAAGGATGACTGATTTAGATTTATGAAGTCCACGCCGAGGCAAATTTTGCCATTCTTCTTTTTCCAAAGAACTATGTCTGCAATGCATGTTGAATGATGGATTGGGAAAATTATTTTAGCATTCAGTATTTTATGTATTTTAGACAGAATAGTACCTGATATCTTTAGATTATACTACCTAAATTTTTGCTTGTAAGGCACCGAATCACCCTTGAGAGGAATTTTATGACAAATTTCTTCAGGCCTGAGTGACTTTAGATCATTATAGGAGTACGCCAAAATATATATGTATTGGCACATCATAGAAGTGAACTTAAACTTTTCTTCCTGCGTGTAGCACTTCCCAATGTTCACCATCTTAGGATTTTCTTTGGTACCCAAATTTATTTGATCAAAGTCCTAGGAGGAGCTTGAAACCATTTGTTGTTGTTTGATGAACCTGTCGTGTTTTTCAAACAACTTCTCAAGGGATACCAATCTTATGGGAATTTTATTCCCCTTTAGCTGTAAGAATTCTTCATCTACGTCTGAACTTAATTTAGGGGCTGGTTCAAGCTTTTGAGGCTCACTGGCTTCAAAGTGAAGTTGTTTAAAGCTATCTTTTTGTTCCAAAAAGGCAATGATTTAGTTGTCGCCATTAAACACTTGCCAATGATTGGCATTATCAGGCACACTTGGTCAAAAGACCAGTTTTATAGTGTACTTGTCTCCTTTAAAATTTAGGTGAGGAACCAAAAGAGTTACAAAAATAACTAATGTATTAGCTCGATCATTAAATTCCCTAGGCACTGAAGAGATACTGAAAGCATCAAAGCTTTCAATTTGATCCCAAACCAGATTGCGGTAGTGGCATAATCTCTTATTTTTGGTTTGGTACAAGTTTTTCACCTGATAAACCACCATCTTAGCATCTCCTTTGGTGTGAAGGAGTTTGATGCCTCTGTCTTGAGCGGCCTTCAATCCAAGCAGTAAACATTCGTACTCAGCAGTGTTGTTGGTGTTGCTGAACTACAACTTGTATAGAAAAGGAAAAATATCTCTTTGAAGTGATATCAACACAATCCTAGCTCTTGAATCTATAGAGGAACAACTGCCATTAAATTCTAGTATCCATATGTTATCATTAACTAATTTTACCTTAGATTCTTTTTCGTTTGGAGGGGAAGATTCTTCTACACTTCTACTGCATTCTACCAATCATTCTGCTATTCTGTCTGAGCCAATTTTCAGATTGTCATTTTCAAAAGTTTTATCAATTGCCACATGAACCTCCTCCATGGTTAAGAAGTAATTACCCATGCCTAAAGACTCAAATAGAATTTGAGCTTCAGGTGCTGATGTTTTAGTGACAACGTATTTTACTTTCTTTTTAGGGAGCAATCTTTGCATGATGCCTTTGACATGTATTCTCACCTCGAATAGGTCCATGCTTAACTCCACCAATATCCTTGCAAAAATTTTGCCCAAGAAGAATGCCTTATGAGGCTGGGACGTCGGCCACCAGGACTGTTATCTTGATTCTCTTATCTGAGAATGCTGTAAATGCAAATTGGGCATCCTTGATTTATCCCAACAATGACACTTATTTGTTCTCTATGGAGAAATATCTCCCAAATGTCTTGGTCAGTGTGAGAGCAAGAGATTCTACCACTTTGGCAGGCATGACATTGTCAGATGCACCTAAGTCTATGATATAATTGTTCAGTTGGTGTCCATTTATCAATAGGGAGACATAAAATGGTTTTGTCCTCACGGGAGCAGTAGGAGGAATAATAACAAGGTTATTTTGGGTGGATGTGGGAGTCACCTTTGGAGTAGCTAGTCCTATAGGGATGGTTTTATTCTTCACACATTCTACTAATCTTTCCAACTATTCAAGGTTGGATTGCAGGAATTCAAATTCAGACATTTGAATTTTAGTTTTCTTGACATGGTCGACTATGTCAAATGTCTGAAATGAATTATGAACAGGGGAAGGGAGTTCATCCTTCTAGTTTTTAGGGGGAAGGACTGATCTGTAAAATTAAAGTGGAAGGTAAAGGTGTACTTGAGGTACTTACTTTTTTATTACTCACTGGGTTCTTTTGCTGGAAAGGGAGAGAAGTTCCTCATTTAGCAATTGAAATGGTAGGCTGAGCTCACTTTTTTGATTTTTTTATCAGCTTGAAGGGCTAACTGATTCTTGGAATGAGTGAACACAATGTATGATCCCTCAACTGCTTTACCTTCACTTCTGGGTTCATCTTGGTAATTCAAAAAACTAATGTTGGAGTCACAAGCTGATTTTTTTTGGTTTTTTACGAAGAGATCAATGTCATCTTCTGGGTTCAAGTTAGGCTAGAAGGAGAAACCAGATTCTATTTTGAGATATCCAACTGCTGAGTTGGCTGGTGTTATTTCAATGGCCAGCTTTCCCTGTGGGGGAGGACGATGATTTGTCTACCCTTGATTCCTGGTAGCATTGCCTTGGTATGACCGATTGGGGAATGTCCTCCTTGGTATATCTCTGTATGAAGGAGCAGTTGACATCCCTTACACCATTTGCTTTCTGAGAGTTAACAACTCATTTTCTAGAATTTACACCATTGGATCAGTGGTGCCTGTAGATGGATATTCAGAAGATGAAGAAGATTTACTTCTGTTAGGATCTTTTTTTATATTTCCTGCCAAGATAAGGTCATCTTCCACCTTAGTGGCTAAATCTTGAGCAACAACAAGGTCTATGTGGCCAGTCGGTCTCAATAGGAAACTCACTTCAGGTAGCTGAGAATTGATGAAAAAATATTTAAGGTTCTCAAGTGTTGGCTAAGAAATTGTAAGAATTCAGTTCTTCAGCTTGTCAAACTTAGAAATGAAGTCCCTCATAGGTTCATGAGGCTCTTTTTTCATTTGTGTGAGTTGGGCTAGTAGGGCATGCACATCTTCTACAGGCTTGAACCTTGCTTCAAACTTAGCTTTGAGTGTATTCCAATCAGTCACAAATTATGCTTGCAGATGATAAAATTAGTCTGCAGCAGCACCTTGCAATTTTTTTCCTATAAACAACCTTACCGCTACGTCCTCATATTCCATGCCTATCACAGCAAAGGCTATGTTGAAATTTGCAATGTGTTCATCAGGATGAACTCTCCCATCACCAAAGAATTTGGGGAAATTCTTCCTTAAACTGTGTGGTAGCTCATGTAGAGGTGGTGTTAAATTGAGTGGGCCAAAAGAGTTACCTTAGGGGCCTTGCACTATCATGATTTGATTATGGAAAGGGGGGATAACATATCTGGGTGGAGTATGTATAGGCAAAGCTTTGCTAATAGCAAAAAAAGAAGCTCTACTTTGTATTGGTGACCTAGTATTGGTAGGAGGAAGACTCCTAGTTCGTTGAACTTGAAGTTGTGGAGGAAACAAATTGAAATTGCCCTGCTGCACCAACTCAAAAATAGGATCAAAAACTCCTTGGGCTGTCTGGCTTCTTGTATAGTGTGGATTTGCCAGATTGTAGAATAAAAATGGAAAATAACTGGCCCTACTTTAGCTTGAAGCTTGAGGCTTCAAATTGCGTGCTCTTCCCCAGTGGAGTTGCCAAAAAACTATTAGCGTGGGGCTGGCAGAGAATTGACTTTTAGAATGAAACACTCGATCTCCAGTGTCTCTGGTTTTACAGCTCAGAGTATATAATGGAAATGAATAAGGCTATAATGATAATGGATAAGACACAAGTGATACTTCAATTTGAAGCTTGAGGCTTCAAATTATGCAAAAGTGCTATTTTCCCAACAGAGTCACTAAAAAATTGTTGGGTGAATATTTTATCACCAGCTAACTAATGAGCAAAATAGGTGATTTCAACCATAGCATAAGGAGATTGGTCAGACAAATGTGCAGGTTCGCATCAGAAGGGGACAAATCTCTCCTCTCATCAAGCGGAGGTTCCATATAAAATATGAGGGGCTAGATACTATATATATACATACATAAAATAACACTTAGGGGTAAGACTACACCATCCATATCTCTTATTTTAGAGATGATGTTCACAGACAAAGAAGAATTCCTAGTGAAAACACTGAAAGCACTTCTCTTCTTTCAGAAGTAGTCTACAACAAACAACAAGAGTTCTTTCTGATAGGTATCTGGTAAGTATATGTAACAAGGATGCAGTAACCAGCAGAATGAGGTGTAGCACAAAGTCTATACCTCAACTGCTTAAGAGTGAAATATGAAGGATAATGAGGGCACAAAGTCATTCCAAGGCCCTTTACATAGAAAGAAACTAAAACACACACACATAAAAGACAATTGTGGCAGCACAAAGTCTCTCCACAGTTGGCTTCGGGACACTTTCCTGATTACTTCAACTAGTCCTGCTTATTTCATTAAAGTGGACAAAAATGCATTCAAGAAATAGACATAAGAATAATCTCCTAAATGACACAAGCTATTACAACACAAAGTTTGAAAGTAACATGATTTCTCATTCAAATAAAGAAATATGATTAACAATATGAGATTAAAGTCTCAGTAATCGCCTTTCAATTTGGGTAGAGTTTTGCTTTTGATCACAGAGAGATCTCTCCTTGCATAAAAGAATAGATTTTTAATATATAGTAGCCTAGAAAGACTTGGCACTTTATTTCATGGAATGGCCCATGCCGCATTCAATGCCTTGAATGCATTTTTAGTTTTGTCAAGGGGCCATGTTGAAAAGGGTGTCTACCTTAACTATGGCATGTCAATTCATCTCAAATGTCTTTTCCTCATGATTTGAGCCCTTGGGCTATCGTTTTTCCATTTTATAGGCTCTTTTGGCTTCCTCTTCAGCTGGTCACTTAGTTTGTTGTTTAGGTTCTGTGCCACATTTGAAAACCAATAGATATTTTATTACCTTGAATTTGACATCTGCGAGGACGTCATTGGTCGTTGGTCGTTCGAACCATGAACTTGTGAACCTGTGAAAGTTCATTGGTTCGATGGTTCAATGGTTTGGGTGGTCTTATCCGCTCCTTGGTTCCATCACTTCTTTGGTTCATTCACTTTCCTGGTTCAATCGCTTCTTTGCTCATCAGTTGAACCATCTCTTTGAACTCATTAAACCTTTGAACCATCTCTTTGAACTCATTAAACCGTTGAACCATCTCTTTCTTAGAAGCCTTTGTTTTTTCTAAGTCTCTCGAGCTTTGAAATTCCTTTGGCTTTATGTATTTGGAACACCTCGAAGGGAAGGTGTCCCTTTGGGCTTTGAGAAAGGTCTATTCCTGGTCGCCGAGAGCCCCCTATAAGGGTACATGTCCTTTGTGGTCCTTCGAGCGGCCTTCTTCTTCAAAGCCTTCAAACAAAATGTCTGAAGGAATTCCTTCAAACATTTTGTCTAAAGGAAATCTTTCCTTTGCTTTTGCTACTTTCTATCCAGCCTTTGAACATTCTTTCAGACAAAATGTCCAAAGGAATTCCTTCAGACATTTTGTCTAAAGGATTTCACTTGTAAAATTCTACCGCAAGAAAATCCCTTTGAAAGATATTTTTTTGTTCCATTTACCCTCTGCAAGGGCACTTGTCCTTTAGGATTTGGGACACCTTCCTTTGAACCTTTCGATTGAATCGACTGATTGAACCAATAATGGTTTAATGGTTCAATGCTATGTTCTACTCATTTAATTGACCGCTTGAAACAACCACTTTGAACCAATCTCGCTGAAATTTTGAACCCATTGAACCATTTTTGGTTCAAGGTTCAACAGTTCAACGGTTCATTCTTTACTCTTCAAAGCCTTCTTTTCTTCTAAGTCTTTTGAAGCCGTTGAACTTGTCAAAGAGTTTAACTCTTTAAGTCTGCCGACGTCATTGAACCTATGAACCTGTTGAACCTTTGAACCTATTGAAGTGGGGTTCAATGGTTCAATCCTTTGTTTGAAGCTTGTTGATGGACTTTTGGTTAAACCTCGACTTTTAACCAACCTTGAAATTGCCTAAGTGTTGGGAACTTATTCCTTTGTGAGAGCTCACCTGTTGAAGTTGTTGAACCTATTGAAACTGTGAGTCCCTTAGCTAAAAAGTAAATACTCCAGTAATGGAATGAACATTGTTTCAAGCAAATATCCCCAGTGAATACCAAAGGTGTGATCCTTTTGTTTTCCATCCTACAGAACTACGGACTCTTCAAGTTGAATTCTATGGACTTTGCAGGCTTGGTTTTATGGACTCTGTAGGGTTGGTTCTAAAGACTCTGCAGGCTTGGTTCTATGGACTTTGCAGGCTTGGTTCTACGGACTCCACAGGCTTGTTTGTACAGACTCTGTAGGCTTAGTTCTACAGACTCTGCAGGGTTGTTTCTCCTGACTCTTATTGCAAATGGTGGGTGCTATGAGATGCTATAGTGACGTGGCTGCTAGAGTGGCACGAGACTAAAATAGTTCAAATTTTGTCTCAAAAAATGAGTAACAGATTTTGGGAACAACATAGGGGACCCCAAATCTTGTTATGATACTTTCATAAAACTTTAAAATTGCATTTTCATTCACCTCCTTCAATGCAACAACTTCTATCCACCTTGTGAAGTAGTCAATAGTAGTCAATATCTATTTGTGTCCAACACTTGATGGAGGGTTGATCCTACCAATGAAATCAAGGCCCCATTACATGAAATGCTGGTCCACTTGGACAGGCTTCAATGGAAGGGCTAAATTTTTTTGTTTGCATATAAAGAATGCATATTGAGGACACCTCTTAACCCAAGAGTAGCAATCTTTGAAAAGGCTAGGCCAATAATACCATGTCCTCATTATCTTTACAACTATTGTTTTTAGGGAGAAATGACCTCCATCTACACCATCATTAAATTTTTCTAGCAAGATGCCAAACTGATCATTGTCAGCACACCTTAGTAGCACACCATTCACATCCTTCTGAAAGATAATACCATCTTCAAGACAATAAGGAATGTTTTATAATCTATAATACCTTCTTTGTGACTTGTTCAAACCATTAGGACAATCACCATTTTGGAGGAAACCAATGATGTCTTATTTCTAACTTTGAATTGGTATATGACCAGCTGGTTGGGGATGAACTTGATTGATAGAGACCTCTTCTTTTGGCCCTTGAAGATATGAATCTAGATGTTCACACAACCCCTTTCCTCTTACCAAGTTGGTTACCTTGATATTAACATCATACTCCATTACCTTTGTGATCCACCCAGCTCTCTTCTCATTGAGGTCTTTGATTAAGAGGAATTCTTTGGTGTTAACATGAGAGACCATGACATGTATCCTATTGTTTGAAACCATGTGCCTAAATTTTTTCAAACATCTTATCATAGCTAGAGCCTGTTTCTCAACAAATGTGTACTTGACCTCATAATCTTCCTATCCTTGACTAAATAATGCATTGGGTTGTTCAACTTCCTCATCATTATTTTGCACAAGCATAGCTTAGATTATGTCAAGATTAGTAAAAGTATAGATTATGAAATCCTTGGTAAATTTTGGGTTCAAGAGAGTAGGATACTGGGCAATTGCTTGGTTGATTGCCTCAAAATTGTTCTTACCTTCCTTTGTCCAAGTGAAAGCTTGGTTGTTCTTGAGCATGGTTGTAATAGGCTTCACCAAGGTAGAAAATCCTGGAATAAACCTTATTACAAAGTTGATCTTGCCTAAGAAACTTTTCAAATCTTTCTTGTGTAGAGGCAAAGACAGGCCTAGAATGGCTTTAATTCTTTCAGGATCGATAGAGAGGCCTTCCTTTGACACAATGTGACCCAGTATTTACCTTCATGAACAATAAAGATATATTTTTTTGGATTAAGAGAAACTCCAAACTCTCTACACTTTTCAAAGACTTGTCTTAGATGTTTCATGTGGTCATCAACATCCTTGGAAAAAATAATTATATCATCAAGGTATACAAGTAAAAACTCATTGATCAAACCTTTAAAGGCCGTGTCAATTTCCCTTTGAAAGGTAGCACCAACATTAGACAAACCAAAAGGCACATTTATATATGAAAATGTTCCCCATTTTATGGTGAATGATATGTTGAACTAATCCTCCTCATTCACCAATATTTTGTTATAACCTGAATAGCCATCAAGTAGTGAAAAGTATTGAGAACCTAACACCACTTGCAAAATCTACTCCATGGAAGGTAGTGGATAATGGTCTTTGAGTGAAACTCTATTCAGATCCCTAAGTTCCACATGAAGTCTATTCTCTTCACTCTTATTTTTAATAGGTACAAGGTTAGCTACCCAATTTGAGTGCTTGATAGGAAATATAATCCTTGACTCAATCAATTTGGCAAGCTCTCTCTTCATGAGTTCCTCTATCTTGGGATTGATAGGCCTCTATTTTTGCCTAACTATTTTAGCTCTAAGTTCTAACTCAATGGTGTGATGAGATAGACCTGGATCAAACCCTTTCAAATACTTGTATTTCCAAGCAAATATATCATGAAATTATTTACACAATTTAATGAAGGTTTGTCTTTTGAAAAGAGAACATATCTTACCAATTTTTAGAAGTTTATCCTTAAATATCAAGACTCTTTCATAGTTCTCTTCCTTTTTCGACATGCTTACCCTTTCCTTCCATCTCTGATCATCTTCATTGAACATACTCTCCAAAGTAACCAATCCCTTTGGTATCTTGTTTGTCTTCAGCTGGATAACTTGTTTTGCATACTGATTGTGAAGCTTCTTTTGATTCTTTGAGGAAAATTTTGCTTCATTTTGAATGAAGTGTATAATGTGTTTATCACTCTCAAACACCTTCTAAGACACTTCATTGTCCAAAATATAAGGTCTCATAATGAATTTGATGTGAGGTTGGTCCTCTTTACTTACATCAACAACTATATCAAAGTGTGCTCCTATCACAACCAAGCTGTCAACATGTTTATTTGAGTCTCTTGGTATAGGTTGGATATTGAAAGCATCAAAATCCTTAATTAAATCCCACACCTTATGCCTATAGGACTTAAGCAAAGATTTTTTGTCTAGAGCTTTGTTCCTCACTTGATGTATAATCAATTCACTGTCTCCATATACCTTCAAGTTTTTTATTCCCTTTCTCTTTGCCTATTGGAGACCATAAACCAAGCCTTCATATTCTACTACAGGTCAAGTACAACTAAAATGGATATATATGAAGAATAATAATAGTTCTTTGAAGGATAAACCAACATGACACCAACTCCTTCCCCTACCTTGCTTCTAGAGCCATCAAAAAATATTTCCCATATCCCTTCAAGTTCATGATCTTCATTAGTGAGTGATGGTATAGGAGTGTTCTTCCCATGCATATAATATACTCCTAATTCACTTTTTTCTATGAATCCATAGGGGTCATGCTCATAAGTTTTAGTACCATACTCATCAAGAAAGAGGTCAGAAATACCTTCAAAGGGAAAATATGTTTCACCACCAATGGCACCTTCTTCCTACTCACTAATCATATAATTTTGATTTGAACTTGTTTTCATATATGGTTCAATATGGAACCTTTCCAAGGGATATGTTATTATAGAGCTCCATATCTTTTTTGAATGGCTAGAGAAGAGCAATCAACTACAAGGTATTCTCCAATCTTAGCCATGAAGTCTCTTGATAAGAAAATAACTAAATGAGCTAGAAGATCAACCACCACAATGTCTTGTAGGATGGGAAATCTTAGACAATCATGCAAGAAAAATTTCAACCCTTTAAAAAACCCCACAATATTGGCTAGAGTTCCATCAAGCTAAAACACACCTTGCTATAAGACTCATATTTCAGTCCCAATTTATCAACAACCACCTTAGGCATAACTGTGGTACAGGCCCCACTATCCCAATGCAGTTGTGAACCAATTTGTCTCCCATAATGAGCATGAGATAGAAAGGTATAGGATTTTTTTACTTGGTGGAGGTCTCTAGAATATAATTAGGTGTGTTGGTAAGGGCTACACCATTGTACTTTAGAGCTTGAGGAGTAATATTGATATTAGCAAGTTGTTCTTGTAGGATTTCCTTTTGACCAGGCATTTGCAATACTTCCTAAAGAGAAATTCTAGTTTTGGTATTCTTAAAAGAGTCAAAAATATTTAAGGAGGAAGTATTCACCTTGTATTTCACTCTTGAAGGCAATGAGGGAACTTGAACTTGTTGTACTGGAGGTTTGGTAACCTTGCTCACATTTTGACTTTGAGGATAGTGTGACTATTAAGACCTACTATATTGGTATTTATAGTTTGTGGCCTTAGAGAGGCACTACCTGGAATCACTTGTGCTATTGGAGTATCTTCTAAAGCCCTCCTTTTAGCCCTTGTGTTGGCTGAAACTAATGTATTTTTATTTAATAATAGTCATCTTCTACTTGGAAGTTCATAAAACTATTACTTTGGTTGCTACCTTCTCCTTGAATATCTCTTTGCATGAGATTTGCTTCTTTTAATGTAACACAAGGAGTAGATCCTTCTTGAGTTACCAAACCTTGATTACCTTCTCCACCATTATGCATAAACTGACCTTGAGATTTCCCCCAAGGATCCAAATGCTCCTCTCCTTGAACTAGATTGGTGTAGACTAGAACAACAACCTTTGTCGATGAAATGGAATTAGGATTATAGGCATTGGGCTACCTATTAAAACCTTGTTGGCCCTCTCCTCTTCCTTGGTTAGTGTATTGCGATGGAGATTTATAGCCATGTGGAGGATAATATTGAGTATTAGGTGGATCACTTGCATACATTTGTGCTTGCTTGATCTGGGCATGCAAAGATAGAATCATCTCATCCTTATCTATAGCATCATCCACCTTCTTGGGAGCAGTTCTAGGTTTGGGATTAGTATTGGGAAATTTTTCTATGCTTGGGGTTTCAACTAAATTATGAGACAATAAAGGCATGGATAGTCTTGGAGGTAGTTTCCCAACTTGTATGAGACTATTCTCAATGTCAATGGCTATCTTATATGCCTCGCGTAAAGTAAATACTCCCATTGATTACAACATTACTTCTACAACAATGCTAATATCCTTAAGATAGGTGGAGAATACAAAGCTTGGAGGAGGCCTTATAATAGGTGGTAGCCTATGCCATGTTCTTTGAAATCTCTCATTGAAATCTCCCATGGATTCATTAGGACCTCTTTTTATCACATTCAAATGGTGAATTAGTGAAGTACGGTTACTCTTATTTTCAAACTTATTTACCAACAACTCTCCAAAACAATCCCAATCAGTAATACAACCACCTTCCAATGTCCTATATCAATCAAGTGCCTTCTCGTTTAGAGACATGACAAGTAGTCTAATAACTATGTTAGCTTGGGTGATATTGTGGAAATTACAAAAGTTCAAAATGTCCCTAATATTCTTAGATGGTGTAATACAACCCTCTCCATTGAAATTGGGAAGACTTTTTGTAGCATTAGGAGGAATAGTATCATACATAGGAAGGTTAATTAGATTTTGGGTGTTGAAGGCTAGGAAAGGATGTCTTCTATCCATTTCTTCTTCTTCCTGATCTACTAATTCTTCAACCTCCTCTTTTTCCTCTTCAAAACCTTTTTTTTCAGGATCTCTAAAGGTTAGGAATGGTTTAGGGTGTTGTTCTTCAAGAAGAGTTTGAGGTTGAGGAACTTGATTGAAAAGACTACTAGAACATGATCTAGTAAGGACCATGAAGAACACTATGGAACAACTAATCTACAAATAAAGATTCTCACCTTTTGGAGCCACCAGATGCTAGATTAGAACACTTCTACAACCTTGGACTTATCAAGGCCAACATTCACTTCAACATGGAAACAATTAGGACCAGTTATCCCATTAGGCATGCCAGAACTTTTGTCATCAAATTATGTACCCTAGGAATTTTGATGAAATTCATTCAATTTGATGCAACATTGAATCATCCCTCAAGTTTATGTGAACTCATAAGAGAGATGAGTCTCTAGGATTGAAAAGGGCTAGCTCTCTTATTTTTTTATTGTCTATCACCTAATCTAATGCTTGTTCATGAAAAGAGTCAAGAGTTTACATAAAATAGAAAAACTATGCTAAATAGGTGATTCACTAGCAATTTATCCACTGACTATCACACTTCTACTGAATAACAATGTTTTCTTATACTAATTACATGCATTAAAAGATACTAACACATTATTTCAATGTAAAGGTAACATGCTTCAAACCATCATCAAGATAGTTGACCTAAGGGGTAGATTGCACACTATAAACCCAATTGCAAACTTGATATAAAGTTTAACACATTTAACACACTCCACATGACCTATTAGCATCAAAATTTTTGTTTAAACATGAAGGATAAAGGGAGTAAGGATAATGCTATCACTCAGCTCCACTATACATCACTGACATACTTAGACAAAAATTCACAACTTAGAACTAGTCTTGTATTCAATGTTTAAAAGCAAAGTACAATGTCATTTCAGCAGGGCTTCGCCATACCAAAAATATAGTTTTTGATAATGGTCAAAATGGCTCAATTTATAGAAATTTTAGGAAGGGAAAGAAATAAGAAGATAAAAAGGCACAAGGACATATGCCCACATGTGAGAATCAGTGACAAATGGATAGATGAGGTGAGCCATGCCATGTCAAGGGTCTTACTTAAACTAGCTATGAGAATAATGTCAAATGGCATAAAACCTTTAATAGTGGCACAAGAAATCATTTATATCAAAGATCATCCATGAAAGCTCAAACTAAAAATAAAGAAGCAGACACATTGAAATGCTACAACTCATGATGGAAGTTAGCTCTTTCTAACTACTAGTTATCCTCTAGACACTTGTATTTATTGATCGCATAGAAGCTCTTTGGTTTGGTTAACCTTCAACAATGACTCAATCCATCAACTTGTCCCTTTTGCTCACTTTGTCTACTCACATGTTCTCTCTAAGTCCTTTTAATAGCAATGGATATTTATTGTATTTTGAAATTGATGTTCTTTAGGTTATCACCTTCTGGGTATTTCCTTCATACTTTTAGAAATGGTCCTTTTTTGTGGACAATTTTCTCATAAGAATTCATTAGACAATATTTTTGAAAGAATTCATGTCTTCGATCTTCTTGTTTATTTATATACTTTGGACAAAAAGTCCAAAGGAATTTTTCCTATTGATTTCCTTCAAACAAAAAGTCTGAAGGAATTCTTTTGGAGTTATTTCCTTCAGACAAAAAGTTTGAAGGACTTCTTCTTCTCGTCTCTTCCTACAGATTTTGGAAATGGTCCTTCAGGCCTATTGAAAAGTACCCTTCGAAAGATTTGAATGTGTCCATTTGAAATTTCTATTTGGTCAATTTTTTGTGAAAGAACCCTTTGGATTTTTGAAATATACCCTTTGGAAAAGTGAAATGTACCTTTTAGAATTTTTGTAAGGATCCATTTTTCTTGAAAAGTGCCCTTCAGACGAGTTGAAATGATCCTTTTAGAAAAGTTGAAATGGAAATTTTCTCGATAAAAGATACCCTTTATAAAAATGAAAGTGCCCTTCAAAAAAACACATGGGTCTTGTTTAGCTTGAAAAATTCCTTTAGACAAGTTGAAATGGCCCTTCAAAAAAGTTGTGTAGGCAAATTATTTGAAATAATTCATTTAAGGAAAAGCCTCAGACAAATTTTTTGAAAGAATTTGATAGAATGTTTTGGATAAAAAACCTGAAAGAAATAGGCAAAGGCTTAGAACAAAGGCCAATAAGGACTTTCTATAAAGAAATAACACTTAGTATTTTTGTGGGCTTTGTGAAAGAATGTTTCTTTCAAAGGAAAATTAAGCACTGGACTTGGCCAAATTTGAAAGATGCAAACTTGAAGAACGAAATTTGACCAACAGGGCTCTCATGGCATCTAAAACTAGTGTGTGTGTAACAAACAAGTATAAGTGTCATGGTGTAGAAGCATACAAGGAAGCATATATACAAGTACACTAGGCACATAAAAGATAGGCAAAGGGGCCACAATCCAAGGGACATGGGCACATGTCACTAAATCTGAGAATGAAGACATACAAGGATATATTCAAATGTCCACATATGCAAACAACAAGTAATTTGGTGTAGAGCCATAGAGAAGGACATGT
Source organism: Torreya grandis (assembly GCA_037957365.1). NCBI lineage: Eukaryota > Viridiplantae > Streptophyta > Pinopsida > Cupressales > Taxaceae > Torreya > Torreya grandis. Next base: position 1,107,245 of record JARHVA010003572.1, read on the forward strand.
TCAAATGTCCACATATAGAAGCATGAAAAATCTCACACAAGGGACATGGGCACATGTCAAAGGCATAAAAATAGAGAAGTGGTGTAAAAGCCAAGGAGCAATGGTATATTCAAATGCCCTCAAAGAAGAAAGAAGCATATGAAACATAATCAAGTATAATCTAGGAACTAGAAATGAAAGCATGTATAACTGTGTAATACAAATCTATGTATATTCTAGGGTGCATATATACTGAGTATAGCTAGTGGTAGTCAAAAAAATCTAAGCAATGAACAAAAATGATCAATATCAAGACAAATAATTGCATAATTGGATTGTATAGTATGTAAAGATAAAACTTGGTTATAAAAACTATGTATGAGATGCCCCAAGTGGGTAGGTGTATCAATGTATAAACTTGGATCGGTGTAAATGCCCCCAATGGGTAGATGATAGTTGGTCTAGATCAATGTAGTGGACTAGAGTCCTATCTGGAATCTACAAGAACTCGATAAGAATAAATGAAGCGTATGTGTAATATAAAATTGACTATACTAGGATAGCTAGCAATATGCAATATTTGGCAAGTAGTATAAATGTAAACAGAAAAATACATACAATTTGTAAATTTTTTGGATTTTTGAAATATTTGAATGTTTTTGTATTTTGACATGTTATAGTGCTTTTGCATTTTCTAAGTATAAGTTATGTACAAGCAAATGAAAATACAATATATACAAGGAGTGAAAGAGAGAAGAAAGTATGTACAAGAGTAAGAACCATACTAACCAATGAGTCTCATGGGAGACTCACTATAACTATGGCCTGTGTCAAAAATAGGAATGATAAGCTCTTGTGTAGTTCGATTATTATGCCGTAGTTGAATGTTGTTGCAATAGGAATCTATGTATTGTTCATCATCAGAATCATAATATTGTTCCACATTAGAATCATAATATCTTAGTGTGCTAGAGGGAACTACCTCATACTGTGGAGTTGACCTTTTCAAATTATGCTTTTGCCCTTTAAAACTATTCTTATTGTAGATATATTGTGTTATGGAGGCTCTTTTACTATAAAATCTATTTTGAAGATGCTTGTTGGTTGAGCATGATTTTGACTTTGTAACTAAATTTGTTACTCTTTTTATAATATTTATTATGTATCGGCATGTTTTTACCTTGATAAACTATATCTATGACTGATGTGCCTTAAGATTTTCAATAAACCCCAAACCTTGTTGATCAATATTATCAACAACTAGAATAGGAGAAATGATTCCTTAAGCATGTTTTCCTAAACCTTGACCATGATAATCAAACTGTTGTAGATATTTGTGACCAAAATTATACCATAGTGAATGTTGAGCAGCCTTTTAGGAAGGTAGATTTTCTTGATTTATCTATGCTTGTACTATTTCTTGATCTAATTATGCTTTTTGAACCTTTTATTATTTTGAGTTATTCTTTGGTAACCATTTTTGTATTGTTTCTGAGTTTGACCCTTTTTGAATTGGTAGATGTGTCATTATATGTTGTTTTGTTGAAGTGTCACTATGTGAGTCATTTGTATCCATTATCTATTTTATTTTCCTTTTCAATGCTAAAAATGAATAAGTGTGGTGCCCATGCATTCTATGATATGCACAAAACTATCTGGATCTTCTCATTGGGAGTAGAGGAGGTAAGATGATCAACTTAGCTTTATTCATGTATCTTAGTATCTCACTAGAGCTCTTATTTATCCTTTGAATATTTTTAGAATCACTAGTTATAGATGTATTTTATTATGATGTTGTGTTCTGATATGTAACATTGTTTGCCACAAATTGACTTGTTGAAGATGTATAAATATGATTCACACTATCATGCCTTGGAGGCCTTTGTCTTATTAATTGATTTTCCAATGTTATAATCTTTACATGTAATAGTTGATTATGATTTTGTAAACTTGTAATTATCTTGGTCATACTGATAATTTGATCACTAGAGTCTCACAAGTGTGAACCTTAGCTAATTCTATTTAAACATGTAGTCACACACCCTAGAGGGAAGAAGTGTGAATAAGCTAAGTAGGGGGATTAATGACAATGTTATAGTTTGCATCATCTCATGGAGGAATGATAACATGGACCTGGTTAGAGGGAAAGTAGCTATCACCCTCATGGAGATGAGGAGGAGAAGGATATTATTTCATGTGCATGAGATATGACTTTGAAACTTGAAACATAGTGGTTACTTTATGTGTTAAATTCTCTATGTGTGTATGGGTTTTCTTGCTAATGGAATTCCACATAAGAGAAAAATAACATGTTATGGAAAGAATGAAACATGAAATACATTTGAGTTGATTTGAAACATCATGTATGCATATGTCTATGTGGTTAAATAATAATATCTTAATTATTTTGAACATATAAAAAATATAACATGCTATGGAAAGATGCAACATGAAAGATAGTTTAGTTGATTTGAAATATCATGTATACATGTATTGATGTCTTTTCAATGTTCATTCCAAATTTAAGGGAATAAGCATGCAAATGAAATTATGAAACTTTGTAATAAAAAGTAATTGATTTCTTCTATCATTATAATCATGATGATATGAATTAGAAGATATGTGAATCTGAAAGCTAAGTGTTGGAAATAAAATATGAGTATAAATAGAAATGATACAAACCTTAAGTGTGTCTAGGGTTAGGGTTTTTGAATCTATGGTTTTTTTGTAACAATTTAAATTAGATGTAAAATAAATTGAAATCCTAATGTAAAATTGATTTTAATTAGCTAGGTTGTCTAAATAAAATAAAAAATTAGAAGTAGATAGCCCTAAATTTATTGCACAAAATTTGGATTAATGAAAGCTAGGGTTTTAATCAATATTCAAAGTAAGATGGGTTCACCAAATGATTTAATTTTTTAGGGTTTTATAATAGTAATTATCTATGTTTGGTTAAGTGGTTGAGATGTCTAAATCAATGATATAAATTATAATAATTAACCTACTAATTTGTAAATGAATTTGACCTTGATTGACTTTCTAATAATAACAATAAATATGGAGAAATATAGACTTAGATAAAAATATATTATCATAGATGATTTGGGTTTTGAAATTAGAGATTTGAGCAACTCTAAGTGTCACAAGTAGGTTTTTGATATTGGTCTGTTCAGTAGTTAGTAACACCTAGTTTGGACAATAGCATCATTCGTGTGTAGTGTCCAAGATGTGGCACTAATGTCTTCTTTATGGGACTATTCATGTTTTGAAGGAGCATATGTGCATGTGTCTATGTGTTTTGTTCTCCTAAAATCAAAGTATGTGGCTATATATTGTACTTGTAAAGCTTGATTTGATGTGTAAATACTAGGTCTCTTTACAAGTGTGATATGATCAAGATTTGAGTGTGTTAATAGGATAGACTGGAAATCCTCAATACTCCGCTGTGTAGAGAGTTGACTACATACCAATACTTCAAAGAGGGATCAAGTTCAATGTAGTTATGCCACCTAGTGCTTGATGAATGTGCAAGTGAATACTATAATTAGAGTGGCCTTGGATGCCTTGAATGTGCGGTAGCTTTTGAATGCTTGAAAACTAGACTTGGAGTTGATTTAAATGGTAGTATGTAGAAAGTAGGGAAGGATAGGGATAATGTACATTAATTTTAAAAAACTTTGTCTTAGGTTTGAATGGCTTTTACATATATTTTCCATCTAGTGAATATAGGTGAATTAGACTTGTATTTATAAGGTTATATTATTTATGTAGATAAGAAAATTTACTTAAGTCAACCTTAATATGGCACATGTTTGAAAAAGTTATCTGTTGGAAAGAGCTAGGGCTATGGATAGTAACACCCAGTTAGAGATACTAGCGCCATGTGGCTATAGTGTACCAAATTTGGCACTAATGTCTTTTTGGCATAATTTTAGGAAAGTTGGATTGGGGTCAGAAGTGATAGTTTAGGGACTGTGTCTTAACTGGCTTGAAAGTGAATAAAGTCTATAAAATGGATGGAAATACAAGTCTAAGGCTCTGAAATAGGTATATGGAAAGCTTAGGGATAGGGTAACTCAAGCAACACTCTTAGAATCCATTTACGACTTTTAGGTGATTACATATTGGTATAGGAGGAAACTCTTTCTCAAGAGAAGGCATGACTTAATCAAGGGTCTTAATCAAAGAGGGTTACCAATATGGAATGTTATTAGGATATTTCATAGGATTAGGAGTCCTAAAACTTAGAATTTTGAAGCAAGTAGACTCTCTTGAAGATTTAAGGTGTTCTAGTTCTTGTTTTAAACATGGAATTGTTGACTCAATTCTTTGTATTATCATGGGCAACTGTTGTATTAGTTCTTTTGTAGCTTCATTGTATCTCTTCAATGATTCAATCTCTTGATGATGTACATAGGCCTTATATGAAAGTTATTCTTGGTGCCTATTGTATTCATCTTCCCTATCAATTTCCATACACTATCTCTCAAAGTCAAACATTATATCTTGTACACTTTTTTTAAATTGATTAGAAGCAACATGACTTTACCAGGGCTGATTGAAAAAATGAGTAGGGGTGGGAGGGTGGTAAACATAATGAGAATATTGATATCCTATTGGTTCAATGCTACTTTCAGTGAATCCATAAATATTCTTAGCTTGATATGAAGAATATTAAGGTACAAAAGCTGCATCTTCACAAAATGGAGGATTAAAATACATACCAATTGATATTTTTGGTACTTGGACTACTTAAAAAAATTATATATAACTTGGAGTCACTATATGTTAAGTACTTGAGCAACATCCACTATAAATTTCTAAAACTAGAACCAATATTTAGTAATCTTCTATGATATGGTCCCACCGAGCATGCCATAAACTGTTATCACCAAAAAGTGCACCCTGCAAGAACCTGTCTTTTGTTTTCACTCCTTTTGATAAAATTTAAAATATCCAAGGTGTGGGTGACCTTATATTGAAAATAATATACATATTAAATTCTTTTTCCCTTTATTACACTCACCCACTTCTCTCTAGACTCTCTCAAATAGTCCTTTCTTGACTAGGAAAAGGATTAAAGGAGTAATACTAAGCTAAAAATGGAAATGAAAACTAAAAATTCAAGTGATGCATAAATGTTAAGGTTAATTATGCATATACTTGACATTATTTATAATTTAAATAACCTACACACATTCACTTCATCTTCATATAATGACTCTTGAATCAATATCACACACAGAGGTCTAGACACTCACACTAGCTTGGAAGGAATGAACAATGATTGAATTTAATTCTAGATTAGGTATAAATCAGACTTAGACTATTTATATGACCTAAAAAAATTATAATCATTCACTAAGTTACATCAATGAATATTAAGAACACACTTCATGAACAACCTGAAAATGGAGGTAAAATTATCTCTTTATTGCTTCAAAGGCGAGGTAGTATAAATTTTGATAGAGTTTCAGTAAGACAAAGGCATAATATCCTCATATTATTTCAAAAATGAATGTAAATATATAAAGGAATAAGATAGAGAATACTAGAATCTCTAGATGAGTCTCTGCTAGTCTTAGTTCACTTTTTCTTCAACTAAACTGCAAATCTAACTTCAACTCCATCCTAATCTTCCAAATTATTTCCCAAAATTCCATAGAAGTAAATTTGGACTTTAAAGATTATTTTGTTTGGAATATGAAATTGTATGAGAGACAAATATGTTTGAAAAATGTCAAAGGTTCTTACATTTGTTTAAATAGTCTTCAACTTGAAGTGATCTTTGTTTATCTCCAGTTAATTCCTTTTGAACTTACAACTTGTATTAAACTCTTTTTGAATTTTAGTTAAATCCTTTTGATATTGCAAGCATATTGAAGTTTAAATTTAGTTACATTTATTTTTATCTTGGAGTTTTACTTTAATTATCTTGACTTGTAACTTTAATTTTGACTTATCTCACATGTAACTTGTAGTTTTACTTTAGCTTTCCTGCGTGCAACTTACAGTTTGACTTCAACTTTCCTACAGGCATCTTAGAGTTTTGACTTAAAATTTTATAAATTTAGCCAAAATTTGAATGATATGAGAGATATAATATGTTTTTCATTCAGGTATACTCCTATTTAACCTTGAGTTCATCTTTGAAAATAAGCACTTAAACTCTTCTTGATCTTCAGTTAGTAAAGAGATGTGTTTGACTCAACTTTTCTAAATTTAGCCAAATGAGGTGCAATAGAGAGAGAAAATTATTTCATTTTGATTTTATTTAAACCTTCATGAAATATTATTTATAATCATGTGTTTGATGATGACAATAAAATCTCCCTACACTAGTTCTTCTGGATATATCCATCTTTTGTGGTTTTGGCAAGCTTCTTGAATGTAGTGTGAGAACCTAGAACTTAATGAATTTGACTTATTTGATCAGGTAATGATTATAAATATGATTTTTACATAATAAAAATTATTTCAAAAACCTTTAAACAAAATTTTAGCTCATAAATCCATATACAACTCAAAAAAATGCCATTTTATGCTTTCTTTTGCCATCTTGTTCTCGAAAAACCCTAATTTAGATTGGGTGGTCTAAAATAAGTTATAGGAATAAAAAAACACTCATACTATTATTTTTGGATAGGTATCAATGGGTAATACTTATAAATTTTTAAAAATATCTAAAAATCTTCACCAAACTCTCTAATAAAAATTCATAAAAAGTGCATGCTTGTTGTCCTAGTAATGCCCAGGAGATGTTTTTTAATGAGCTGAGCCTATTTTGAATTATTTTTCATTGAATTATCATTTATTTAGATCTTTATATGAATTATAAACACTCTAAAATTGATTTGTGCCATTGGAGGGCCCTGAAACATCCATTTCCAACTCCATTTATGAGTAAAAAGTGAAGAAATCTTCATTCCCTTCATGAACATACCTATATTTTGGAATTTTATTTATCTTAAGGTATATTAAAGACCTAAGAAAACTTTAAAACATTTAATTACATCAAAATATATATCTATGTAAAATTTCAAGGGATTCCATTCAATAAAACTCAAAATATGCACTTTTTCATGTTTCTGAATTTGTATAATTTCATTTCTGAATGATTGTAAGTCTGTGTTTTGCCATTTTATTGAGTTTTATGAGGCCTAAAGACCTTATTATTTTTTAATTATTAATATTAATAACCCCTATTATTATTTAAATAATTTTATGTTCTCAAGCAATCACTTAAACTTCTAAAAAATTTACATTTTTGAATGTCTCTCTTGCTTGCTTAAAACCCTAATGCTTGTACCTTTAAATTTATCCATTATTTGTCCTAAAATTTTGATTGAGTAATGTGTAAAATGGTCTTATATTCCACATAATATCTCACACCACCTTCATTTTTCAATAAATAACTCAAAAATTCAAACATAATGCTTGAAACCGAGTCATTGGGGTCTAAAAAGGGTTTTAGAGCACTTGTTCTTCTTAAAAATTGTTCATAAAGTTAAGACACTTTAAAATGAAACTAACGAATTAAATATTTATTTAATATGTTTACCAAAATACATCTAATACTATTCTAACCAACTCTTCTTCACCTTCATGTACCGAGCATTCAAAAATTGCCTTCACTAGCTTGCAATTAGCTAATGAGGGAAATAAAAGAGACCTTTTTCAAAATTTTGACCTATGAGTTGTTATTGAGCATGGTTTTAGAATGATAAAGGTTATATTATGATTTTAATACCTTTTTTAACATTCAATACATGAATTGAGTCTTCTTAAAAATTTGCATAAAAATAACTTTGACCAATGGTGGCAAAATTGTCAATAATTATGTCTCAACAAAATTAGAATTATGTTCACCCTCCTCTTAGAGATGACAATCAGAATATTATCCATAAACATCCCATACATAATAAAATGATTCAACATATTCAAAATTAACCTTTAGTTCCTTCATTATGTCCATAGACATTGGAAACATTTCTTCAACTATCACAAATGATGGTACTAAAGATCATGTTATTTCCTTAGATCTTTTGGTAAACTCTATAAGGATTGGATCAAAATAATACAATACTTCACAAGATATGATTTATAATGTTTTAACCAAATTTCTAGACATTCCATTTTATAACTTGAGGATTTAGTCAATGCTCTAATCAAGGAATTTCAACATAATGATCTTCCTGAAAATAGCCTTAGCCATTTCATCAATGCTAAAAAAATTCCTAATGAACTTTCTCAAATTTTTATCAAATGATTAAAGTCTTTAGAACATAAATCAGACCATATTATGAGTGATGATAATCTTTTCAAAGTCTTCATTACTGATTTTAAATCCCTTCTTCAATATAAAGTTATGATATTTTCTCCCTAAACCTTAGAAGAGGCCTTTGATTAAGTAAAAAGACAAGATTTAATTAGGACTCAATTTGAAATTTCACATAATATAATAAAGGAATATTTACCAATTTCAGCTAATGCAATAATCATTACCTTCTCAACTCAAGCCTCCTCAAATTAAAATACGAGCCACCAACTTTGATGCTCAAACTCATTCCCACCCACCATTTAGTGTGTTAGAAATGAGGAAGTTGTTATCTCCATATAAAAATTTCATTCATAACACTATTTCTCCTCCATCATGGTACAATGCTAACAAATTTTTGTTGGTTACACGGACATTGGCCACTCTCATAATACATGTCAGACCCTTACAAAATTTATGGTTTCATTTATATTGGGAGAAGCTTTTGATCATGATGCTATGATAAAGGTTTGTCATAATGAATATCTTAAATATTTTAAAGAACAATTTTTTTTTGAATCTACAAATCAAAAATTTAAAAATCATCTTTGCATCCCAATACATAACATTTCAACAAAAAATGTCTATGTTGTTAATGCCAACTTTGACCAATAGTATACTAACTCCCAATATGTGAATGCAACAAAGTTTAATTACCATTGTAAACTTGTTCATAAAGATCATGTTACTAGACCTAAGAGGCCCTCTACCAAAGAAAAACTTTTTAAAGATACTGTTATGGCATTAATTTGTACCCTTAGAGAGAGTTCTTTAGGCTCCCTCTGTCTAAGCCACAATATTGGGATAACCCCAGGGTATGGGTAACCTATGTTGGGGTTGAACCTCTGGAGAAGGTTGGCTTCTTCTTGATGGATCACCTAAACTACTGCTATCACAGGGAAAAGGGTTAGAAAGGGGAAAAAGGGCTCTTAAGAAATTTAACTAGGTGATGCACCAAATAAAAATGGAAACTCCCATAAGCTTGAACCCACACTATATCTATACAAGACAATGCTAACTCACACAACCTCACAATCTAAATCAATGCATAAGTGTTTCATGGATTAGAATCAAGTAGAATACTAATCTGGACTTGCGATAGCTTAAAAACAACCTAAAGGAGCTTAGAAAGGAGGACACTGGATGAGGAAGATTATTCTTCACTATTTCATCATGCACAACTCACTCAGCATAGGTCTAAGGCAAAAGATAGGTAAATAAAGTCTTTTATTGCATCAAGAGGTAGTTCTTACAAATTCTTGATAGGGTTTAACCTAATCAAGATGATCATATCTTGAAATATCTTAGAGATTCCCCTATTCTTAAAGATCAAAGAGTCCTTGTGAGAGTATAGGATCCGAGAGAGAGCTTACAAATGGGAAAGAATGGGTGATATAGAGAAAGGGAAAGAAAGAGATGAATAACATGCCTACTTATAGAAAATAATTAATAAACTGCCATCTTGAATTCTAAACCATCTTTGATCCAATCGGGATTAACCCTTCATCAACAAGCTAACCTTCATTTGATCCAATAGTCTTCAAGCTCTTCTAATTTGCTAGGAAATGCACTAGAAGACAAGAATCTATTTTGTAGATGATGGGTCATGATCCTTTCAATGAAGAAAGATCCTTAAGATCTAAACAACATTAAATGCTCTAACTACTTCTCTAACTACTAGATCTCTTTTCTTTAATCTTCCACACCACCTTCCACTTGCTTTCATTGTTTAGGAGAACAAAATCCTCATATCTTTAATTCTAACAGAGCCATGACTAAGTCTGCTTTGAGCAACAATAAGTACCTATTTATCAAGGTTGTGACTATATTGGAAGATGAGACACTCTTTCATAATCACATATCTACCCCATTTCAATATTTGAACATAACTCTACTATAGATTAAAACCAATCTCATTTATTGGTTTTCCTATAGTTATCTTGTCAATGAAAAGCCTTCAGGCCATGTAGCTTTGTTCTTGTTCTCTATTAGGTTTGAACAAACTTATTCTACCTTTGAACCTTGTGGAAGTTGAGGACTCATTATCTGCACAGATCTTCTTTAAAGATCAATGATCATAGTCATGAAACAATAGTGAAACCCCCCAAAAAAAGCCTCATAAGTTCTAAATCTTTGAATTAGAGGTTGAGACTATGATTTAATGGTAACAGAGCTTCATCATTAACCATCCTAATTATATGACTACATCTTATGCTTAAATGCTTGAATGAGCTCCAATGGCATCATATCCATTTGAGATATTTTCTTTGGTTTGACCTAAGTTGATTTAGTTTTCCATTTGAAGTCCCTGGCTTTTGACTTTTGATATTAACCATCGATCTTGATCTGGCTTCTCCTATTGTGCTATCTAACAATTCTTCATTCATTATGGGGATCCACTATCAGTCATAACTAGTTCTTGTGCTTTCACTACATGGCATTCTCATAGTCATCATTAAGAACATTAACTCTTTGACCTTACATGCATCATCAATTTACTTTTACATGGATCAAACACATACTATTGATCTTCTGCTAGTTTAACATGCTTTTGACACTTGGTAACTTCTCATTAGCTCCCAAGATCCATTGACTTGTTGACCCCCACTCATTATTGATCTACTTTAGTATGATTAAATATGCACCATTGATCTATTCGGGCCTACTAGCCTTGTTAGTTGATGCACACCATTAGATATGATATGAGCTTCCATGATATTGACACTCGTCAGCTATGCATTCAGCTTTGGAACATTTGAATTCAAATGGCTATTTTACACAACTTTAACTTGATGTCCTTGTGCAAGTTTTACCCTGTAAGTCCAATTTTAAAGGCTTATATCTTAAGATAGTAAGCTCTTCAAGATACCAAATTTGCAGAGGATGATCTAGACATGAAATACATCATGCCCATGCAATATTTTGGCTTGAAAGGCTTTCCAAGTTAACTTTTAAAATGCCTAATCAGGCTGACCCATTTATTTCTACATTGTGTGCCATGATGATCTGGTCTCTCTAGACTTGTGCTTGAACTTTTGAGGCTCAAAATGAGTTTTTGAAACTTGTGAAACTTACTTTATATACATGAATGTCTTGATCACCATGAGAACCTACTAACATATTCTCTCTTGTACTTTTAAACCTACTTCTAAGTCATTTGGACATTCACTCAATTAGGAACTCTGTTTAGCTTCTCTATCCAAGTAGAAGCTTTGTATATGGGCCAAATTTCCCCAACATCTTTGGTGAGTCATAGGGAAGCATGCCTACTATACTTGACAATCCATATTAGTTGCCTTGTCTGATCCAGTGGGCATGGAGTCACAAGTCTTAGCTGATATGAAATCATGCAAGGCTACCCCTCTAGATAACTTCCTCTTGAAACAACAAGGACCATAATAATACAACTGTGCCCAAGGCAATTATTGAAGGGAACACATAATAAAAAGGAAACTAACCTAAACAAAGTAAGGGAAACTAACCTACTAAATAAATGTGCACACATGCACTTAGAGAAAAACATGAAACCTACTCTAATATATACAATATCATATAATAATTTATAAGCACCTCCCTACTAGGTTAAATGGAAAACTTTGAGTATCATTCAATTATAACAAACCAAGATGAAAAATACCTTGCTTTAGAGGTACCAAAAATGGTGAACAAAGCAAATTGATGGCCAATCCTTTTGATGTACTCTATAATGGATGAAATGGAACAAACATGTCTCCAATGTAGACATAGTAGTCCAAGTCTTCCAAGATTGGTTCATGTTGGACTGTAGGAGCACTTGCTTGATTTTTCTCATCACCCTTGAGAAAGCCTTACATGAAGACTTTATTTAGGCTCTTGGGACCAACTATACTTGATTCACTTGATGGTTTAAAAAGACCATATACTTCCCCCTTGTCCTTGTGTAAATTAAGACTGATCATGCTTAGAAAAACATGCTCATAATGTTTTAGAGGAAGGACATATATCTTAGCTTCTTCAAACTCTTTGGTTATGGAATTAAACCACTGTCATAACTCTTTAGGCTCTTCACTGGTATGCTTCTCAAATTGCATCATGTGAGCACTTGTGATGTCTCTTTCATCAACCTCACTCAAGATTTCATCTTATTCTTCAACTGTAAATGAGGTTTGATTTGACCATCCAAGGTTTTAAACATCACATTTGTCTTGTTCAAGATCTGATCTGCTTTCCTCTAACTCCAACATATTAGAGCTATCCTCAATTGAAACCTCATCTTGAAGTGGACCAACCATAGGCACTTGGTTCTGATCCTCTTCTTGATCTATGTAGAATAGACCTTCAATAGTTTATTCATGGTATGCCCCATGTTTAGCTTGAGGATCGTCTTCTTCAAGCAAGTTTGCAACATTAAGTTACTTCATTTCACTCAAGAAATCTAAGGACAAATGCTACCATTGATCTTCTAAGTTGCTTGAGATGCCCTTGACCTCCACAATAGGTTCATGAAGGTTGTCCCCTTCTCATTAGGATTATGTAACTTGAAAGCTAAAATATGATCCTCCCTATGAAGTGGGTTGTTTATCATGATTTCCTCTTCATAGACACTTGCATTGTCCTCCTATGGCTCACTTATGACTACAAGCTCCTCCTCTATCCTTTATAAAATAGGGTCTTTCTCTAAGAGAGAGATGGTGGGAGGGTGAAGAAGTTCACCTTGCTTGCAGCTTAAGAGAGTGTCCTTCCAGCTAGGTACCTTATAGGGTCTCTTTGGTGGCTCTTGAGGAACTACCTCAACTAGCCCATCCTCTTTATTCTTTATGCCTTTCTGAAATGATTTTCATGATGGAAATGAGTATGGAACAAACATGTTTTCTTCTTTTTGAATGGTTATAGGAGAGGGTGGCCTCACAAGTGAGGGCATGACATAGCCAAGGTTGAATGTGTTGGAGAAAATCCATAATGGAATGGCTTCATGCTCTTGAGTGGGAATGGGCATAGGGGTAGGAGAGGGTAAACTGATTGGCTTAGGTTTGACATACTCTTTCTCCCACTACTCAAACACTCTTTCAATGGATAATACCCACCCTTTCAATTCTTACTTCTCAACCTATGGATAGTCAGCTTCTTTAATGGATGCATACACATTCCAAAACTCTTACAAGAATATCCGTATCCCCTCCATGGCATGAATGAGGAATTCTTGCCCAAGATTAACCCCCTCATTTATTTTCATGATTGTTCTACCTTGGTCTAGTATTGCCTCTCTGAGTTTTGATAAGGATGGACTTTGACAAGGTTGACTAGGGGTTGATCAGGAACTCTTGAAGGTTGAGCTTGAGGCGATTAGAGGGGAGAGGAAACATAAGTTTGATCCAAATGAGCCTACTTATCTTCATAATATATCAACACACTATCTGCATTTTGGATCATGATTCTCATCATTACTATGTCGTTATTCTTACAAGATGACCATTGTTCACCCTCACAAATTGACTATTTATTCTTGACCAACTAAAGATCACTCCTTGCCTCTTGTAAAACATGGATAGGGATGACAGAAGAAACTTTTAAACCCCTACCAATTTCCCTTATCAACTTGATATAAATTGATAATGCTTGTTTGACTCCTGAAAAGGATGTAATAGGATAAGCCTGGTCTTGACAAGGGGAATTAGAAGACTAATTTGAATGCAAATGAGGTTGACCTTGGTCATATGCAGGGGTGGGAGGAGAACAAAGGCAATGATAGAGCTGATAGGTTATTTGAAGGCCACATGGGGGGAACACATAAACATTATTTGCCTGATAAGTGTGATGCTAAAGTAGAGAATAAGCATATTGATCATAATATGGTTGATAATACATACCAAATTATGATGATTAAGCACTTAGTTAACCTATTTAAACCAATTGATATATGCTTAGAGTTGCCATTGATGTTTGAACACTTGCCTCCAAAGGTTTATTAGTTGAAGAGAACATCAAAACTCTTCACCATTGAACAACATAGTAAGTCCCATTAGGCATGCTAAAAATTGTTATGGCATTAATTTGTACCCTTTAAGAGAGTTATTCAGGCTGCCTCTAACTAAGCCATAATATTTAGATAACCCCATGATATGGGTAACCTATGTTGGGGCTGAACCTTTAGAGGAGGTTGACTTCATCTTGATGGATCATGTAAACTAATGTTGTCATAGGGAAAAGGGTTATAAATTAGGGAAGGGATCTTAAGAAAGTTAACCAGGTGATGCACTAAATAAAAATGGGAAACTCCAATAAGCTTGAACCCACACTAGATTTGTAGAAGACAATCCTAATTCACACAACCTCACAATCTGATCCGTAAACTCCACTGATAAACTCAAAGTGAAGTTTAAAATATGAATACTAAATTTCTCAAAACTTATCAAATTCTTGAAAAACTCAAAAGAACTTGCAAAATGTTTTGGCATAAAATGTTCTCAATTATTGAACTAGTTTTTTAATAACATTGTGTTATAATTGTCAAAATGAAAATTATTTGCATGAGTTCATTTACTAAATAAACCAAATCAGCAAACTGAAATAAAATCATGCATCAAAATGACATTTACCAAAAACACAAAACGTGATAACAGATTTTGGCTCAACAATTGATGCCTACATCTCTGGGTTCTCCAAAGGAGTGGACCATTTCCATTAAGGGCACTTCAAACAGTTGGAAACAATAAACAACTTTCCTGCAAGTTGATCTCTCAATGCAAAAATTCACCTTCACCGTGACTTAAATCAAGCTTGACACCTTCGAATTTCGTGAGTCTTCACACCTGCAAAGTTGCTTTAGAAGTCCTAAAAATCTCCTAAATGGGTTGAAATATACTCCTCCAATATGCAAATTGGATAAAAAGAGTATTAATATTGTGTATTATGGCTGAAAAATGGATAAAAATTCATTACATAAGCTTTCCCAAAGATTTTACAAAGTCTCAGCCTCTTAAAAATAAAAAACATAGTCCAGAACTTTTTTTATTCAAGTAAAAATTAGTGCCTTTTATAACACTTCAAAACTTGTGGCTGAAGTGGTCAAGGCCTTAAACTTTTAGGTGATAGGTCAGGAGTTCAAAACCTCCTTCCTCCATTCTAGGTGCTCAGGCTCTCCTTTCTAGGTGCTTTGACTCTTTCTTGGGCACCAAGTTTGAATATTTCCTTGGGTGGCATGATAGACATGACAAGGTGGCATGGCATGCTTGAAAATTTCAAATAACTTGTGATAAAAAAAATGCCTAACCAAATTTTTTTGCACCTAATTTTTTTTGTCACATGTCAAATGGCTATTGGCCCACTTGGCATTTCAACAGTGGCACGTGTCAACCTTTGATAGGTCCAAATGTCAAAACAACCTTGAAACACGTGCCACATGTCGCAAGGGACATTTTTTGACCAATCTTCAAATGACCATATCTTGAGCATTCGAACTCCATTTTGCGAACTATGAAAAGTGCCAGAAACTTCTTGACAAGATATATAGTGTACCACCACCAAAACTCTAACTTAAAACCTTTTTTAGAACCCAATTTTTGATCACACCTCCCTAATGGAAGGCTTTTGGTCTCTAAAAGTCTAATATCCCCTAAAATCTTATAACTGGTCTATTGCATCAATAAAAATAGAACCCAATCATAGCAAGAGGTATAAAAAATTGCATTAAAATGATTCATAATCAAGCTATAAAAATGCCTAATCCAAAGGCATGAGTAAGTGAATCTGCAACTGCCAAAGTGATTACAACATACCAAAACTCCCTGCCCAAATGTCATATCTTGTAAAGTGGTGAATTGCCAAAAATTGAAACAACTCCCAATGTAATTGCAAGACAAGTTTATAATGCCGAAAACATACAATAGATGTTGTGGACATGTTGCAATACAATGCCCTAGTATGGGACTTATATGTTAAGTAAAATGCAAACAACCAAAAGTGTATGCTGCCTAACATCTAAACATGCCCAAAGGGTCTTAAACATGCATCTATACATCCATGTGCCAAAGATACATTCAAAATAGTAGTCAGATAAGTGTTGTAAGGAATTAACTCAACCTACAACATGCATTCTTCTATTATCTCCAACTGATCAAATGAGTTCAAGTCCTCTAGACATCTCACACGACATAAATAGGTGATTCAAAACCTTAGTGTTATCAAAAAGTTAGAATTGAAAAACTTCATATGATAAACCTGTCTTGAAGTGTTCCCACAAACTCTAATCTACATCTATCAAAGCTTATTCATTCCCTTAGGTGAATTCTTAACCATGCTTTACAAAAAGAATGTAGTGATAATCCACTTAACCATTTCTTTTTTCCTAGTGAAATTGATTTGCTTAGTGGATTCCTTAGCATCATTATGGATTGATTTAACTTCATTAACCTTAGTAATAGGTTGATAAATCATCTTAGTTCTAACATTACTTGAATGTGAAGATGCATGAAGCTTAAAACATCTATCAATCCTATGTCCACTCACTTTACAATGAGTACAAACATCCTTCTTAGGTGAGGGTCCCTTTTGCCAATTCCCAAATTAACATAAGAATGGTCTTTAAAACATGCAATTTGCTTCAACAAAGCATTTCATTTCCAACAATTCTTAGCACTATGGCTATTCATCCCACAAAAAGTGCATGGAAATGATTGCATTATCTTCTGTACATTATATCCAAACTTCTTAAAAGTATCAATTGGATCAGAAGATTTAGTGTAAGAATTAGGGGGTGGAATCTCAATACCTCTTTTACCTTTACACCTTTGAACTAGTGGCCCAGAACCTTCGCTATTGGAAGCTCGTCTTCCTTTAGCCATGGAAGAAACTTCTCCATCATCCACCTGCACACTAGTATAACCCAAACTTGCATGAAGAGGTCTATGCTCCACCTGAATTGGGTTAGTTATACCTTGGCTATCTCTACCAATTCCTCCTCCATTATAACCCATTTTAAATAATAATTTAGATCCTATGCCCTTAGTGTATATTTTAAAATCACCAAAAACAATATTACTAAAATTTGAATCTAAAATGGTAGAAGAAGATGAAGATTCTTGTGGTGAAAAACTTATACTGCACTCAATCATAGTCTCTGCATTTGAAGTTGAAGGCTTTACCTTTTCACACTCACCACATTGCAATCTAATCAAGAGAACATCTTTGGATTCGAGCTCTGATCTTAAGATTGCATTTTCATCTTTGATGACCTCAATCTATGACAACTTGCCCATGGTTTCCTGCAAACACCTGATTTCACACTGCACATTGCAATATAATCAATCTGAAAACCAATAATCCAACTATTCTAGAAGCAACTGTCAATACACAACTAGAAGCAAACCCTACATTCTAACTACTCTGATACCAACTTGATCTGTAAACTCCACTAATAAACTCAAAGTGAAGTTTAAAATATGAATACTGAATTTCTCAAAACTTATCAAATTCTTCAAAAACTCAAAAGAACTTGCAAAATGTTTTGGCATAAAATGTTCTCGGTTATTGAATCAATTTTTTAATAATGTTGTGTTATAATTGTCAAAATGAAAATTACTTGCATGAGTTCATTTACTAAATAAACCAAATCAACAAACTGAAACAAAATCATGCATCAAAATGACATTTAGCAAAAACATGAAACGTGATAACAGAGTTCGGCTCAACAATTGATGCCTACATCTCTGGGTTCTCCAAAGGAGTGGATCATTTCCATTAAGGGCACTTCAAACACCTGGAAACAATAAACAACTTTCCTGTAATTTGATCTCTCACTGCAAAAATTCACCTTCACCGTGATTGGAATCAAGCCCGGCATCTTCGAATTCCATGAGTCTTCACACTTGCAAAGTTGCTTCGAAAGTCCTAAAAATATCCTAAATGGGTTGAAATATACTCCTCCAATATGCAAATTGGATAAAAAGAGTATTAATACTATGTATTATGGCCAGAAAATGGATAAAAATCCATTACATAAGCTTTTCCAAAGCTTTTACAAAGTCTCAGCCTCTTAAAAATAAAAAACACAGTGCAAAACTTTTTTATTTAAGTAAAAATTAGTGCCTTTTATAACACTTCAAAACCCGTGGCTGAAGTGGTCAAGGCCTTAACCTTTCAGGTGACAGGTCAGGAGTTCAAAACCTCCTTCCTCCATTTTAGGCACTCAAGGTCTCCTTTCTAGGTGCTTTGACTCCTTATTGGGTGCCAAGTTTGCATATTTCCTTCGGTGGCGTGATAGACATGGCAAGGTGGCATGACATGCTTGAAAATTTCAAATAACATGTGATAAAAAACACCTAAGCAAATTTTTTTGCCCCTAATTTTTTTTGCCACATGTCAAATGACTATTGGCCCACTTGGCATTGCAACAGTGCCATGTGTCGACCTCTGATAGGTCTAAATGTTGAAGCAACCTTGAAACACGTGCCACATGTCACAAGGGACATTTTTTGACCAATCTTTAAATGACCATATCTTGAGCATCTGGACTCCATTTTGTGAACCGTGAAAAGTGCTGAAAACCTCTCAATGAGATCTATAGTGTACCACCACTAAAACTCTGAATTGAAACCTTTTTTAGAACCTAATTTCTGATCATAATCTAGCTCAATGCATAAGTGTTTCATGGACTAGGTTTGGGCATAACACTAATCCAAACCTACAATATCTTGAAAACACCCTAAAAGAGGTAAAAAAGTAGGACAATGGACAAGGAGGATTATCCTTCACTATGCCATCATGCACAACACACTCAACATAGATCCAAAGTAAGAGATAGGTAAAGAAAGTCTTTTGTTGCATCAAGAGGTAGTTCTTACAAATTCTTGATAGGGTTTAGCCTAATCAAGATGAACATACCTTGTAATATCTTAGAGAGTCCCCTGATCTTTAAGATCAAAGAGTCCTTGTGAGAGTCTAAAATCCAAGAGAGAACTTATAAATGGGAAAGAATGGGTAATATGGAGAAAGGGAAATAAAGAGAGGAAGAGCATGCCTGCATATAAATAACAATCAATGAATTGCCACCACATTTCTTGAATTCTAAACCATATTTGATCTAATAAGGACTAACCCTTTATCAACAAGCTAACCTTAATTTGCTCCAATAGTCTTCAAGCTCTTCTCATTAGCTGGGAAATGCACTAGAAGACAAGAATCTATTTTGTAGATGATGGGTCATGATCCTTTCAAGGTAAAAATATCCTTAAGATATGAACAACATCGAGTGCTCTGACTACTTCTCTAACAACTATATCTTTTTTTTGTGATCTTTCATGCTACCTTCCACTTACTTTCACTATTTATGAGAACAAAATCCTCATATCTATAATTCTGACAAAGCCATGACTAAGTCTACTTTGAGTGGTGGTAAGTACCTATTTGTCGAGGCTATGACTATATTGGAAGATGAGACCTTTTCATTGCTAATCATGAGGTTTTGACACCTTTTAACTCTACTAGGGTTAATTAACTTACTAATGTTAGTTTTGAACCCATTTCAAGCTCTAACTACACCTTAACTCACCTTGAGTTGGGGTTAGTTTCTAAACCTATAAATACAAGCATTTGCCTCTTCATTTGGAGAGATTGGATAGAGTAAAGTTATGATGATGGTTTTAGAGCAAGATTACATGAAAATAGTGTTATAATGCCAAAATAACAAGCCAAGCCACAAACATAAGCCATATCAAGCAAGCCAACCATGGTGTCAAAGAGAGAAGGAGCCATACAACTCCACTTGTCAAAGACTTTTTGATCACAAGCCAAGCAAGACAAATAAACACATTATTTAGAGCATTCAAGGAAGGTAAGAAATCTTATTTTTTTTACATTTTAGTTGTGTTTGAAATTGTTGGTTTTTCACTAAGCTCCCCTATGATCTAGGCTTAGAGATGTTATGCTTGTTAGTGTGTTTATTTCACTATTTTATGTGAAAAATAACACTTGATCTAACCTCCTCTCTAGAGTCAAATTCCTATGATCATAAATGGAATGCTTGTTGGGACCATGAGCACCCTATGTATGAAGGAGACCAAGATATAACTCATAAATTTTCAAATAGATTCTTGAATATCTTCAAAATTGTAGTTTTAGCTTCATTTTTTCCATATTTTTAATTTTTGAATTAACCCATATCTACACAGAGAATGACATCAATCAAGCATAAATGGCATAAGTTCTGCCAAACCATCATCAGTTCTACCTAACTGAGTTTGGTTCTGGGTGACTGTCATTAGTCAGATTGTAGGGAAAAAATGGCTAACAAAACTCGCATTTTGAATATTTTTAGCAATCTTCTTAGTTTCATTGGTCTTTATATTCGCTATGTAATCATTGCATTTTAGGTTTTGAGAAGTTTCTATCATTTTTTAGATTAATTAACATTTTTCATCTTGTATTAGTTTTGCCTTCGAGTTCATAGGTGAATGACATTGGTCTTAATCGACTGGTATCAGTTCTTTATAGCCATCATTGGTTCTCTTTGAGATTGGTGAACATTGATCACCTTATAACCAACATCGGTCACCTTATAATTAGCATCGGTCATAGATGACTGCTATTGGTCTCTATGTTTTTAAAATAAATACTTAAGAACTATGTTTTGAAATTTTATTTGTTCACCATTGAAAGTGATTCTAAGTAGAAGGAGACTCCTTAGCCCTTGCAGTCCAAGGTGAGGATAGAATGTGAATTTTCAAGTTTAGACTAAAAAGGAACCTAAAATTGCTAATGTGTTTAACATTTCATTTTGGTGTTTAAAAATGAATGTTTAAATCTTGAACATTTGAGTTTTAGTGATTAAAAATGAAAATAGTTGTGTTTGCTTAAAATGGTTTTGTGAAAATTTCTTTCCATCTTTCACACTTAAGCCAAGGGGCCAAATAACTTAATCATACATTTCAATTAGTGCACAAATTGACACTCATTTAGATTTCAAATTCATTGAAAGTGTTTGTTGCTTATGTGTTTTTTTATATAAAATGAAGAGTGTGTGTATGCTCTCCCCCCGTTTCCTATAGGGAACTTGGGTGATCAAAAGTGCCTTTTCATTTGTAATTTATGCCTAATATAAGGCATGCAAAGAAAGTTTTTTAGGCTCTCCCCAAAAACTGCATGGTTTGGGTGATCTAAAAACAACCCTAAAGTCTTTCTATTTAGTTTTATTTTCATGAAATTTGGCTTGTGGAGGGCAGGTCATTGCCTCTTCATGAGTTCTTTAGGGAAGCATTGACCTAATGCTTCATCTCTTGATAGTGTTTAAACCCCATTCCATGATGGGGTATGTAAATTAGGGTACATATACTATGAGAGCTCAAGGGTTGAGCATATAACCTCTCCTTTCATAATAGAGGCCCGAGTTAGGTCTGGTCAACCATGGGATTCCACTAAGCAGTCCATGGATGGAATCACTAGGCAAAGTAATAGACCCTTGCATAATAAGTTAACTGATATGAACTCGATTAACGTGATTCTTTTCTTTTGTTAATCACACTTGGGATCAATTTAGATGTTTGAAAACTATAATTTTAGTCAACCCAACATGACATACCTTGTTAGTTTAGGGCTTAGGATGATTTACTTAATTATATTTTGTCTTTTTCCTTTATTGCTTAGTGTTTTGAGTCTAAAACTTTGTTTTTTTGTACCACATAAAAATGAATTTATTTATCCACACCACTCCATTGTTTGAGGAGGTGTTATGCCATCTATTTAACACCATGATTTTTCCTTAAGACATTATGTCAAAAACATTAAGTGTGTCACTTAATTGAAATGGGTAATGTTACACTGCTTAAATCAAGTCAATTTTTGTGCCTTAGGGTCTTTGAAATAAACCATTGTTTATATCTTTAGAGAGTGATAACATTATTATGCTATTTACATTATTTCATAGACTTGTCTTATCTTGTGTCCAAGTTTCACATTTGAAACCAAATCATGTGTCTTGTTGGGATCTTCGTCTAGTACTGTTATGCTATTCAAATTTGCCTAGCTTGTTGGTCATTAAAACCCTAGTTTACCTACAGTGGGTTTTTAATTAACTTTTATAAGTTAAAATTCAAAAATTAATTGATTTCTATTTATACCTTGCTTAATTGGGGCTTAAACATAGATCTTTCTCTTTTGGGTTGTGTAACTTAGTTTAATTTTTGACCCAAAATTAGAAAAAGATATTATTTGTGCCTTTATTTGGGAGAATTACCTTATCTCCAAGTGCCTTATACCAATTTTATCTATCTCATGTTTAGAATCAAGTGCCCAGTTTATACTAAAGTGTTCTAGGTTTGTTAGATTAGAAACCATCCCTTTGTTTCAAGTCTAGCTTTTGACACCATGTTTGGGAAAGAGTCCTAGCACATGCCTTGTTTGATCCTAACTTTTGATTCCGTATTTGGCCGAAAGACCTAACAACTTTTACCTTTTCTAGATTAGACCTATTTGGAACATCTTTGGACCTAGAGTTTGGTATCTTGTTTTTAGTTCATTTACTTGTCCTTGTTTTTGTGAGATAATTAACATTAGATAGTTAATGTTATAATATTTTTACCAAGTCTTAGCATAGAATTTTTGGAGATACAACTTCATCCCTTTGACCAATTTAGATAGAGTTTGAACCTTTTGTCTTTTTAGACATAACTGTTCAAAGTTTTTAGAACTCTAACCCCTGTTGTCATGAAACATTTGCCATTGATTTAACCATGTCTCACTATACATGTAATGGAGTCATTTACAATATAGGATATGGAAATGCTACCACACAAAAGGAATTTATTCAATACCCTTATGAAGATGATGTTGTTTAGGAGACATATTCTTATCCAACTTACAATGCTCAATCAAGAGAATGGAGTCAAGATCCTTCGGCCCATTATTTGGTTAACATGCCTCCATACTTGGAGCAGAGCTAAGAACAAACTACCTAATATGTGGTTAGCATACCTTTAGTTGCAGAACAATTCCAATAACAGCCTTATTATGTTACAATTTCATTAGCCTATGACCCTTATCTAGTTGATCATCACTTACTAGCAAATAAGGATGAGATCTTAAATGGAGTTGTAGAGGTAGGGGCTAAGTTTATGGTAGACTTTCCCCATGACAACTTGCCAAGTCTAGTAATAGGGCCTTAAAACATGTATTACAATTAAAATAATGAACATGCCTCTTCTAGCAACCCTCATGCTATAGTACTAATGCCATATCAAGATCTTCGTATGCTTATCACACAAAGGGGCCTCATGGAAGACCACTTCATTCAAATACAAACAAAATACTAGACATATCAAAACCTAGCATGTAACTTTAATAATATGACCATGTAAAATGCACCTCTAATTAAATTAGTCCCTTCAAAAGGAGTCTTACTTGAGTTGACAGGCCAAGAAAATCAAGGTTTAGACCTAGTTGTTCAAAACACCTAAGGAAAAGACATGTTTAGTACCACAACTATCAAGGAAGTGTATTTTGATTCCACATAAAATAATGATCCAAACATAGTGGATAACACACAAATAACATCTAATTTAGACCAAAGTGGAGTGAATACATAAATAACTAGTCAACAATAAAATGTACCATTAGTTAGCACTATGAGTGGTCTGCAAACTCAGGGGGTAAGAATCTATACCTCCCAACCACAACCAACTACCACTAATCCTCAACCAAATACTTATTTGAGCACACAACATCAATTATTAAGTAGTCAACTAATAACTAGTGCTGTACCACAACAAAATATGACAAATGTTACTCTACCCCAACAGGTGACAAGTAATTTTCCACAAAAATAAGTACCATCTAGCATACCCATGTAACAGAGGAAAAACATGTTGCCATCTCAATAAGGGAAACCAATGTTTCACCTCACCAGGTAGTGATGAACATACCTCTTTAGTCATAGACTAATATGCCAATCTAAAACCAAATGATGTTTAATCAACAACGTACAAGTATTGGTTAGTGATAAATGCTAAGTCTCCAACATACATCCATTTCCTAATAAGGATTTATGAAACTAAGAGGTTTCAATGTTCCATAAGTACCTATCAGGCAAAAATTGCATTTTGTGCCAAACATGCCACAAGTTAAATGATAAGGCCTTGGTTCATAAGCTCCCCTCAATCAATAAGTTATGACTAGTCAAAATTATGTCCCTATTCAACCTCAATAGGCATAATATGGTCATATTCTGCCATCCCAACCATAATATTCCCAAAATTAGGCCTATATACCCAATCCCAACCTTAATATTACATAATAACATGTGTAATTTCAACAATCTCACCCTAATTTGTGTAAGTGTATTCTTGGTTCATTCCCTAGCTAATCCAACATTCCCCAATAAATGCTTCCATTATACCTTGATCAAAGTAATCCAATTATGACTGCCTAGCCTCCACCTCAGGCTAATCATCCCACTAGTTTCCTTACACAAGAAATACAATAAATGAAGGATGCAATTGCCCTCATTCAAGATGGAAAGCAAACTAAGAAGTTTAAGTTGGATGATGTGTGTTCTTACCCTTTAAACATGGAGTATTTGCAGATACCATTTCCTCTAGGGTATGAACCACCAAAGTTCAACAAATACAAGGGGAAAGGTGACCCCAAGGCCCATAACGGAATTATTTATTGTGTGCCATCTAGTGGCTTATAATGACATATACATTTTGCTATTATTTTTAAGAAGTCTGGTAGGACAAGTGTTGGAATGGTTTATAAAGTTACCCAAGAACTCAGTATCTGATTTTGATGATCTTTCAAACAGGTTTTTGCAACACTTCTCCTATAATCTGGAACACAATATTTCATTGGTAGATTTGATGTAAGGAAAACAAAAGACTAATGAAAGCTTTGAATGTTATTTGTAACAATGGAGAGCCCTTGTAAGCCAATTTACACATAGTCTACCAGTCAAGCAACTAGCTACAATGTTTATTAAGAATCTACATAGTGAGATATCTTACAATCTGGAGTTTCAATGTGCACACACTTTTAAAGATATCATTGATAAAGGTTCATTGATCAAAATAGCCCTTATTAACAAAAGGATCACTAAACTTACCTCATCAAATCAGATCCAAAACCAAAACCAAAACAATGTCCATAACCATAACCAAGTCCAAACATAAGCATCACAACCTACCTAGGCCAATAATTATGAGAAATCTAAGTAATTCAATCATAACAAGAATGTTTTAGGGTATGGAATAATAGAGTCATGCCATTTCCAAATGGTGAAAACACTGTCTGCTCAGCCTATGCTACATATTCAAATTAATCCTAACTAACAACATCTATAATGAATATAGCAAGTATAGTAGAATATTCTAGAGCAACAAAAGTAACAACCTATGCCTTTAAAAAACCCTCCTCCAAGGAGAATTGTGCCAACTCATTACGTATTTAGTAACTTTAGAGAGCCCATCAAATCTATGTTTTACCAACTCACCATAGTTAATCTAATTAATTGGCATATCTTGAAGCATTATCCTGAGGGAACTAACTATCTAACTTGGTATAGGCCAAATGAATTTTATGAGTATCATTAAGTCAATGGATATAACTTGCATCATTGTGTGTATATAAAACATGTGATTGAGGATATGTTGGAAAATGGGGAGCTAACATTAGTTAATAGAGCTTCCACGTCTAATGAGAATTTGGGAATCTATCAAAATCATTTTCCCCAACATAACAACCAATAACAACAACAACAACAATGACCAACAAAACAACAACAAGAGTATCAACAACTAAGGTAAAAGCAACAGAACTAACAAAACCAACAATAGAACTAACAACATCAAAACAATGGACATAACCAAGGCTAGAATGATGCCAAGAACCAATAGACTTACCATGCAGATTCATATGACTACAAAAAGGTTTTAGGTCATATTACAAGAGGTCACATTAACACCATTTCCATCAATCCAAGACCAAGTGCCAATAAAAAAAGACTATTTATAATCATTACCCATTAACCAACCCATGTTGGTAATCCTTCCTTGACTTGGGATTGCATACAGGTGAACTAGAAATCAAGGATTCCTACTTTGAGACCTTATATCGATAACTAATCATTAGCTCATGATAATACATAAGCGCACCAATAATCAAGACTTATCCTATATAGTCCCCCTCTACCATCATTTGTTAGCAATAATGGTTCTGTATCTAATCCCAATTGTGCAATCACAACTCAATAGTCAAAGATTACCATACCAGGCCCATAATTATCTACCACTTCACCCATCATACAACCACCTATTCTGGTTAGGAACAAGCCATTTACCATTATGTAAGAAAAGATGTTTGATATTTTTGAACAATTGTAAAATATGCCTACATAAATCTCAATTTTAGATTTGTTGCATATGTCTACTATCCACAAAAACATCTTGACATAATTCCTTCGCCAATCTCAAGTTCCTAATGACATATCTCCATACAAATTTCAAGTTTTAGTTGGACACCTAGCTCTAGGCCAACAATTAACCTTCAACCAAAGTGATATGTCATCCCTTGGCCCACTTCATAACAATCCATTGTACATCAAGGTTTTCATAACACAACACAAAGTGAAGCATGTGATCATAAATAATGGATCAGGTCTAAATATTGTGTCTCTAAAGCTCATCAAGCTTCTTGGGTACATGACAACAAATATCCAAGCAGAAACAATCACCATTAAGGCCTATGACAATGAAGAATGAGAATGATAAGGCACCATCAGCTTGCCAGTTATCATTGGAACTTTGACCCATGATAGACTATGCCATGTGTTAGATCTTGATTTATCATATAATATGCTTTTGGGTAAACTTTGGATACACAAGATTCATACAATCCCATTGACATTGAACTAATGTATCAAGTTCTCCCATTTAGGTATGAAGGTTACTATTCTAGAAGATTTACATCTATACGAGCATTGCAAGCATTTAGAGGTCAAGTTAAAAATTTATAACTATCATTTTGTCATGAATCCAGTTACCAAGAAGGATAAGGGGAAATAAATATGTGTTGATTCACTAGAGGCTAATTGCATTGACCTTGACACCCTTGATTCAATTTCCCACATGCCACCTCCTGAAATGTCTAATCATTACACCATCTCAACTAATAGGCTAGGAGAATATTTAACCCATGATACATTCCACATTGCCATGCTTCCATAGAAGCTAAATTCCTTTGGAAAACTAAAATCCAAATCACCTTGTATAGAATGACAAATAAAATGAAAATCTAAACTGCATATTCCAACACCTGTCACTTTCATATTGACCTCTAGTCAAGAACATGACCCTCTTGCAGATGATGAATCATGGTTGTATAATGACAAATTGGCTGATTATTACAAAAATCCCAAATACCCCATTCCTAATTAGATCATGGAGACCAAAGCTTATGAATGAGGAGGCCTCATGCCAAATCAATAGGGAACACTTGAGCCAATTTCTATGACTAAGTACAAAGGAACCTATGGTCTTAGATTTAAACTATCTAAGGTGACCCCACATATATTATTCAAGTTCCATCACTAATGACTAGTGATGATGATGTTGACAATGAAGTAGAGTCTAGTCATAGCCATTTCAATGACCTAACCAATACCAATTTTTTTGATAATAATGCCATTTTTACCCTTCAACTAGTCATTCACCATAATCCACTTCCTTTATATTATCCCCAACTGATAAATTGGGGCCAACAAGAATCAATAGTGTTGGTTGATGAGTTTTAGAATAATATGGCCTTCTGTAATTTTCTCAACCTTAAGGACAATGTTCTATTAGGAGACCACAAATAAGGGTTCTCAATCAAATTAGATCTTGAAGCCTATTTAAAAAAAATAATGAACACCCTTAACCATAAATAATTAAATAAAACATTGAGGTCCCAAAGTGAAAACCTCTTTAAAGGCTAGTCTAGTGGTGAAAACCTGTTTTAGGCATCATTAGATAAGGGTGTTCAACCTTCCTCAAACACAGACTAGGAGACCAACAATGACAAACTTGTCTATGGTTATGAGTTTAGTCTTGAATAACAATAGGATTTTGATCAAATCATCCTAGAAACCACCAATGATGAACTTACCTATGGGTCTGAGTTTAGTCTTGAAGAACAACAATCTTTTTATCGAATCATCTAAGAGTTTCCAACTATATTTGTCACATGGCCATCCCTAACATTGGGGGATTCTGAGTCATCATGCCTAAGAGAACTCAAAGAGCCAGTCCTAATAGGGGACTCTACTATTGTAGGCTAGTTCAAATCTTTTCCCACTATTCTTGAAGATGATTCAACTCTTCTAGTGGAAGATACTACTGAGGTAAACATCTGGACTCTAGATGACCTGAAATGGATCAAATTAGGCATGTCCTTCATTGAGGAGGAGCATGAAGTCTTTATAGCCCTGCTGAGGGAAGTTGTTGATATATTTACATGGGCCTACTCTGACATGCCTAGTTTGGATCCTACCTTGATTGTTCACCACCTTTTGGTACATCCTAATGCCAAACACGTGAAACAAAAATTATGAAATATGCATCCTTGAATTTTTATATTAGAAAATAAAGAGTTGGAAAAACTCTTGGAAGTGAGATGTATTAGGCCAATCGACTATTCTGAATGGATTTCCAATCTTATGCTAGTCAACAAAACACTAGAAAGAATCATAAACTGCACTAATTTTAGAGACATAAACAAGGCTTGTCTAAAGGATGAATTTCCTCTACTAAACATTGACATAATTTTTGACTCCCTAATAGGTTATGCAATTCTTTCATTGATGGATGGATTCTCAGGCTACAACCATATTTGAATAACATTAAAATACCAACATAAAATAACATTCACCACTTTGTGGGGAATATTTTATTATTAGGTTATGCTATTTGGTCTCAAGAATGTAGGGGCCACATACCAAAGAGCCATGATAGTCATATTTCATGATATGATGCATGATATTATAGAAGACTATGTCGATGACATACTAGGTAAATCAAAGACTAGGGCTGATCATCCAATAATATTGAGGACGATATTTGAAGGACTATGTAAATATAAAGTTAGGATCAACCCTAAGAAGTGCATTTTTGGAGTTACTTCATGTAAATTAATTAGCTTCATTGTGTCTCATTGAGGCATTGAAGTTGATCCAATGAAAGTATGAGCCATAATAGAGATGCCACCATCGACCAATTTGAAGAATCTCTATAAATTATAGGGAAAAATATAGTCTATTAGACATTTCATATCTCAGTTGGCCGATAAGTGCTGTTAATTCACATACTTGTTGAAGATAGGGTTAGAATTCCATTGGGATGACATATGCCAAAAAGATTTCCAATAATTAAAGGACTATCTTGTAAATCTACCTATTTTATTACCTCCTATGCTAGGAAAACCATTCCTTCTATACCTATCAATGACTGATAAATCCCTAAGGGCAATTCTAGCTCAACATGATGATTAGAAAATAACATGCCATGTACTATTTAAGCCGTACACTAGTCATGTATGAGCACAATTATACGCGTATTGAGATAGCCTATTTAGATATGGTCTTTATTGATTAGAAGCTATGCCATTACATGTTAATTAATAAGACCATGGTTATTTTGAAACTAGATCCACTCAAGTACCTACTATCTAAAACAACTTTACAAGGCTGCATGGCCAAATGGATCATGCTTCTCAATGAACTTGAGATAGAATATGTTAACCAAAAATCCTTCAAGGGGCAAGTTCTTGCAGATTAGCTTATTGAAGCACCCATTGAAAATATAGAGCCACTAACATTCCAATTCCCTATGGAATCCATTATTACCATCATTAAAACACCTCTTAAGGAGCAACACTGGAAGCTATATTTTGATGGATCAGATTGGGGGTAGGCCTTTTGTTCATTACTCCATAGGGGGATCTAATCCCTGAGTCATTCATAATCATCTATCCTTGTACCAACAAATTGGCCAAATATGAAGCATTCATTTTAAGTCTATGGAAGGTAGTAGAAGTGAACATATAACATCTAAAGGTTTATGGTGATTCTTAGTTAATCATCAATCAGGTTATAGACCATTTCCAAACCAAGGATGACAAACTAGTGCCATACAAGGCCATGGTTGACACTCTCAAACAATATTTTGATGATGTATATTTTGAACATATAACAAGGGATAGTAATAAAACAATAAATTCCATGACCACCATTGAATCTTTGATTTATCACACATATACAACCAAATAATACCAGTTTCTCATTGAAACTTTTCTAGTGTCACCTCATGAACCTTCAATTGTCGTAATGATCTGTGATATTGTTGGTCCCAAATTTCATTGGTATTCAAACCTATACATATATCTTCATGACCAAATAATGCCACTAGAATCATGCCACAAACAATCCAAAGCCTTGGTCCATAATACCGCACATTATACCTTACTTGGACTAACCCTATCCACCATAGTTTTGATGGAACTTTTCTTCATTATTTATGTTTGGTAGAATATACATTAGCATTATGGGAAGTTCATGAAGGAGTATGTGTATCCCACACCAAAAAGGACATCTTATCCAAAAATATCTTGAGTATTGGGTACTATTGGCCAATGATAGATGCAGATGCAAATGCATATATGAAAAATTGTGATAAATGCCAATGGCATGCCAATTTTGATTGATACCCTGACCAAGACTTTGAAACCAATGATGACACGATGGCCATTTTCTACATGGGGCCTTGACCTCATTAGGAAGATAAACCTCACCTCATTCGATGGCCATAAGCATATATATCCTTATCAACATAAAATATTTCACTAAATGGCTTGAAGCTATATCAGTCATGTGACTAGAAAGCAAATTTCCAAATTCACATTTAACCATCTCATTTTCCACTATGATATCCCCTCCAACATTATATCTGATAATGCTCAATCATTCAAGAACAAAGATGTCAAATCACTATGTGTTGAGTACAAGATTAAACAATATTTTTCCATGCCATATTACCCAAAAGGTAATGGCTAGGCAGAAGTATCCAACAAAACCATTGTCAACATCCTTAAAAAGATTATCAATGATGTTGATCATGATTGAAACCTTCAAATATTCCACTCCCTCTAGGCATACCATACCAATCATCATACTTCAACATGTGCCACTCTATACTCACTTGTTTATGGCACTAAAGCCATCCTTCCCATTGAGGTTGAGTTAGCTTCTTTGTGCATCTCTTTGAAGCATGCCCTAGATGATGAAGACTATCGAGTACCTCACCTACAAGAGCTAGAATTACTTGATGAGAAATACATGGCCATAGTTAACAATCTTCAAGCATACCATAATTGACTCCATGGCCACTACAACCAATGTGTGAAATACATAGAATTTGAGCTTGGTGATCTTGTTCTTAAAGAAAACCAAAATAATACCACAACCAAGAAGAAACATAAAGGCAAGTTCAAATCCAATTGGTTAGGTCCTTTAATCATTATTGCAAACTATGATGCTAGAGCATATAGGCTCGCTACACCAAATAGGGACGAGTTTGATGAGTTGATAAACATTATACACCTCAAGCATTAATTTGCTTGAGTGACCTAGTGTATTGTATGTGAGGGCTATTTCAAATTATACCATAATATAAACTTTATTCTTTGTACCATACCATTATATCACTTTGTCATTCTACCATACCTTATCTATTGACCAAGTTGATTTTTGTACCTCCCTACCCAGTGCATTTGACCTTGGTTCCATTGCATTGGTCTATAGGACACTTTCAACATTAAGATTATGATCAGTTTCAGTAGTTATTTCAAGTATTCTATATAGAGGCCATATTTTTGGAGTAGTGTGATAGAGGTTTGGTAATTACATCCTTCATTTATTGTTCCATTCTATACCAAATGGGCGTAATTATAACTACCTTTGGGTAAATCAGTGTCACATGATCTTGCTACTAATTATAACTGCCTATGGGCAAATTAGTATCATTGACTTATGCCATTGTTTCCTAGTTATAACCACCTATGGGAAAACTAAAGGAAACACTTGTTTATCATGCCTTGAAGTACCACTTTGCCATGCCTATGTCATATTATTCTATTTTCCAACTTTTCCTGTTTGGTTTGAATTAGCTTCTACACTAGTTAGATTCCTCTAGTGTAAGGCATAACTATAGTGACTTGAGGTTCCATCTTGGGACTATATAGGTAATGCTCAATTTACATTAAGGTCAGCTCAATCACCCCCTTAGCCACTCTCTTTCCATTTTTTGAGTATTTTATGTTTGAACACTCTCATCATTTTTGGATCTTGAACTTTTTAGTATCTCATCATTCTTAATTGAGTTGAGATGCTCTGAAAATTACAAAAGCATTTGTAAAATTGATCTAAAAAATTCAAAAACATTGACCACTTCTTTGCCTTAAGGATTATGGGAACCTTCACTAAGTCATAAGAAATCACTTGTCATTTAGTTTCCCCATCCTTATTGGCTGTCTTGTCCCACACGCTCTAACCATTTTGTGATTTCATTCCCATATTCTTCTATAACATAATCATGTTTTTTCTCTCATTATTTCCTTCTATCTTATTTCCTAGGAGATGTATATTTGGCCTAAAGTTTTTGTTGGATATTACATCCATGGAAATATGTAGGCAACATCCATTTTCCTAGTACATCTGGAGCTAGCTTGACCAACCCCTTCCTTTTCTTCTATTCCCCCCATTTTGTTTGTTTGTTAAGTTGTGTCCTATTTTGTAGGGACAGTGTTCTTCATCTTGTTTGTACTAACATTATGATTAACAATTTTTTCTTTGTTTTTTATTTATTTTGTTTTGTTTCTTTCCTTTTCGAGTGTTTACTTGTTTATTTGTTTGCTTGTTTGTTTGGTTTCTTATTATGCCTTGATTCAGTCTATTTGTTTTTATTGGGTGATTCCTTACACATTATTCTTAAATCCATCCATATTCATATGTCAAAATTGTCATCATGGTTTTTATCATTAGTGCATTATTTTCAATTGAGTATTAGATTAGGAGTCAATTCTTATACATATTTTGGCCAAGTCCTCATGGTGTTCTATCATGATGCCCACCATCACATGCTACAGTAAAAATCATCTCTAAGAGTCTACACAATAATGGAGTAATGATATATCTCCTTGGCACCAGTACCAACAAGATTCTCGATCTACTCTAAATTATATCACAAACATAGTAAATAAATAATGAAAGAATTTTTCTCCTTGTCAGTTCAGACGTACACCTCCCTATTAGCAGGTTGCCTAATTCATCTTTATCCTTTATTCCAATTTGCCATCATCTTCCATATCAAGTTTGCCATAATTAGGGTACAGTAATTATAACTACCTTTGGGCAAGTCATTGTATACCATTTCACTTCCCTTGCCAATATTTCTAACCACCTTTGAGCAAATCATTGTGTTTCCATCCATATGAGGGTTGATGATTATAACCACCTTTGGGCAAACCATTATATCTATCCACCCAACTGGAGCATGTTTTTATCTTACCAATGATTATAACCACCTATGGGCAAATCATTGTTTTCCTTTTAACTGATTATAACGACCTTTGGGTAAATTAGTCTCTTGTTACCCTAAGCCTTTTTTAATGATTATAACCACCTTTGGAAAAATCATCACCTTTTTATATCCCACTTATGTCAATTATTATAACCACCTATGGGAAAATCATCTTGTTTGTCTACCCTAACTGGGGCAGCTCCATATGCCACTGTTTATGACGACCTTTGGGTAAATTATTCCCTTCCACCCTATTTCATTTGTTTGGTCCACTTATTTACTTATTTTGAGGGACATTTTGTTGACCCCTTTATGAACCACTCTATTGAGGAGGAACCTATAATTCATCTATTATCGTTGAAGTCATAAGCATACATGACCTTTTCATTCTTTGAAAAGATGTTACTGTGTTTACAACTTGCAACATTTTCCCAAATCAAGGTAAATTGTAGACACCTATATTGGCCACCAATGGCTTCAAACCAAAATTTAAACTGATTTTTACCAATCTTTGCAAATTAAGCCTAAGAATCACTAAATGTCTCAAATTTGGCTTTACAACATGAAATTTGGCCTATAGACCAATTAAATGGGGCAAATGCACACATGAAATTAATTCAAATCTTAAATATGATAAAATTCCTAAACAAAGTTAATTAAAATGCTAAACCTAATTAAATGCCTAGTTAAATTATCCATGAACAATTAATGAATTTATAAATAAGGAAATTCAAAAATCAAAGAATATCCCAGGAGTTAATAATTACCTTTTGTGAGTTGTTAAATATCCTAAAATATCTCACCATGCCTATTCATTGATAATCATGAGGTTTTAACACCTTTTAACTCTACTAAGGTTAATTAACTCATTAAGGTTAGGTTTGAATCCATTTCAATCTCTAACTACACCTTAACTCACCTTAGCTTGGGGTTAGTTTCTAAACCTCTAAATAGAAGCATTTGCCTCTTCATTTGGAGAGATTAGATAAAGTAAAGTTATAATGTTGGTTTTAGAGCAAGATTGCATGAAAATAGTGATATAATGCTAAAATCACAAGCCAAACCACAAGCGTAATCCATATCAATCAAGCCAACCATGGTGCCAAGGAGAGAAGGAGCCACACAACTCCATTTGCTAAAGACTTTTTGAGCACAGTCTGAGCAAGCCAAATGAACACATCATTTAGAGCATTCAAGGAAGGTAAGAGATATTGTTTCTTTTACATTTTAGTTTTGTTTTCAAATGTTTTTTGTTCACTAAGCTCCCCCTATGATCTAGGCTTAAAGGTGTTATGCTTGTTAGTGTGTTTATTTCATTATTTTATATAAAAACTATCTCTTGATCTAACCTCCTCTCTTGAGTCAAATTCTTATGATCATAGTAACATTTCTCCATCTTAGGATGATGCCTCCATTATGGCCCAATCTCAATCATGAGAATTAGATGTAATGCATTATCAAAATACCTTAGCCAAAGTGCATGCTTTTAATTGTGATGTTAAAGACATACATATATCATTTAACTATCTTGATATTGACTAAGAACTAGAAGGTTATGGCCCCATACCAACCCACCCTTGGTAGACAATCTATGGGTCATCCATGCTCTAGTCAAGGAATTTTAACATAATGATATTCTTGAAAATAGCCTTATCCATTTCATCAATGCTAAACAACTTCCTAATGAGCTTGCTCACACTTTTATCAAATGATTGAAGTCTTTAGAACATAAATCATACCATAGTATGAGTGATGATAATCTTTTCAAACTCTTCATTACTACTTTTAAATCCCCTCTTCAATACAAGGTTAGGATATTTTCTCCCCAATCCTTAGAAGAGGTATTTGATTAAGTAAAAAGACAATATTTCCTTAGGACTCAATTTAAAATTTCATATAATCTCATAAAGGAATCTTTAGAAACTTTAATTAATGAAATAACCATTATCAATTCTTAACTTAAGCCTCCTCAAATCAAAATAGGATCCACCAAATAAGATACTCAAACTCCTTCCCACCAACCCTTTAGTGTGTCACAAATGAGGAAGTTGTTATCTCTATCTAAGCATTTCATTCATACCACTACTGACCCTCTATCATAGTGCGATCCTAATAAATTTCATTGGTTATGCTAACATTCTCCACTCTCATTAGACATGTCAGGCCCTTAAAAAATTTGTGGTTTCCCTCGTATTAGGATAAGCTTTTGATCATGATGCTATGATAAAGGTTCACCATAATGGACATCTTAAAAATTCTAAAAAGTTAACATTTTTCAAATCTTCAAATCAAAAATTTTAGAAATCTTCTTCGAATCCCAATACATAACATTTCAAAAAAAAATGTTTGTGCTATTAATGCCAACTATGACCAATACTATACTGACTCCCAATATGTGAACATAGAAAAGGATAATTACCATTGTCAAGCTACTCAGAAAGATACTATTACTAAACCTAAGAATCCCTATATCAAAGAATAGCTTTTTAAAGATACTATAACTAATCCTACTCCCTCTTCAGAAAAACCCACTAGCAATAAACCAACACCATAATTGGATCCTTAACCTAGTTCTTCCATCCCTTCTAAGAACATCATCTCTAATCAACCTAAACCTCTACTAGTTCTTCCTCAAAATCACATTAGAATTTTCTAGATGAACTTAACTCTGTGCCTTAAAAAAATCCACTCATGGAATCATTAATAACTTCTCCTTATCATTGCAATTTCCTTATGCAACAATTGCAAGACATAAAAGAACCTTCGTCTACTGATTTTGATATACCCACTCCTATCCCAAAGGTTCCACACATATGTAATTTCCTACTATTTAAACTATTTATCAACTTTATTCTTCTATGAAACCCTCCATAGAGTTCCCTGAAGAAGATATGATTAATTATGAAATCCTTTTTTGAGCTGACAACCCACCTCTCTTCATCAAGATTGAAATCAATAATACCTTAATAAGGAAAGTCTTAATGGATTAAGGTTTAGGAATTAATGTTACCTCTATTTGGTTACTCTAGCAAATTAGATATTCCAAAGAAAACCTTAAGAAAACTTGATTCACTTGTCACAAATTTGTTAAAACCAATCAAAAGCCTCTTGGTTGCATTTATATCCCTCTCATTATTTGATCCAAAACTATATGCATGAATATTGTGGTTCTAGATATTCCACTCTCTTACAACATGCTCTTAAGTGATACATGGACTCATTACATGAGTGATATCACATCTTCTGGTAGCCAATGCATTAAATTTATCCATAATGATAAACATTATAAGCATGAGGTAAATCCTAACCTAGAGCATCCAACTTCTAAACCCCAAATCTCAATATTACATTCCCATTATTGTTCATATTAGTAGTCCACCTATTCCTAAGTTCATCAACATACATCCTAACCTCCATGTCACTCTTATAGATTTTGATGATGATGAACCTAATGAATTACAAAACATTTTTAATACCACTCTATTACCTCCTTATATAATATAATGACTACCTCCTTATCTTCTTCCATGAGATAGGGCCATTCCTATGATTGATGCCATTACTAAAATTACTCCCCCATGCAATGCTCATGAAGACTTTTACAAAAAATATGATTTCACTTGTAATGAATATGGGGTAGCTAAACTGTTAAGTTGTGGAGCTAAAAGCTTCACTAGGATGCTAATCAGGGAGTTGCTGAGTTCAGTCAGTAACCGGCATCGGCAGTATTGCCGACGTCAATCAGGCAGAGACCAGGGATCGGCCGACGTCGGTTAGGAGCAAACCGAAAAAAACCGATGTTGGTCACCTGTGCGTGTGCATGCTGTTGCATGTGTTTCTAGAACGTGTTTCCAGAATTAGACTCATCTAATTTTAAGAGGTCTGAGAGTGTTTGCATGTTGAAGACTAATTTAAATCTTGAGTCTATGTTTCTAATTATTGTAATTAGAGGTCTAGTTATTGTATGCATGGGATCCTATTTAAAGACCTATAAGGCATGTATTGTAATTAAGGAAAGTAAAGCATTGAAGCGAGAAAGCAAGGTCAAAGGAGATCTGCAAGGTGCAAGGTCAAGGAGATCAGCTAAAGCTATCAAGGATGGGATAACAACTCAGGTTGTTGAGTTAGTTGTGGTTGAGAGAGAAAGAGAGAACTTTGAGGGAAGATTACTGAAAGTCTTAAGGTGTGGGAAGCCTTAGAGGTGGAAGACGACTGCGGCACTTCTTTATTGTATTTCCTTTTGAAGATTATTTAATACAAGATTGTGTATTGTCTCTCAAATTCTTTGCTGTTTCAAGTTTCTAGTTACTTAATCATTCTGGTATAATTTCGTGTTTAATTGCTTATAAGAAAGGTAATCAATTGTGCTTCCTTGGGGTTCATAACAATTAGTATCAGAGCTAAGGTTGTAGGGAGAAGGTTATTGTTTGATTACAGGTCATTCTCAGGGGTTTTTGATTGAGTGGGAGTACATCAATGGCAAAAGAAAGTAAGCTACGAATGGAGAAGTTTAACGGCAAGAATTATCAACATTGAAGGATGCAGATAAAAGATTATCTGTATCAGAAAGATTTGTACTTACCATTGGGTGGGGTTGCATGCAAGCCCACATATATGAAGGATGAAGAATGGAGTGTTCTTGATCAGAAGTCTCTGGGATCCATAAGGTTGAGCCTTGCATCATCTATGATTTCCAACTTATCACAGTATAAGACAACAGAAGAGTTGATAGAATCTTTGGCAAATTTATATGAAAAGCCCTCAGCTTCAAATAAGGTATTTCTTATGAAGCAGTTATTTACTTTGCAAATATAGGAAGGTGGATCAGTATATACTCATCTTAGTGATTTCCATGGTTTGGTAAACCAGTTAGCTTCAGTTAATATTGTTTTTGATGATGAAGTAAAGGCTCTCTTAATTTTATGCCCTTTACCTAAAAGTTGGGATAGTTTGGTAATGGCAGTAAGTAATTCTGCGTCTGCTTCTAAAATCTTAAAAGTTGATGATGTTGTGAGTGTAATATTGAATGAAGAAATACGCAAGAAAAATATAGGTGAATCATCAGGGAATGCTCTAAGTGCTGAAAGCAGGGGAAGGCAAAGAGAGAAGGTCGAGCAAGGGAAATCATGGTCAAAGATGGAAAGGAGATCCAAATCTAGAAATGGAGGTATCACCTGCTGGTTTTGTGGAAAGAGAGGACACACAAAGAAATATTATTGGTTGAAGGATAAATAAAATCAACATGAAGGTAAAGAAGAAGCAAAAGATGCAGGTATTGTTGCACAAGATGCTCTCATACTTTCTTTGGATAGTCAGTTAGAATCATGGGTTTTAGATTCTGGTGCTTCTTTTCATGTAACCCCAAATAGAGATTTGTTCCATGAGTATGTCCAGGGAGACTTTGGAGAGATTTATTTAGGGGATGGTACACCTTGTCAAATGGTTGGCAAAGGGAAAGTGCAGCTAGAATTGCAGACATGCAAAACATGGGTGTTGAAGGAGGTTATGCATGTCCCAGTCTTGAAGCAGAGTTTGGTTTCTGTAGGAAAGTTGGGTGATGAGGGATGCACAGTAACCCTCACAATAGATTCTTGGAAGGTTACCAAGGGTGCACTTGTTTTAGCAAGAGGTAAGAAAGTAGGTACTCTTTATCTATCTACTTGTATTACTGATTCTACTTCTGGTTTATCTACTTCAGCTGTAGATTCAAAGATGTGGCTTAGTAGGCTTGGTTACATGAATAAGAAGGGAATGGACATTCTTGAGTCAAAGGGTATGAGTTTAGATTCAGAGGGCATAGATTGAGTTCATTGCAGGAAAAGGAAATTTGATGTTTTTGACAAGAACAAGGAAGCCTTGGTGTTTATGGAGGAGATGATGGATAGAGATCAGTCACAGGGGCTAAATAATTTTGAGCAGGGCAGTATGGACAAGGTTTTGATCCAAGATGAACTTGCAGATAAAGAAGTCATCACTTACAAGAAAACATAGGTACCAACGTCGGTCACATGGAACCGACGTCGATCAAGTAGGTACCGATGGCGGTCATGTGTAGACCAACAGAGTCGGTAGTGTCAGGCAGGTGGAACCGATGTCAGTCAGGTATGAATCGATGTCGATAGTAGGTTAGTCACATGGAATCGATGTCGGTCAGGTGCAGATTGAGAGATGGCCGAGATCAGTCACTGAAATAGATGATTGAGAAGACAGCAAGCTATCAAGGAGTCTCAAATGCCCATATGGAGGATTGAAAGGGTAAGTGGACCTCATATTCATTGTTCACCTTCTTTATATTACTTGTTACTTACTGATGGTCAAGAACTAGGAAGATGTGAAGAGGCAATGCAGGTAGAATCCAGGAAATAGTGGGAGTATGACATGAATTCTTTAGAAGAGAACCAAGCAGGAGATTTGGTAGAGTTTTCAGCTGGGATAAAAACATTGATATAGGAATGGATTCCTAGGTTAGAGAAGAGAGTGGATGGACACGTGAGACAGAAGGCCAGGGTCTATGGTCTTAAGCAAGTTGTAGGACAATGGAGGTTTAACCATTGTGTTTTTCTTTTATCAAGTTGGATAATATTAGCTACATTATCCTGTTACCATATTGTGTGCTTGTTGCAGGGTTACACATGCAGGGAGTTTCTAAGCTAAAGGTAAAGATAGTTCAGAATTTGGGAGTAGTGAAATTCTTTGGCATAAGAGACATGGAAGAGCACATGTTGATTTTGTCTCTAGTGGGAGCTGATGTGAAGAAGGTGTTAGTAGGGTTAATACGTAGGATGTAGAATTCGTATGCACACCAAGGGCTGGAAAGTTCAAGCTGAGCTTAGAACAATGTTTGAAATCACATAAGGTTTAGTGTAGACCTGAGTTTTCCCAAGTAGTGGGAGTTGTCAGAGAGTTCAGATATGGCAAGGGACTTAGATGACAGGAATAACATCGCAAGATGTGTGGTGGTTGGTCTTCAAAATTGAGCTTGAAGATGGAGGTGCTTGAGATGGTTAATGGAGGTTGTTGTACAGGTACAGGTGTAGCTATTTATCTCCAAGTAGGAGATTGTTAAGTTGTGGAGCTAAAAACTTCACCAGGATGCTAATCAGGGAGTTGCTGAGTTTAGTCAGTAACCGGCATCGGCAGTATTGCCGACATCGGTTAGGCAGGGACCAGGGATTGGCTGATGTTGGTCAAGAGCAGACTAATAAAAACCGATGTCGATCACCTGTGCGTGTGCATGCTGTTGCATGTGTTTCGAGAATGCGTTTCTAGAATTAGACTCGTCTAATTTTAAGAGGTCTGAGAGTGTTTGCATGTTGAAGACTAATTTAAGTCTTGAGTCTGTATTTCTAATTATTGTAATTAGAGGTCTAATTATTGTATGCATGGGATCCTATTTAAAGACCCATAAGGCATGTATTGTAATTAAGGCAAGTAAAGCATTGAAGTAAGAAAGCAAGGTCAAAGGAGATATGAAAGGTGCAAGGTCAAGGAGATCAGCTGAAGCTATCAAGGAGGGGATAACAACTCAGGTTGTTGAGTTAGTTGTGGTTGAGAGAGAAAGAGAGAACTTTGAGGGAAGATTACTAAAAGTCTTAAGGTGTGGGAATCCTTAGAGGTGGAAGACGACTGTGGCACTTCTTTATTGTATTTCTTTTTGAAGATTATTTAATACAAGATTGTGTATTATCTCTCAAATTCTTTGTTGTTTCAAGTTTCTAGTTACTTAATCATTCTGGTATAATTCCATGTTTAATTTCTTATAAGAAAGGTAATCAATTGTGCTTCCTTGGGGTTCCTAACATAAACTTTATCAATATTCTTTAACCATGTGTCCTAAATTTTTTAGTAACATAGACATCTCCACTATTGACAACCCTATTGATACTAATCAACCTACTTCTCATGCATATAAAATTTCTCCATATTATGATGATGCTTACATTATGGCCCAAGCCTAATCATGAGACTTGGGTGTAATGCGTTATCAAAAGACCTTAGCTAAAATTCATGCCTTTAACCTTGATGTTCATGTCATTCATATATTATTTTATTATCTTGATATTGAATAAGAACTGGAAGGTTATGCCCACCCTACCAACCCACCCTTAGTAAAACTTCGTAGATCATCCAAAAAATTCTTAATATTATCATATGTGATAGTATCAACCAGCTCAATACTATTCAAACCAATCTATTTGAATGAAACCCTATCAATCAACTCAAAACTATTTATTTTGACTCTCAGTGTTTAGACTATATCATCCAACCCAAAATAGTCTAATCTTTGGTCCTAAACTACATCAACCAAGCATCATAAAATGATGAGATAATACTCAAAGATTCACCATCCATAGTAGATTACATCGGCCTATCTGATATAGTCAAAATAATT
Organism: Torreya grandis; assembly: GCA_037957365.1. Lineage (NCBI taxonomy): Eukaryota > Viridiplantae > Streptophyta > Pinopsida > Cupressales > Taxaceae > Torreya > Torreya grandis. The sequence continues at coordinate 1,149,504 of JARHVA010003572.1, forward strand.
GATGTCATTGTTAACTACATTATACAGACCAATACAGTTCAACCCAACTCTTCTATCCCATACTATATTGATTAGGCTGATACCATACAGTCATTTTTTTACCTCTTACTTCACCTTTTAACATTACTTTATATGATAAGGTTAATGTTATCATAAAACTACATTGTGAGTATGACAACAAAGGTAACCATATTATAGACAATGAATTGGATGTCAAATATTATATACCCTTACCCACACCTACCAGTGATGAAGCTATATTAGAACTACTCCAAGCTAGAGACCCTTAACTTACTTTGAAACATCATAAGCTTGGACATTTTTAGAAAAATGTTTCGTGATTCAATAATTTTGTTGCTAGCATTGATCCTAAACACATCCTGCTTCCAAGCTTCCTCTGGCATAAATTATTTCAAAGATGGAAATGCCATGTTTATCAAAGAATTTATTGTAATCAATTATGACACCACTACCTCTCCTAGACATATTCTTGTCTCTAAATAACTTCATCCTGTGAAACACGATAATTATTATCTCTTTTTGAAATATATCATGAAGCCTTTTCATGGTAATAGGAGGACATGCCTGGTGTTAACCTTAGTATCATTGTCTATAATATTATCACCTATCTTGATGTAAAACCAATGCATAAAAAACAAAAAAAATTCCCTCTTGAGATTTATACTTTGTCATAAATAAATCATCAAACTTCTAGATGATAAGTTCATCAAACCTATTGATAACTCGTAATGGGTATCCAACATCATTCTTGTTTGAAAGAAAGTCACCATGTTCATTCATATTTGTATTGAGTTTTGTAATCTCAACTTAACATGTCCTATATACAACTTTAATTTACCATCAGTTTATGCCATTATTAATTCTATAACCGGCCATGCAATTTTATATCTCATGGACATTTTTTTGCGATATAATTAAATTCACATCATTCTAAAAGATCAACATAAAACTTATAGCGCCCTCCTATTTTACTGATTGTTTCCTTATCACATACAATTTTCTAACTACATTTAATATAGTTGGGATTATTTGATGTCCTCACTATGTGGCCATCATCAAATTTAGACTGATTTTGCTTGCTAAACTTTAAGGAACATGTTCTTATCAAGTGTATTAACTAGTTCTGATCAGGGACAACTTGGGCTCATAGGATATGTCAAGGACCCCATATTTATTTGAGTTGGATTTATTGCTTTATTTTTTTTGATATCATTGATGTTAACACTCTTAGTTCATTATTGAAGGTAGTTTGATGTATATAATATATATGCATTAGGTATGGTTACCTTGTTTGAAGAAGCTTCTTCTAATCCATATTAATGCTTTAAACTTGTTTTAATTGGTTATGTTGTAATTACATTAATATGTGAGTTTCAAGGAATAACTAGTATGGTTAATATGATTTTTAACCCAACAATGATTAAGATCCATGGTATGATCATATTGGTGATTACATTGTTTTACTTGTGTTATTGGGTCGAGACTCCATTATGTTGAGTTACCATGCTGTATAGTTTTACTGGGAGGCTATCATTGGCACTAGGCCAATTGTGCCTCTTGACCTCTTTTTATTCCCTCCTTGCATATGATTATTATTTATAAAATAATAAAATATTATATACATGGTCCTATCTTTATGAAGGGACTCGTGCATAGTTATGGTATAAGATATTTTTGCTTAATGAGTGGAATTCTTGATCATAAGTCATGATTCAAAAGTCAACTAGTCTTTTGTTATGATTAAACTATGCATAAATGTATTTATAAGGTCAAAATAAGTCATGATAAATAAATCAATTGGTCATTATTAAAACCATGCACTAAAATTACTTTTAATAAAAAAAATTGTGACATTTCAATAGACTTGAACAATCAACTGGACAATCTATTAGATGTGGCTAATAGACGACAGGAATAAGGATGGGGCACTCATAAATTCCACCTAGGAATTCAATGAGGCTAAGTGGAAAGGTGGAGAAGATTTGGTTAATAATTAAAAAAGTAATTGAGGCTATAGGAAGTAAAATCATTATGCTCTGGGATTTAGAATCATGCATTAGGGTTTGAGAGTCTTGAAGAGCTTAAATTACCATTTTTTGGTCATGATGTAGAGGTGTAGGAGGTAGATACTTGGTGTCAACCATGGATGAGAGGAATACGACCTTGGCCATTTGTTGGGGATGGCAGGAGGAAGCTAGGAGAAGTCAAAACTCATGGTTTTTTTTACAGGCACATTATTCATCCCTTTTGGGTAAGTTTCTAAGAAATAATTTTTTAAATTGAACATGACACAAGTTATGGGGTGTGATGTCTAGCTTGGGAGTGGAACTATATACACATAATTTTTTATGACTATATGAGCCTAATCCTTGGCTAGATATAGTAGGGAAACCCATATGATTTTGCCCATTAGTTTAAAATTTAACATTGTTCCTTCCTTAGATTAAATTCTGGTTTGTGCATTGTTTGCTATATATTTTGGATTATTTCTAAAACAAAAGAAAATAATTCAGTTATATAATAATATATATCAATGCATCGTTAGATTGCAATTGGTGTTCATTGAATAAATTCACTATGCATTTTAATTCTATTGGGTGCAATGTTAAAATATGTTTTATAGTGTAAAACTACTGACTTATTCATTGTTGTTCATTCTATTTTTTATCAAGTTTTCATGGAAGATGGATAAGAAACAAGATTACTTTTAAACCATCTATGTGATGTTTTAGCTTGTTGTATTTATTGTTTGTCTAACCTCCTCAAGACATTGGATGCTAATTGTTTGACAAAATGCCTCAATAACATGCTTGAAAACTATGTTGTCTAACCACCTCAAGACATTGTATGTTAATTGTTTGACATAATGCCTCAATAACATGGCTGGAAATTTGTTTGTATAATCACCTCAAGCAATTGGATGCTAATTATTTTACAAAAGGCCTCAATAACATGGCTGAAAATTTGTTTGTCTAACCACCTTAAGGCATTAGATGCTAATTATTTTTGACAAAATCCCTCAATAACATGGCTAGAAATTATTTGTCTAAACACCTCAAGACATTGGTTACAAATTATTTTAAAAAAATAACCCAATAACATATGGATAGAAATTGTAAAGTAAAGTTGGTTTTAGTAGAATTGTTGAGCTTCTAGTAATCTTTAATTGATTGGTAGTGAAAATTTTCTCACATATTTTAAAATAATTTTTGAAAGTTGAGTTGTCTCCTCATTTTCAAAATTATGTTTGATGATAATTCATTATAAAAGAGGTGTTATTTAGATTTTCCTATTGTATTGTGTTATTTTATAAGATTTTATCATAGGAAAAAAAGAATTGGGTGTGGTGGATTTAGTAATCCTTGTGTATGCTAATTTTGAATCACTTAAATTATTTTTCATGATGCATTAGCTATATTAAATATTAGTGTGTATTGGTTGTTGATTATGATAATTACTTCATAATTAGTAATGGAAAAACCTTTTTATGAAGGTATAAAGATTATATTAAATTTGATTATTCAAGTAGTTGGCTATAGCTACTTGGACAACTGTCTTTTCATGTGTGTTAAAATGAATTCCTTATATGATATGGTTTAACAAGTGTGTTCCCACGTGTGTTTTAATGAATTTGTTATTTAATTATGATATGTAATTGGTTATAGCAACTTGGGCAGTCATGCCTTACTATATGCTGAACAAAACTTCTTAGTTTCGTTCCTTGATTTGATGCTACATGAAAATTTTATGCTAATTAAAATAATCCCATTGATTTTGAGCCACTTTGACTATTATGTATGTTGGAAAGAATATCTTAAGTTTGATTATTCATGTTGTTGTTCGTATCATCTTACATAATTGCATTTCATGCAGGCTAAAATGAACTTCTTAGTAATACTTTTTAATCTGATGTCATATGATGTTTCTATGGTTATTAAATTACTTTCATTTCCTATGAATATTATTTTATTAAAGAGTTTAATTGTATTATACCTTTTAGATCTTTCCAAGTCCTTGAAAGTCACATGGTGACTATAGATAGATGAAATCAAAATATATCATGTTATACTCGGTTAATTTATTTGTATTAATTGATTGTTAAAGCTAAGTTATATTTGGTACACCATTATGTTAGGAATATTAAGTTTATAAAAGTATTTGGGTCAAATAACTCATCATGAATTGATAGTTACTTGCATAAGTAATAGTATGCGTGTTGCTTGCATAGGCTAATGTTAGGTTAGTAGTTATGTTTGTTTGAAAATAAAAGCATCTTGGATTATGGTCAACATAATGGAGTAATCATTGGCAAGGTTCGCACAAAACACCTCTTTCACTTATTGAAAACTTATATAACCTACCATGCTTGATTTGGAATTTAATGTATTAGTTGCTTACCTTGATGGGATGAAATGTTGCCATATTTATACTGACTTGATTCATTGTAATACCTCACTACAGGTGCTGAATTATTTAAGATGAACCATGTTGTCAAGCTAATTGTTACATATAAAGTTCCACACTCTAAGTGTTAGATCCTTCTCAGCATGTCTATTGTATAAATACTTCTCCGTTGTTGTATGGCAAGATAGTAAACAATGTCAAGGCACTAAAGTTATATTCATTTATTTCCAATATTGTAATAAAACCTAAAGATGGCTTTGGAAACATTTATGGTGTAAGTTAATCTATCTATCTGTAAAACCAACATGTGTAGTATAGATGTAATAATTTTAGAATACTCTATTTAGTACCCTTTAACATCATGTATATGTTTAGATACTCGATAGTTGATTGTAATATTATGTGTATCAGTTGATGGCTTTGGAGTTTAACTCTTGTAGTATAGATACTTAAATCTAATTGGTTTCATATTAATTTCCTTTGAATACATGTGTTGTAACATTGTATGAATGTTTAAGTATTGGTTATATTACCTTACTTAAACACTAATACTTGAGGGCACAACTCATATTATGAAATTATTATATTTTATATATTGAGTTTGGTCATTATATGATGTTTGGTTAGATATTTATTGATTATTAGACCTAAAATTGTTATCTTTATTTGAATAATTTAATTCAAATGGATTAAGTCAGATTATAGGCCATATATTGGCAAGGAAACTGTGTATGAAAGCACCATGAATATATTTTCTAGTGATTTGTCAAATGTTCCTTTCTTATTGTAAAATTTGGTTTTGGTGCAATGTTGTGGTGAAATATTTTATCTTGGTTGATTTGGGATATGTAAATTAGTGTTAAATTTTGTTTTAGGGTGTCAGTTGATTAATCCAAGTCTTGTACAAATTGGTGATGTAGTGTGAGTCTAATTTGTTGCTTTTAAGAGATTGAGCGGTAAGATTTATTAATAAATAAGTTTTTAAATTAGGTAATCTTTTTTTGTTAACCTAAACAATATGGTAGCTGATGTTAGGATTGTGGAGCTAAAAGCTTCACTGATGCAAACAGGAGAGGAGGTTGTTGAAGGTTGCTGAGTTGCAGAGAAGTTGGGGTCGGTCTGATCAGCCGACGTCGGCAGGATAGCAAAGGGAAGCAACCGACGTCGGTCATATATCGGCCGACGTCGGTCACCTCCAGGCAGACAGGGACCGACGTCGGTCGCCTGTGTGGTTCGACTGCGAGCTATTTACGGGCAGTTAGCTAACGAACCAAGTGTTTGCATGATGAGTGCTAATTTTAGACTCATAGCTGCGGATCTAATTATTGTAATTAGATGTCTAATTATTGTTTGGATGAGATCTATATAATAGACTCATGGTTGTATTGGAAAAGTGTGCTAGGGAGTAAGAGAGCATAATTATAAGCTCCTTCTGTGTGTGAGGTAGAGCAATGGTGCGTTCCTCCTAGTGCCACAGTACCAGGTCTGTTGGTGCTGGATTGGAGAGCCAGCTGGGTTCTTCAGGTGTGTAGGATCTTGGTCACAGTTGCATGGCCTATATAGGAGATCTACATGGTAAGTAAGATCGTTGATCTACAGGGGTATGTGTGTGCAAGGTCGAGGTTCACAGGTGAGCAGAACCATTGTTTGATTTGCAAGTGTGCAAGGTCATACAGACAGCAACACAACAGGGAGCAGTATCAGGCAGGATCTACTTGGAGTACAGGTGTGTACTCGGATAGAGCAAAGAGGAAGGCAAGGGAGTTCCTTCCATAAGTATGGTCTGTTGAATTGCAGGTTGTTGCAGGTTCATGGGAGATCTACTTGAAGTACCTTGAGTACTTGTGGAGCACGTGGAGTGCTTGTGGAGTGCGTGGAGCACTTGTGTTATGCGTGGAGCATGGGAGGTGAACACCAACTCTGTATTTGAGTTGGGTGTTGGGACCTGTGAGAGGGAGAGCTTTGGGGAGAAGAATTACTGTTCACTTGAGGTGTGGGAAACCTCTGTAAGGTGGTGGAGAAGAAGTGGCATCTTCTTTATTGTATTCTTTTCTGTATAAAGTGTTAATACAAGTTGTGTATTGTCTCTCATATGCTGTGTTATTCTGAATTCTAGTTACTTGGTGAATTTGGTTATTTTCCGCATATTATAGTTGTTTGAAGTTTGGTAATCAATTGTATATTTCCGGTTTCGCATCCTGACAAGTGGGATCAGAGCATGTTTGTTGTTCTAGATTCCTGACAAGTGGTATCAGAGCTAAGGTTGCAGGAAGCAGGTTGTGTTTGGTTACAGGGCACTCTCAGGGGTTTCTGATCGAGTGGGAGTAGAGCAACAGCAGATCAAAGTAAGCTAAGAATGGAGGAGTTGAAAAGCACAGATGGTTACTCACGGTCTGATGGAAAGAAAGAGCAGGTAAAAGAATATTGTTGGTTGGTAACAGATCAGCATGAAGAAACTGAAGATACAGATGTAGCAGGTGTTGTTGCACAGGATGTGTTTGCAGGTTTCTTGGATAAAGTTGAATCTTGGATAAAAGATTCGGTTGCCTCTTTCCATGCAGCCCCAGGTAGAGGAGCTGGTAAGCCTTGCCAAAGAATTGGCAAAGGGGAAGTGAAGCTGAAATTGCAGGCGGCCAACACACAGGTGTTGATGAAGGTCATGCAGGTCCCAGGTTTGGAGATATGGCTAATTTCTTCAGAAAGATTGGGTGATGAGAGATGCACAAGAACTCTCACAGCGGTAGCACTTGAATTAGCTGGTGGTAAGAAAACAGGTATACTTTATCTACTTGTTTATATTACTGATTCTTCTTCTATTGCGGAGAGGTGGCTTCGTAGGCTTGGTCACATGAGCAGGAAGGAGATGCATGTTCTTAAGCGGAAGACATATATATTTGATAGGCTTAAGAACTGGAAAGCCTTGGTGTTCTTGGAGGAGATGGCGGACAGAGTTCAGTGGATGAGGCTGGATACATCTGAGCAGGGCAGTTTGGACATGGAGATTGATCCAAAGGAGCTCGCGGGTAAAAAGTCATCACTCACAGGCGAACACAGAGACCGACGTCGGTCAGGAGGAACCGGCGTCGAACAGACAGGTGCCGATGTCGGTCATGTGCAAACCGAAGCCAGCAGTGTCGGGCAGAGTAAGACCGACGTCGGTCAAAGGACTGACGTCGGCAGTATGTAAGACCGATGTCGGTCAGGTGGACCGACATCGACAGCAGGGACACCAGCACTGGCAGGTTGGTAGTCAGGTACAGACGCATGGAACCGATGTCGATCGGATGCAGACTGTGGGGTGACCGAGGTCGGTCACTGTAACGAATTTTGGGTGGACAGCACGCTGTCAAGGAGTCTCAAACACCCATATGGAGGACTGAAGGCGTAAGTAGGCCCTCAAATTCGTGTTCCTCTTCTTCATACTTGTTGCTGATTGTAGAGCAGGAAGGATCCAGGAAACAGGGGTGAGCGTGGCATGGATGAGGATGTGATTCCTTGGAGGTAAACCAAATAGGTGTGTCTTGGTAGGGTTGCCAGCTGGATGAAAGCACAGAGACGAATGGATTCCTTAGTAGAAGAATAGAGAGAATGGATACGTGAGACGGAAGACTAGGGCATATGGTCTTGTGGAGCTGCAGGACAGTGGTACCAGGTTTGACAGGTGGAGGACGAAGCATGGCTTCAGTCAGTGTCAGGTAACTACTGTGGTTTGACTTACCAGGGAGATGATGATTGCAACATCATTCTGTTGCTGTATGTGGATAGTATGCTAGCTAGCAGGGGTGTACATACAGGGTTTTGCTGAGCTAAGGGTAAGATTAGTTCAATGGCATGTCATGAGGAGTTTGGAGCAGCGGAATTCTTTGACATGGGAGGCATGGAGATCACAGGGTGATTTTGTCTCGAGTGGGAGCTGATGTGAATCAGGTGTTGGCGAGGTTCGGGATGTAGAGCCGGAGCACACTAAGGGCTGGATAGGAACAGTGTCTGAAATCACATGAGGTCTGGTATAGACCTGAGTATTCCCATGCAGTGGGAGCTGTCAGAGTTAGGAGCCAATTCGGGGAAGTGGGTTCTCAGGTTTTCTGAGAGGGACCGGCAGCAGGTGTTGCTATGCAGGGTCAGGACTTCACTACATGGATTTGTAGGTTCGGATGTGGCAGGGTACTCGGATGACAGGAGGTACATCACAGGTTGTGTGGTGGGTTGTCTTTAGGTGGGAGCTTGAAGAGGGATACAAACTAGGAAACAGATTAGACGGAGTACAGGTACAGGTACAGTGCAGCTGTTTATCTCCAAGTGGGAGATTATTAGGATTGTGGAGCTAAAAGCTTCACTGATGCAAATAGGAGAGGAGGTTGCTGAAGGTTGCTGAGTTGCAGAGAAGTTAGGGTCGGTCTGATTAGCCGACGTCGGCAGGATAACAAAGGGAAGCAACTGATGTCGGTCATATATCGGCTGACGTCGGTCACCTCCAGGCAGACAGGGACCGACGTCGGTCGCCTGTGTGGTTCGACTGCGAGCTATTTATGGGCAGTTAGCTAATGAACCAAGTGTTTGCATGATGAGTGCTAATTTTAGACTCATAGCTGCGGATCTAATTATTGTAATTAGATGTCTAATTATTGTTTGGATGAGATCTATATAATAGACTCATGGTTGTATTGGAAAAGTGTGCTAGGGAGTAAGAGAGCATAATTATAATCTCCTTCTGTGTGTGAGGTAGAGCAATGGTGCGTTCCTCTTAGTGCCACAGTACCAGGTGTGTTGGTGCTGGATTGGAGAGCCAGCTGGGTTCTTCAGGAGTGTAGGATCTTGGTCACAGTTGCATGGCCTATATAGGAGATCTACATGGTAAGTAAGATCGTTGATCTGCAGGGGTATGTGTGTGCAAGGTCGAGGTTCACAAGTGAGCAGAACCATTGTTTGATTTGCAGGTGTGCAAGGTCATACAGACAGCAACACAACAGGGAGCAGTATCAGGCAGGATCTACTTGGAGTACAGGTGTGTACTCGGATAGAGCAAAGAGGAAGGCAAGGGAGTTCCTTCCATAAGTATGGTTTGTTGAATTGCAGGTTGTTGCAGGTTCATGGGAGATCTACTTGAAGTACCTTGAGTACTTGTGGAGCACGTGGAGTGCTTGTGGAGTGCGTGGAGCACTTGTGTTATGCATGGAGCATGGGAGGTGAACACCAACTCTGTATTTGAGTTGGGTGTTGGGACCTGTGAGAGGGAGAGCTTTGGGGAGAAGAATCACTGTTCACTTGAGGTGTGGGAAACCTCTGTAAGGTGGTGGAGAAGAAGTGGCATCTTCTTTATTGTATTCTTTTCTGTATAAAGTGTTAATACAAGTTGTGTATTGTCTCTCATATGCTGTGTTATTCTGAATTCTAGTTACTTGGTGAATCTGGTTATTTTCCGCATATTATAGTTGTTTGAAGTTTGGTAATCAATTGTATGTTTCCGGTTTCGCATCCTGACAAGTGGGATCAGAGCATGTTTGTTGTTCTAGATTCCTGACAGCTGAAGCATTTTTATTAGTTGTCCTTGTATTTTTGTTGATTTGGCTAAGGATGTGTTGAAATTTTAAATTAGTCAAAATGGTGGGACCATTAGAAGTTGCCTTGTTCTAGTGAGAAACTTATACCATTTAGGTGCAAACAAATTTTATGGTTAGTATTAAATTATTTGGTTGAAAGTAAATCATGTGGTTGAGTATTTGTATTTTTTAATCCTTATAAACCAAAAGTATGTTGATCCAATACATAAATAGATAGGTTACTCATCTAGTCAATTAAAGGGATCAAGATATTTATTGATCTATTTATAGTAATTAGACCTACTAACTATTGCATCATATCAGGGGTTGATATGGTGGCTTATCTAAGTGTATAAGGTTTATTACCATATATACCCAGCTTAGACCATGGGCAACTAGAAGTAGAGGTAACCCCATCTTAAGTTAGGTGATGAAATAAGTTAATCACTTGACGAAATATGGGTCTCTTACCTATAGAGGGGATTAAGAAATGCCTAATACAACTTATATAAGGATCTTATTTTGATCAATACGATATGATAAGTGATATCACATGAAAGTAGTGACTTATAATTAGACATGATATTTCATATGTATGGTCATTCTAATGAACAAGTATTATATTTTGGTTTTGTGGCAAGGGAGTCAAACTTATTGCTCATTTATTGAGATTGATCCTTAATAATATTTTCCTCTTTTTGAATCATATAAAATACCTTTGGCTTTAGTTTAGCAATAAATTACTTTTTTCATTGTGGTAGTCTATTGGTAGTCATATGTCGCTTTATTATTGGTAGAGTTTCAAGTTCCTTATTTAAGTTAGAAGACTTTTAGTAACCTTAAGTTCTCATTAATAATGTATAAGATAAGGTTGAAGAGTCCTCAAGATCATCTGATTAGTAGACCTTGGAGCTTCTCTTCTACATTATTAATGTTTTGTTGAGGTCTTATATTCATTACTTTAAGTTAGTTTTTCATCACTTTGATTACGAGAACCCTTGCTGATTTGAATGAATCAAGACACATAGGTAATAATTGTATGTGTCACACTCATTGATGAAATTTTGGGAATGAAAATAAAATCACACACACTAAATAATTGTATTTAATAATTAAGCATATCTAGGTATACTTAAATTATTTCACAATAAGTTTAAATTAAACTACTCATGTTTTGGGTCAAAATTTTTGGGCATTACAAAACTACTTTCACCATTGAATGGGGAACCTATTGTTATGTTAAAATGCCTTTCAGTCTTAAAAATGCTAGTGCCACTTACCAGCATGCAATGACTCATATTTTTCATGATCTCATCCATAAAATCAACAAAAGCTATGTAGAGGATATTATTGTTGAATTTAAACATCATGAAAGTCACCTTCATGACCTTGCTATCATCTTTGATCGGCTCATCCAATATAAAGTTTGACCCAGTCCTCACAAATGTGTTTTTAGTGTCACTTTAGGTAAACTCTTGGGATTTATTGTTTCGTTTTGTGGGATTGATGTTGATCCAACTAAAATCAAGGCTGTTGTAAACTTGCCTATTTTTGCTCTATTTTAGACATTCGTACCTATCTTGGAAAACTTGGGGAAATCTTTCAAATCATCCTTGAAATGACATACTATATTTATTTGGTAAACTCACTCCTCAAGAAAAGTATTAGTCTATAATAGACCAATATATGTCAAAAATATTTTGATTACACGAAGGAATCATTACTTCATCCTCTTACTCTTAAAACCACCTTATAATGATTGCCCAATTATATTATATACTTCATCTACTCCCATATCGGTTAGGGTAATGCTCCCTCAACAAGATGAAATAAGAAGAGAATACATCATATATTTGATTAGTTGTGCCTTGATAGATTATGATAGTCATTATTTGAAAGTAGAATGTGATTGTCTTACCATTTATTTCATTATTGAAATATTTGACACTATATGTTGTATCAAACAACTTATGTTATTGTCCATTCTAACCCCCTTTCATCAATTTTTATGTAAAGTTTTATTACTTGGAGATAAAATATACAAATATGAGGTATTCTTAATGGAATTTTACTTAAGAATTATTAAATAAATATAAGTCAAAGGCCAAGTGATTACTGATCAACTTGATATTGCACCTACACTAGCTACTAATCACCTTTAATATATTCTTCTCGATGAAAATAACCTTTACAATGAAGGTATTAATAAAGTTATTTCTCTTAAATATTATTTTACCTAAGGTCATCATAGAATAACTTCGTAAAATTACAATCAAATTACATGAAGACACTTAGACCCTTCACTTTGATGGAGTCAAATACCTTCAAGAAGACATGGTAGGCTATGTTTTAGCTAACCCTCATGGTAAAATCATCCCTTTAGCATTCCAATTAAAACTCGAAGTCACTAATAAAATGGTTTAATACAAAGCCCTCATCTAAGGCATAAAATTAGCCATCAACTTAGACATCCCATACTTACATGCCTTAGGAGATTCATAACTCATATGTCATTAAGTCAGTGGTGATTATCAATGTAAAATTGAAAATCTCATTGCATATCATCAAATTACTTCTACTCTCACTACATAATCTATATCTTTCAGTATTGAAGAAATACCACAAGAAAAAAACACTATAGTTGATAATTTTGCTTCACCATCCTCTCTTTTTCACCCTCATGAAACACTTCATGATTCATAATTTCTCATTCACATTGGAAAACACCTTTTAGTTTACAATATAAAGATGATTTTCTTATTTTCCAAATTGAGGCTATTAATACTTGATAAATACCATGGTATAAAAACATCATCTAATTTATTGAACATCATCCTTATCCTCGAGAGGTTGACTCTCATGAAAAGGCTTGACTTCACAAATAATCTTGTAAATACATCCTTAGATTTGGCATCTTTTATTATCACAATGTTGAAGTTACCTTGATATTTTGTGTTACTCAAGATTAAGTTCCCTCTCTCCTTTAGAAATCACATGGGGGAATTTATAGTGGTTATTGTAGAAGACATGCTACAACCCATGAATGCCTATGCATAGGATATTTTTGGCCTACTCTTGAAAAATATGCCATCATTTTTGCTAAAAAGTGTAATCATGCTCAACTTCATGATGACATTATTCACTCTTCTCTGACTGAGCTTCAAACCCTTGAATATCCTTGACCATTTTATATGTGGGGATTAGATCTCATTGGCAAATTAGCTATATCCCAAGATGATCATGTCTTCACCATTACTGTCACATAATATTTTACCAAATGTGTATAATCCATAACCATTGTAGATGTCATGATATTATAATATCCAAATTCATTATTAATCAAATTATATTTCATTTTGGTATTCCTCACACCGTCATCTTTGATAATGTTGGGAATTTCAAACATAAAGATATGAAATAACTATGTGCAAAATTCAAAATCATGCACAAATTTTCCACACCCTACCATCAAAAAATGTAAAAAATGAAAATAAGGGTTAAAAATTTGGTGAACTTCACCTTTGAATCTTCCTATGCAAATTATCTATGGATCTAGGGTTTTCAGCCTCTTAAGGTATTTGCTTGTTTTTATTCATATTTTTTCTATTCTTTGCATGGAACCTAGGCATAATGTTAGAATAGGTGGTGTTTTTATTGAACATCTTGATCTTCCCCTTGGACCATCTAAAATGTATCCAACTAATACCATGTAAAATTATTCTAATAATGAGAGTGAAAACAATGATAATGAATCACATATTGAAAAATAATTACAGAAGATATATCTGATCATGAAGATAATGAAAATAAACAAGTAGATCACACACAAGTTAAAGTGATTAAATTATTTCTTGAGCGTATTAGTGAAAATATTGAATATTTTTTTGTAGATATATTTGATTTTGGTGGGATATTCACCCTTATATGGTTATGACCAGAGTTCCAACTGATCTAAAACATAATCAGGGGCCTAGATCCCTAAGTATGCAAGTACCAAAATTACCAACAATAGACACAATCGGATCAAAAATACTAATGAACATCCATAAACAACCTGAGAATATCACCAATAGCCATAAATGGACTAATACCAATGATCAACCATAATTGACCTCCAATACCATCTAAGATTTGAATCTGGGTGGTGCTTATATCAACCAAGTCACTTTACCAACTCACCCACATCTCATCGGTGAAAATATTGAATATATTAATAATATACTCCATAGTATATTAAACACTAAAATAAAATAAAATCATTGATAAAAAACCACATACATTTAATGATCATGCTGTTAGAGCTATATGACATCTCCATATTCTTGTCTCTCTCACCTTGAGCAAAACATTACATAATACATCTAGTGGGGACATGAGATTGTGTTTAAATCGTTATTCTTGGAAACCAATACACTTATTTCTACATATTCCATGGGAACCATTATCAATTCAACCCAATTAACAATTTTAATTCCTATTTCATTACAAGCGTTTACATCCCCTTTGGTGACTTATCAAACTTCAAACCTTAGTGGTCAAAATGTGAAAGATATTGTACAAATTATAAAAAATTTAGAAGCTAAGGTTGCCAACATTGAGAAAAAATATGAAATAACCCCATGCTATTGATTCTTAAGGTGTATTACATAACCTTGTTGCACCTAATATATCTTTATACCATTTGCCAACTACTTTTGTTGCACCCAAGTTCACACTTTATGATGTAAAGGGTGATTCTAAGCAATGTATTCCATCCTTTTATGTGGCATACCTTGATTATGCTTCTAATGAAATTTTTTTGACCAAATTATTTCAAATAAGCTTAAAGGACTATGCTTTGAGATGGTTATATGATCTACCAATGTAATCAATAAGAGCATTCAAACCCATGGTTGAATCATTTTTTGCACATTTTTCAATCAACATTAATAAAAATATGTCATATGCACAAATTGATAAGAACAAAAAGGGAACTAATGGACCAATTAATGAATATGTCTTGAGATATAAGACAATGTTAGCCAAAATGATAAATCCAATAATGGTGGATAAAAAGCTTCAAGAAATATTCAAGAAAAGTTTTCTTACTCCCTTCCATTAGTCTATTGTTTTCAATAAATTCAAATATTTTGATGACTTATTTTTAAAGATATAAAAATGAAACTTATTGCATTAAATAAGCTTAAATATGTAGCTAACACACCAACTACATCCACTAACAAGTTTCATATCAAACTAAATTGCAAGGTAAAACCTTATGAGGATAAAAAGGACATAGCTACCATGATTAATGCAATGTCACAACAAACTAATAGGTTCATCTTATACAATGCACCTAAGAGAAAATTTACACAATTACCTGAGTCTTTATCTTTGTTACTTCTGAAGTTGGTAGAGTTTCATCTCATATCTCTCCCTCCTATGGTGGTTGATATAAGTCTACCTTTATCAAAAGGATATGATGTTAATGCCTATTGTGACTATCACCAATGTGTGGGGCATTCTATGAACAAATGTTATAAACTAAAGCACAAGATATAAAACATTATTGATAATGATCAATTTACCTTCGAGGATCCTCTTGCATATTCAGGATCACAACCAAATGATCATCACAAACAAAATATATTCAATAATCCAATACAAAGTCATTCTAAGACAACTTTAGAAGTGCAAATGGCATATCATGCACATCCTTCTACATCACATTATGGGCACCCATTAGATGAGATTATTGGTACATTTATATGTGAGATAACTCCCATGGTTCTAATGCATTCTATTTAATTTGATGATAATGAATGATGACTCAGATCTTCATTTCTTTTTTATTATAGCATATATTGATCATCAACCTATACATAGTGTTATGATTGAAAATGGTGATAGTAATAATGTATGTACCATGACATTGATCAAACATTTAGGATACACACATGATAATTTATTCCCTTTAAATAAAATGTTAAAATCATTTGATGGGAAGATCCAATAAGTTTTTGGTGAGATTGATTTACCTCTCCAGGTTGGTCAAGCACATGTGACAACTACTTTTTTGATTATACCACTATGAGAGTCTTTGATATATAATTGGGGCATACTTGGATACATAATACATATGTATTACCTCTCACAGTGTAAGGTTATCTTAAGTATATTCATGCTAACTAGGTAATTATAGTTTTTAGGATTCCATATGAACATATTTTGTAACATGTAAATTTTATTCTATGACAGTTGATTATACAACATACTAAGGTTAATCATAAATGAATGGGTAAGAAATAGGCAATCCGCTTTCATACATGCCCCATAATTGAGAGGTCTTTGCATTAGATATCTATAATGGACTCTGAGATCCTCATTGACACCTCCACATCCTAACAATTTACCTACATCATAACACCATGTTTCAAAATGGGTAAAAGGACCACTATTTTATCGAGGAAACTACAGAGCATAAAAAAATGGGTTCCAAAAACCCTTACACATTATATTACTATTTCACAACCACATAATCCTATGAGACATACACAAAGCATCATGGATTCTACATATTTAAATTTGGAAAATAGAGATGATCCTTGCTAGCATGACCAATTTGTTACACCACATTTAGAGTATAGATAACCCTATGAGAATCCATTATATGGATCATCGGCTAGTAATCTCTTTCCAAACATTATAAAAAATTCAAAAATTCCAAAAAAATTTATTCAAGAAAATACAAAAACATTCAAAGAATTCAAAAATACCAAAAATATTTAGCATTTCACATGTTTTCTAGCTTTTGCATATGTTGTTTACTTTATGTTAGTAAATAACATATCATTTCTATACAAATATATGTTTCATGGGTACTTGAGTGTGATACAACCATATATTAAACCCACGATAGTCAAACATGCATATGTTGGACCTTATTCTTCTAGCATGATGCACTATGTTAGGAGTATCTTACTTTTATATGATAAGGACTGATATGGGTTATATTATTTGATGATCATTTTCCATTATATTACTAAGACTACATATCTTACACATGCCTACACTCATATTTTTATCTTACATAGTGTATTTGATATGCTATTCTATATGACATTTTGCTAACACATGTATGCAAGGACTAGTATGACATGCTTATGTTAGTTACTTATGTCTCATTACTTCATCTATTAACATTAGCTTACTTGAGTATGATTCTTTTTTTCTTATTTGTATTACTTGTTGTCCACAATTCCATGTATTTTGTTTTCTTATTTGGTGTGTCAAACTTTACACATGTCCTTCATTTGAGTGTGCGGCATTTGAACATTCCCCTTTTTTTTCGTCTCCTTATCCCCATTTTCATGTGACATATAAGTACTCTTACATGTGTGCTTGATTAATTTTTGAGCTTGTTATTTTTATACATTTCCATGATTTATATCATGCATCTTAAGGCTTATTATGTATGCATACTAAGAACCTCATTGATATATATACTTTGACATGACACTAATATTTGTTTTTTTTACTACATGATTCAAACAGATACAACATAGTTATTTTATCTTTTTGAGATAAGATGATTATAAATTTTATAATACCCTCACCTCAAAGGGGGGAATGTCATAAAATACATGACTCCACGTACATAAATTTGATAGAATGTGTAAAATTTGATTTAGTTTACATCGTTTACATGTTTTATATATACATTTGGGACACAATTCTATACATTGGGCACAAATTTGGGACAATTTTTTTCATATTTGTGAGACATAATAAACATATATTATAAAGTAGAGGTTAAATTTTAATAGATAATTTATCTTGAGAGATATTTAAGGTGTACATTTACCAAATTACAGACACATTTATGCATTAACCTTACCAAGAATGTAATGTTTGAGCTTTATCATCTACAATAATGGGTTATTTGTGATTAGTGCGATCAAGATTCCATGCCTTAGATGGACTTGGCACTACTTCTATTATTGTAGATTGATATAGTTACATGATTTGACTTAGGTGAGATTGGATACATTGGCTAGAGTGGTTATACTTTATTTGTGTAATTGATATTTTATGCTCTCAATGGACTTGGAAAAATTCATCCTTATCTTGGATTAGGGGGCATGATCACCCTCCAATTCTCCTCTTCACATCTCTAGGGTTGTGTTGTGAACCTATCTCTAATGCTGCAGCTAGGAAGCATCTTTACCAAGACAAACTACCATGGGGAAACTTGGTCACATCAACACACGTGTACTTATTCATTGCTCTTTTTCTTTCAAGTAATTTCAATTATTAAAATTTAGATTATATGCACTAATTATACTTATAACATGCTCTTGGTTACAAGTAATTCACATACAATAAATTCAAGTGAGCTCATGTAAAGATAAGGTGTGTTGTACACACCACAATACCCTTTATTTCCTTTAACCTAGTAATTTCATCTTTATGCATTATTAGATTTAGGGAGGGGAGGAATGTAGATGCTTAAATATGGATTTATATGTTAAACTAGAATCACACACTTGAATTTTTTTTTCAAGGCTATACTGCTCAATTTAAAATTCTTTATAGCTGAAAGGCTCACAATCACCAACTTACTAGGTCTAATTACTTATTTCTTAGTCTAACCTGTATTACTATGATTATCTAGATCACTTATAACTAGAACATGACTACAATATAATTATATCCTTCATTATCAGTTACATGACTTGAATAAATTTCCTCCATCCTATATATTTATGTTTAGGGTAGAATAATAGTGTCAAAATTATTTTCCCTACTCCAACACTAGTGTCCTTACCCTACAAACATTGAAATTTGTAAATCTTTTGATGTGTATGGGTAGTCTTAACAATGTCATTAACCCTTCTATGAGGATTATTTTTGTTGACTAATTTTGACTTTTAGGTCAAAATAGGCCACCCCTAGTAAAAAAAATTCACTTTTAAGCATTTAAAAGGGTGTAATATGTTGTTATAAGGTGTTTCATAGGTCAGTTAATGTCATTTCATGTTATCCTACCTTTGGTTATTAGTCCCCTAAGTCTATTTATCATTTTTGGGTCATCTAGAAGTCATTTTAAGTGCATTTAATGCTTTGTACGAGTTTCTTGGGATTTGTGCAAGTTAAAAAATCTTATCACCCATGTTTCCTTATATTTATTAAGAAGTTGACATACCTGAATAAATTGCAAGTTATTCAGACAAAAGGCAATTTTCTTGGCCAAAGAGAGAGAAAAGGACACTTGTATGGTTTCTTGGGAAGTGTGCCACTTGTAAAAACTTAGTGGTGTGATTCTTGACCTTCCCATAGGTCATATCCATATTTGTAATGAAGAAATTGCATAAATAAATCCATCTGCAACTCATTTTTCTCCCTTTTCCTTTTGGCATGCAAAGGAAGATCAACTTCAAGCATTTGGTACAGAAGGTATAGGTACAGTTGGAAGGAATTGTTATATAGGTGAATTATAATATGAGTATACTTAATTTTCATAATATGAGTTTATGTTTTTGTGCCTTTTCCTTTATGAACAATCGTTAACAATCGAGGTAACCTTTTGTAGAATTACATCCAAGAGGGGTGTATGTTTGCATTTGTTTCTTATTTCCAAGAATAAAGGGAGATGTGTGAGTTTAATTAGGTGTTAAAAGGTTTTAATGGGGTATTTTATATAGTTATTCAACCATACAAATCTTATCTTTCAATGTCACTTGAAGGAGAGTTCAAATTGTGCTTGTTTTCCAAGTTGACAGTCATGTATGAGAAATATGGGTTTTACAATGTGGGAGGAGATATATGAGGTGTTAAATCATCTTGGATTCATTAATACAAGGTTATTTCATCAAATTTACATGGTGAGGTATCAAACTAGTAGCTCCTTCAAGGCTAAAATTACCTAGTTTCCTTGCCCACTGCCTTGTCCATAAAATGCTAGTAGTCACCTTTTCCAGGAGGATTGTATGGAGGCGTGAGTGTTAGAAATGCATGATAGAGCTCATTTTTGATACCTAAAATATCCAATGATCCTTTATTTCATGCCATGAATCTAAGATGTTATGCCAAGAAGAAGTTTCCACTTCAAATGATGACTTGACTATTTTGGGTCAACAGTCCCTAAAATGGCCAAACAGGGATCCTAAAGGTTATTTAGAATAGAATATGTCATGAAAAATATATTTTTAAATAATATTTTTTGGATAATCTAATATCCATAGACACATGATAAAAACCTACTAATTTTTAGGGAAAAAGGAGGAGTGGAAGATGGTTTTTGAAGGCCTCAAAATTGCCAAAAACTTCCTGAATTGTGGCACTCATGTTTACAGGAGTTTGAAGGAGATTTTCAACTTTCACTACATATGAGAGTCCTAGACCTTATCCAGGTTGAATTTTTTTTTTAAAGGGTCATAAAAAATAGTCCTGAGCACTTAGGTGATGGAGAAGGAGGATATTACATGAAATGATCCTTTTAGGCCACCCCCTGTCCATACACAAGGCTGAGAGGTAGTGAGGATAATGCTTTGATGAATGACACAAAATATGGTGTAAGGACTCCTAGAGAAGAATATAATTGTATTTTGAAGTCATAAAAGGCTAAATGCAAGCTAAAAAAACCTTGGATAGTCCTAAGATGCTCCAAGTGACCCTTAACTGACCTACAGGCCTAGGAACATATACATACAACCAAGGATGAGGAATTACTAGTAGTCAAGGTAAAAAGGGTCTTTTGATATCAAAATGGGTATGTAGGTGAGTCATATGAAGATAATTTTATGATATGGAGATCTGAAAAGACCTTATACACACCTTTTTAATCTTGAATGCCTTACCACGAAGTCTACAGGCCTAGAAATAGGCATTTACAGTCAATCACAAGGTATGTTGGTAGTAAGGTGGATGCTTGATGCTTATACCTCATATGGATATTTAAAAGTGGATGAAAGTTTAAAAATTGAGAGGTGAATCCAAGGTGATCAAGGCAAGACCTATACATCATTCACTAGGTCTAACTCTTGCCAAACCTACAATAGGCCTGAAATGTAAAACACAGTCAATGGGGTATGTTGATAGTGAGGTTAAGATTTGACAGTTGAACTTGGTTTGAAGGCTTCTAGGTGGATTTACAGAATGAAGAAGAACATATATGACCTAGGAAACATGGAAGAGGTCAAAATATATGTAATAATACTCAAACACACCTACAACGATGGCTTAAGGGGCCTATCTCAGTCCTGAAGGGGTAGAGGCCTAATTGGAATTCAAGGGATGAACTAAAGTAAGAGATTGAACTTAACCTTGGATAATTGATGTATGATAACCATAATGATATTTTAAGAATTATATCAGGATTTAATTGTGTTTCAAAATCATAGAACAAGCTAAAAACACCTACAACCAAGCATAAAACAAGTTTTCCCCTTTTTAAGGGCATTACAAGCCTAATTCATGTTTCCTTAGAGTAAAAAGGTGTTTGAAAGAGAGATCAAGATTTAATATGGTTTGAACACATCAAGGGAAGTATAAAGGATTAATATAGTTCCAAAAACTATATCAAATAATCCATTTATTCTCCAAGGACATTCTATACCTTGCCTACCCTCAAACCCTACCTAGTCAAAAGTATGCCTTCAAAAAATGGAGAGTTGGAGGGTCAAATGGAGGATTTAGGAGCCCAAATTTGGTAAAGAGTACCCTTAGGACATATATAACATGATAAAATAATAATATTTTATGATATAATGTGGAAAAAACTCACTATTTTGGCTCAGACCAAGGGCAGTTTTGGTGTGCATGGAGGTGCTAATTTTAGGAAAAATGATGAAATATTGAAACAAACGGATAAAAAGGAAAAATTTATGATTAGTTTATCTTGATTTGACATAAATAATCCTATGAAACCTTAATATAATGTCTGAAATTATACATGTTATTCCAACTTAGGAGGTTTGCATACATACCTAGTGGGAATCCTTAGGCCGATATGTGGGAATCCTTAGGCCTAAAAGCCCAACTAGGTGTCATTTGAATTTTTATCCTTTTAAATGACTTAAAATTTATTGGAAAATGTTTTAAGTTGTATAAAAAATGTGTTGGATCCATTATATGTCAAATGAATCCATTAGAGTGTCAATTTGAGTGTCAAATGTCAAGCAGGTAGGCCTAAGGCCAAACAAGGGTAAGTTTTCATTTTTTAATCTTAAGGAGATAATAAAATGTTGGGAACATTTTTTTGGGATAATATATAGGTTTATGAGCCAATTTTTTTGTAAATAAATGTATCATAAGGTCAATTCTTGGCTTAGAATCTCCCAAACCTTCACGAAAGGCCTAAAATGGCTCAAATGGCCAACTTAAAATGATTGAAACTTCCATCATATCTTGAATGGGAAAGGGAAATATTAAAGTAATTTTTTGGGGCACATAAATAATCTCTATTTGTAATTTTGAAATAATTCCAATGTGCCACCTTTATGAACAAACATTAAGAGGGCTGGTCACTCTAAAACCCTCCTAAAACCCTGTTTGAGACCTAGAGGTGGAAATGAGCCTAAAAGTGACACCATATGGAGGAATTTGAATCTTATTTATGAATATAATCTATTTATAACTCCAATAGGATCCCATACATGTGATTTTTTAATACATAACCATACAGATCAGAGGAAAACAAGGCTTATTTTGACCATTTTGAGTGGTATGAAAGCTACAAAAGGATTTAGAATATGAAAAAAACTTTGGAGGGAATATTTACACTTTAAATAAATTTAAAAATTAATTTAATATCATTAAAAAAAATTTAAGTTTCCCAAACAGACTCTCACTTTCAGCCAATCCAGTGAGCCAGCTAGTAAGGACTTGAAGAAAGTAGCAAATCTTCATTTGGAGGGACTTTTAAGGAAAATTTATTGTAACTGATGCCATAAAAAATCCTTAAACATGTAATTTATCCTCTTTTATGGACAATATTTCAAAGATGAAGAGTATTTAGATGCCAAGTGTGAATGGTGAAGGGAAAAGGGCTATTTTGAGACTGCCGAGTGTGATCATGCATGGCCAAGATGATAGGAAGGGTAAAAAGCCTCAAAAATTAATTTGAGGGATTATTAGTAACATATATTACTCATATTTATCATTAAAATTGATCAGGTGTAGAGTTTGGGTAGTTTTGTAAGACCACTTATGAGGGACAGTTTTCTATGCATAGAAAAGGAGTTTTTTGACCATTTGCAGGTCTTGGATGATTGAAGATGATATTTGTAACTCCTAAAAAGATATGGATCACCAAATAATTCTCTCTCATGCATATATAACTTATTTTTACTTGGTGACACATGTCCTTGTACTTTTTCAACTTCTCTTCTCTCTCTCTCTCTCACACACCTTCAAAATTTTATAAATTGGGCCTTCTTGGCCATTATCTGTATGTCTCTGCCTGGGTATGGCAAAGACATACAAATTTTTTACATTGAATCAATAAAGATAAGTTTTTTAACTCATTCAAATATTTCATTAAGTGTACATGCTTGGTATTAGTCTTGTGCAAGTGTAATTTCCTTTACCTTCACATGTTGATTCCATTAGTACCTAGTGTATTGTGTTTTTCTTCTTTCAGGTCAATAAGAAGTGTCTGAAGAGAATGTAGGTGTAAGTGAGTAGGCTACTTCTTAGAGTGTCTCATAATGCCTAGTTTTTGGTTCCTCCTACCCTATGTTATCTACAAGACCCCATGTTGAAACATTGTTGTGAGAGGGGAAATTGATGTTGAATGAAGTGTATGTGCTACTTGTCCTTATTTTCAAGTGTATGTTGAAGGTATGAGTAGAGAAATTATTTTGGTGCATCAACTCTAGTAGAATAGGTTTAATTTCAATTATTCTAACCCTTTTCATCCCTCCTAAGTTGTTATTAATAGTAATATTAGCTTGAATGGTGTGTCAAGGGGAGCTACCCCTGATCTAGAGATCTACCCTACAATAGGGATACCCACAGCCCTAGGGTGGTTCCATTGTTTCACTTAAATGAGGAGAGTTTTGTCCCATCTCCTCATTGGGTGCATTCAAGTGACAACACTTTCAAAATAACTGGTATAAATACAAGTAAAAGCCATTTCATTTGGACATCAAATAATCACCTCTCAATCTTAGACATACTACTAAATTTCTAAGATAACAACCAAAATATTCTACCTTATTGATCCTTATTTACATATCAGTCATAGGAGTAATCATTCTATAGGTCTAAAACACTCAAAAGGCAACCCATGAGCCATATTTATCAAGTTACAAGCTATATCATTGCATGCACTCGCATATAACATTCTACATTATTGTTCACACACACTAACATGTAGGGGATAATTACATATGTTTGAGGCCATATTCAGAGTAGTGTCTATGTAGGCAATGCTTATTGATAAAAATGTCTTTGAGTTCAATCTAAAATTCTGAGGCCACTAACCCATTTTTGGTAAAGTAACCTAACCTAAGGTGAAGAACTAGTGTTTAAGTTATAGATAGTATATAGAGTCAATGCATAGGATCCAACTATACCGAATGAAAGGTAATAAAAAACCTAGAAAGATATAGGTGGTTACATATTGATACAAGAAATATTTCATACAAGATAATTACATTGAAATTTAGATAATAACATCTATTCAAGTGTCCATAGGTTGATGTAAGTGTCCAAGAAACCAAAAAGAATATTTCCAAAATCTGTTGACTGGTACCTGAGCATCAAACAACCTATATCCACACCTATACATCTTAGATCTATTTGTACATAATTGTATAAGCTATTTATTATTTCTTCTTCATGACTAGATAGTTAAATTACTATTTCACATTTTATTTTCTATATGTGCATTTTCCATAATTCAACATTGAAATTAAAATATCATAACATAAATTATTTAATTATCTTGCTTAAGGAAAAATTTACTTCACTTTTGAATATCTTATTTCCCCTTACCCTTGTTTCTGAATATGGTTAAACACCTTATCAAATTCGTGATGACCTTATTCACTATTCTTTGAATGAGCTTTAAACCCTGGCATTTCAATGAATTTCTTACTTATTATTGGACAAGAGGAAAGAAGAAACTAACTATGGGTATGGTTGAAAAACTTCATTGATATGCATATGTTGAAATCAAAAGATTGTGAAGAGCTCCTGTTTGTCTTGGGAGGATGACCTATAGATAAGAAAGTAATAAAGCAAACTTATTTGTTAGACAAATAGGTTGGTGGATTGCCTAGCGATAGCTAGATCTTAGAAGTGAGAGCTTCCTTAGGGGTTGTCAATCCGCACATTTTAAACAATTAAGTTTATAAATAGAAAAGAAAGGTACTTACATCAATAATCAAAAGTTACTAAAATTGAATACAAAAATGTTTGCTTATAAAAGACATTAGTAATGATTAAATTATTGATAAACTACTTAATGCTAGTCATAGGGAGTTGGGGTCTACTTAAAAAATTAGATAGGGGTCTATAAATAGGTAGGAACAGAAAAAATTAGGTTTGGTTGGGTGTAGGTAGGTGAAAACATCTTGCTAGTTTTCACTACCATAGTGACCATTGGTGGTTGAGGTGACCATTAGTGGTTAAGGTGACCATCGATGGTTGGATAGACTATCAGTGGTTAGAGAGACCATCAATGGTTAAGGCAACCATTGATAGTTACTTTTTCTAAATTTGGATTGGTAAAAGGCTGGTTGATGAAATCCAAAAGATAGATTTCAAGAGGTGGGTAAGACCTGGGTTGATTGTGAAATGGAAATAAAGTAAATAAATATTAAGAAATAAGTATTTATCTTACCATAAGTTGATCAGGTGGATGGTTGAGGTAGTTAACCTATTGGTGGAATCTAGCTTGATTTTAATGGAATGATGGTACTTGAAGACTCAATGGAAAGGTAATGGTGAATTAACTCTTTGATATAATTGCTAGATTGTTGGGTTGTTGATAGAGATTGACCTGCAAGAAAAGAACTCCTAGATTCACAAGCTCTTGATCACAATTGCTGATGGATTTCACCTCCTAGCTCTTCTCTTCTTATAGGCACAAGTAAGAGGTGGGAGTGAAGGTTCAACTGGGCTATTTAATTATAACTCATCTATGTAATGGCTTTCAATAAGATTTAGATAGCTTATATTTATAAAATAAAAGTGGTTAGTTTACATGCTTTTGGTTAAAGAGGTTAACCTTGACCATCGATGGTTAGGTTCACCATTAGCGATCAACCTGACTATAAATGGTTGAGGGTAAAGGGTAAAAAGGGGTAGAAGGTTAAGTTAAGTCAGTTTAGCCAAACTGACTATGGGTAAGCTTAGTTAGGGGTTAGAGGGTTAGGTTGGTCCCAAGAGGGTTTGAAGGTAATCAAGGGGTGTCTTCGACATTCAAAATAATAGTGTATGGATTTCTAGTGTCTATATTTTACCCCTTTTTATTTGCATCCTAGAATCAACCAGCTACAAAATAAAAACTGATGTTGGTCAAAGGTCCATTGATTACGTCGGGAATGGGAGGAGGTGTTCCCCCTCAAATCAAGAGTAGATGAGGTAAAATAGAATTGGGTGTGGGTTTGATATGGTTGGTGAAGGTGATGATGATAAGTTGGGCACTAAAGTGCAAATAGGCACACAAAGTATGACAAAAGGTATGATAGCCAGGATTAACATGGCAATGTGGCACAAATTCAAAAGGTGGTCAACAAGGCAATGTTGTCATTATGGTCAAAGGACTAGGAAAAAATGTCATAAAATGCATGTTAGTTGGGTTGAAATGGACCTATGGTGATGTGATGAGGTGGTCTGGGTGGGTGGAGAAGGTAATCTCCAAGGGTGGGTATAATGCTTATGATGTGATGTTTATATGGCTTATGGATGCTAGATGTTGATATAGACTTGGCGAAGCATGAAATGGTTTTGATTTATGATTATGCTTATGACATGCTAAATCATAATGTGTATATACCACATTATTATAAATTTAGACATGTGGTGGAAAATGGTTGACTGCTTAAATTACTCATGGATGTGGTGATATTATCATGTTTGTTATGGTTATGCTTGTGGTTATACTCTATTGTTAATTTGGCTTAAGGTAAAACACCTGAGGTAAATGAATTAACAACACCAGATGAGAAACTAAAGAATATAATCAAGAGATAATCACCATCATGAAAATATCAACTAGTCATGATAGGGTAAGAAGAGGACATGATGCTTCTTTGTTGACAAGAACTTAAAGAAAACCAAAATTAGATTGACTTAATGAATAAAATCCCTTCAAAATATTTTCATGAGAGTTCGTTAGTTGGTTAAGAGGTGTCCTGACCACATAATGTCAAGTAAGCTCAAAATTCCCTTACATATAGTGTAAAGGGGAGATGGGTGAAAATGGAACCTTCTTGTGAGACTAGCTTGCCTCTTCTATAGGTGTCCAAAGAACTAGGATAAACAAGCCTATGCCAAAGTGTTTAGACTGATTGATGTAAGAAGTTTACTTGTGAGAGTTGATTTCACCTTTCACGTTATTATGCTATTTTTGATAGCTGATTGGGGATTTCAAGGTTAGTTTGTTCATTATGATTTTGATAGTGGGTCTTTTGTTAATTGATATATATGGGAAGTCGATTGATGCAGGAAACTTCCAAGAAATTATTATGCTTTTGATAAATTTTTACTCAGCCATCCTTCAAGGGAGTGGTCTATGTTTATGAGCTTTGTTTAATGATTTTGATAGCTATCCTTCAAGGAAGCAATCCACCTTACATTTTGGTGGCTTCAAATAGGTTTTTAACAACTGTCCTTCAAGGGAACAGTCAGTGAATTTTAGGAATGACCCATGGTTGTTAGTGATAGGAATTTTATTATTTTTCTTGACATAAAATTGCTTAGGTTAGCTTAGTGATTCACCTTTATGAAGGCAAAAATAAAAGCATTAGAGGGTTGATTAGGTGTGAAGAGGTTTAAGTGACAACGATCATGGGAATCCATCTTGTGAAGGTGTGAAAAGTATCATGAGAACCATGCCATGGGTAGAGCCATTATACCCATTTTTTGAAATAAGGATAAGCTGGTGACAAATAATCACATGATTTGGTTTTAATCGATAACCCCTAAAATAAATAGATGAAATGTGGCTAGATAGCAAGGGATGAGCTTAAGTGAGACAAAAGGTGAACATGATCCTTCTCAACAAAAGAATGGATGCAAATCCAAAGCATTAAGGGTCTCAAGTTTTGGGTGGCCTTCGAGAGAAGACAATTAATAAGCTCCTTATCCATACTTATGGGTTATGATATAAGGTCTAAGCCAATTGAAAACAAACTTGCCTTGCTTGCTTTTCTCCATATGAGTGACATGTTGATTTTCCTTTAGGATGAGATATTTGATATTGAATTCTTACACTTTAAAGTGTTTGTTATAGACATGTTTGATATGCTCTTGGTACACATGGAGGTGGATAAGGGCTTCTAGACAATGCTTATTGAGTAGCTCTAGCTAGCTAAATGGTGTCGATGATAATCTCTCCTAGAAATGAGATCTTACAAAGATATGTGAAGAGAGGGGATTTAGAATTATAGAGGCAAGATGGCCTCTACTCTAAACATAAGAGAAAATGGTGTAGAACTTGTAGGGGTTCTAATGCTGTTATGATAGGTCCATAAGGTAAAGGGAATGTGTAAATGCTAATCTCGACTAGATGCATTGACCATTTTAGTTAGCATGTTATTAATAGTTTTGTTAGAGGCCTTAACTTATCCATTAGATTGAGGGTGATAGGGCAAGGAAAAATTTATCTTAATGCCAAATGCATCACATAAACCTTATAATTACTTGTTCTTAAAGGATTTACCATTGTCAGTGATAAACTTATGAGGAACACCAAAGCGATAGATGATATGATGGTTAATAAAGTTGATAATCTTCTCCACTTTGGTTAAGACTAAAGTAATAACCTTTACCCACTTGGTAAAATACTCGGTTGTAGTGATAATATAATGGTGTCATTACGAGGAATGGGGATTAATTTCCCCAATGAGGTCTAGACCCCATTGTGAAAAGGGACAAAAATTAGTAGAGACCCAAAGGCTATGGCTAGGTATGTGATGCAAATTAGCACATTGTTGACACTTAACAAAATTTTTCACATAATCACAATAATCTTGGTTAAGTATAGGCCAATAATATCCAATATGGAGGATGCACTTAGCTACAGTGAGGACACTAAGGTGACCCCCATAAATACCATCATGCATTTCCTTGATAGCCTAAGAGGCTTTGTGATTATGTAGGCAATGGAAGAGGAGGCCATCAAAGCCATGTTTATAAATAATTCCTCTCATAATGGTATAGTGTGAGGTACTCTAAATAAATGCTTTTTAAGCATCCATAGAAAGACCATAAGGAACTATGCCAAGGTTAAGGTAGTCAAAGGTTTGCTGATAATAAAGATTACTTAGATCTCCTCCACACTAAAAATGGTCAGAGAATATGGTTTGAAATAGGATGGTTGGGTAAGTATGTGGACAATGATAAATAACTTAGAGTCTGAGGGTACACATGGTATCTGATAGGTAAGGGAAGCCATGGTGTCGACAAACTTATTGGTAGATCATGGGGTTGACTGGATGTGATAGTGCTCAAATGATGCTAAGAGTTTGTCAACTAGTTTCTTGTACTATCACAAGATATCATTCTTACACTGGTAAGATCCATTGACTTGATTGACCATAAGTTGAGAGTCACTAAAGATATTGATCATTTTGACTCCTAAGGCTAAGGTATTCTGAAAGCCTATCACTAGGGCTTCATACTCAACCATATTATTGGTACCTTCAAAATCAAGATTGAGGGACAAAAGGAGAGGTTCACCATTATAGGGGATAAGAATGATATTGACTCCCCCACCACATTGACATTTTGATCTGTTAAAGAACATAGTGAATTGATGGGTAAAATCTACTTGAGAGAGGGTCACAATGGACTCATCTAGAAACTCAAGGGGAGGGGGTTGGTTATTGGTCGGTAATGAATTTTCCCTTAATTAACTTCTACTCAAGGAATTAAGGATCAAAATTTGCTAAGATTATGAGCCTCTTAGCCATATGCTAGTTTTGATATGGCTTGGAGTGCATGTACTTGAGAGGGTCAGTGTTGGGTATGACATAGGTTTTATGGTTAAGAAAGTAGTGGTGAAGTTTGGTGGCCATGAAGACTAAATCCAAGCAAATCTTCTCCGTATGGGTGTATCAAGTCCCATACTCTACAAGCATACAACTAATGTAATATACAACTTTCTCTCTATGGTGTTCATCGTGGTGAGCCAACATTACCCTTAGGGAATGGTCAGTGGTAGAGATATAAAAGTAGAAAGGTTGATCATCCTTGGGAGGGGTGAGGATAGGTTGTGATAAAAGGTAATATTTGAGTGAATCAAAGGCCTTTTGATAATCGCTATTCCACTTGAAAGAGACATCCTTCTTTAGAATGTGGTGGAAAGGTTGGCACTGATCCAAAAGCTAGGAAATGAAATGATGAATGGACTGAAGCTTTTCCTATAGGCTACAGAGTTGCTTGAGATTGGTTAGAGGAAGAATGTCTAGGATTTCTTTGATTTTAGTGGGATCAAATTCAATTCCTTTAATGGAGACAATGAAATCAAGAAGCTTTCCTGACAAGACCCAAAAAATGCACTTTTTGGGGTTAATATGGACATGATAATGGATAAGTTGCTCAAAGATGATTTTGAGGATGGATAAGTGATCCTTTTAGAGCTTTGATTTTTTTAGAATATCATACACATAGTCCTCTAAAATCTTATGGATAAGATCATGGAAGATATAGGTCATGGCACATTGGTAGGTTGCACCAATGTTCTTTAAGTAAAAGACATGACTCTATAAAAGAAGGTCCCCCATGGGGTGGTAAAAGTGGTTTTATGTTGATCTTTGGGGGTGATTAATATCTGATTATAACTTGAGAATCCATCCATGAGAGATAACATCTTGTGTCTAGCTTTAAGAACAACAAACTAGTCGATGTTGGGTAGAGAAAAGTCATCCTTGGGGTATGCAAGGTTGAGGTCATGAAAGTACACACAAATGAATAGTCCCCATATGGATTTAGTGATAGGTATGATATTTAAGATCCATTGGGGGTAGTTAATAGGTTGAATTAAGTTGACAAATAAAAGACATTGAAATTCTTCCTTATTAAGGATGGCTATGCGAGGATGCATGCATCAGAACTTTTGCTTGACAAGCTTGGTATCATGATGAGTGACTATGTTATGGGTAGTAATGGTGGGGTTAATTCTAGGCATATCATAGTAAGACCAAGAAAAATCTATGCTAAAATCTTAGAGGAAAGAAGGGAAGTCTTGAAGTTACTCAACATTCAATAATAGGCTAAGTTTAACAATGTGGGGGTTATCTGGAGTACCCAAGTTGATATCCATGGTGGATTTATTCAACATGGTTGAGGTCTTAGGAGGAAGGGATTTGTAGATTGAGGAATTTAGGGTACCAAGATAGGTAAGGATAGAATCATCATCCTAACATTAGATAGTGTCAATGGTAGGAGCGTCTTGTCCCATTATTTCAGGATGGATCAAAGGGATGGTTATGGTTTCCCCCTCCTTCTAATAAGTTAGGGGTCCTAAGCTGATCATGTTGATGAAAAAAAAATTTAGGCAAGATGATGTCATCATCCTCACACTCAGGTAGGGGAGAGGTTGGTGAGGAAGGGGTGTCTTCCTTAGTAATGGTGGTGGTAGGTGGTTTGGGTTGGTTCTTGTTGGGTAGGATGAAGCCAAGGCCATGCTTCTCATATGGCTTCCTAGTTTTGATGGTGACCAATTTGTGTGGGCCATGTTCATATCACCCAAGATTGAAGCCTTTCCAAGCACACTAATGAAGGTATGTCTTAGCAAAGTTTGGTTTATCTAGATAATAAAAACTAGTAGTGAATGGTCGAGGTGAAAGAGAAGTGGTAGAAGCACCAAGGGATTTGTCAAGTCCCCCATGGATAAAATGAGTTTGATAGTGGGGAGGTCCAAAGGGAATGATATTTATGAGATTAGGATCATATCTTGGTTGTTCGATAAGTTGGCCATACTCATGGGGAGTAGGGAAAGTGTCAAGTGCTAAAAGGAAATATTCCCTCAGTGAAAGGTGATGGAATGTGGATTCTAAGGGGTCTATGGTAGGAATTTAGTGCAAAGGTATAGAAGAACTAGTTTATGCCTCTTCAGTGGAAGGAGGTATGATATCCGCTTCGATGGTTAAAGGTTGGATTTTAACTACTGAGGGTGTGTTAGATGGGGGTATGAGGACATCATTAGGGTGATAGGTTATGTTTCATGTTGAGAAATGACTTGGGTTATCCTGGATGGTGATGACCTTGCCTTCATGCTCAAACTCAATGCAATGGTGGAGGGTAGAGGGAATGCAACCCATGGAGTTAATCCAAGGCCATCCCAACAAGACATTATATTAGAATTCACCTTTTGTAACATAGAAAATTTTTAGGAGAGTGTGAGGTCCTACATGGATATAGAGGATGAAAGTTCCCAAGGTAGTGACCATGGTATAATTAAAGGAGTGAGGGACATCCAAAGATTTGGACATGACATTATTCAACAAGTTAAGTTGGTTGTAGGCATGCAAGGAAATGATGTTAATGCTAGCTCCCCTATCAATCATGACCCATTTGATGTAGGTTTGGTTGATGTAGGCAGTGGTAAAGAGAGGAGGATATGGGTCCTCAAGATGGATGGAGGGTATTTTAGAATCCTTAGAGGCAACAAGGTTAGAAATCTAAAGGGTATCAACAGAGGTGGCTAGAGGTTGGGGGTCATCGAGTTGGACCTCAATAGATTGGAAAGCCTCTATTAGTGCTTGGTAGTGATGGGGAGAGGTAGAGATTAACTCATATAATCTAATATTCATTAGGGTTTGATGAAGTTGCTTGAGGATAACTCTCTTGATGGATTAAAGGGGTTAGATTGGGAGTCACCTAAGGTAAAAACCTTGGGTTTGGTCAAAGATGGAGATAATTAGGTGTAGGTTGGTTGGGAGTTTGAAGATGGATACGTCTAAGGGATGGACACCTTAGGTTTCCCCTTATCCTTCTATTATGATCTAGTGACCACATTGATAATATGGATGGAAGGAAAGGTCAGAGTGGAGGAGTAGGTAAGTATTGGCTAGGTATGGTTGATGGTTTGATTGATATGGGTTCCATTAGAGGTTAATTTTTTAATACATCATCCTCATCATAAAGCTAATAGATAATGGTTTGGAAATCCTTGTAGTTCTCTATATCATGTCTAAATGTCTTATGGTAAGAGCACACATGGTAGTCATTATATAATGCAGACTTTGAAGCTAGAGGGTCAAAGGGCCTGATGGTTGATAGGGATAAATAAGAGGTTTTCAATAACATATGGAGAATGGTCGAATAAGATTTAGCTAAATGTGGTAAAGGTGTAGTGGTATTTGCTTTGATAGTTGAGGTAAGAGGTTGTTTAGAGATAGGTTTGGTGGTAGGTGTTTTGGGTAGGGTGGTATGCTTGGTTGATGACTTCAATTTAGGCAAAGAGGTTGATGGGCTATAGGTGGAAGATTGTAAGGTAGGTGGCTTAGGTATTGTCTGCATGGTGAAAAGAGGTGTGTTGAAGAGCAACTGTGAAGGTGTCACCAAAAGAGGTGGTGAGGTTTTGGTAGAGGTAACTAGTTTTCTATTCAAGGTAGAGGGGTGAGGCCCTAGAATGAATTGCAAAGTTAAGGGAGGTAAAGTTTAGGCCTTTCAACCTTTATGTGGCTTTACCTCTTTAGTTTCTTTGGTCTGATGTTTAGTTGGTGGGCTTAAGGGGGTTAGGTCCACTTTCATAAATATGTGACTAAGGCTCGATGTAGGGAGGATACCAAGGTTCTTGGCAGATCTAGTTGGGATGATGGGAGAGGATTTGGCTCCTTGGGTCTTGGTTGGCTTAAGTGGTTAAGGGTTGGTTGATTTGGTAGAGGTTTTAATTGGTTGGTTAGAGGGTTTGTTTATTTAGATAGATATGGTAAGAGGTTAGTCAATGGAAGTTGTGGGTTGGTCTAACTGAGAAAGGGTTAGAGGTTTCAATCATGTAATATAAGGGATGCCTAATTTCTAATAGAAGCTAGCTCAATCTATGTTAGGATCAGAGATAAATTCCAATTTTTATACTATCCCAGAGAAGGGTTTATAGGTTGGTTTGATTCCTTGAATGGTGGATCTAAAAGATAACCCACTGGGTGGAGACATAGGGATGGTAGCCTCATCCTCTTCTTCAATCAAAGGATGTGAGGTTGAGATAGGTGGCTCCTCCATGGGAGGAGTAAAATGGGGGTTTCCTCCTTGAGAATGATCTCTAAATGTGGAGTGGTTTGTTTGGTAGCTAAAGGTAAAGGTGAAGCGATGATGGTTGGTTGTTTTGATATATCAACTAAATGGGTGGCTGGTGGCTCCACTACCTTAATAAGTGGAGGGAGAGAGGATGGTACTTCCTCGGTTTGGGTGTCTAAAGAAAGGGGAGTGAGTCCAATATCTCAATAGATGGTGGAGAGTTAGAAGATTGGTTACTAGGTGGTTCATAAGTGATTGCATCAAGGACCATGTTAATAGTGTGGGCATCATAAGAGCACTTAACTGTGTTGCTATCATTTTTGGTTGGAACATGGTTTGGAAAAGGTTGCCTGAAGATATCAAGGGCTTGGTTTGGTTGTATATTGGGGTTGTCCAATATGAGCTCCCCCATGTCAATGAGGGATTGGACAATACTCTTGAAGGTGTTACACCTACTAATGTCATGCCCTATCACATGATGGAAGGCACATAGATTATTGTCATTATACTAACTAGGTGTGGGATAAGAAGAGCCAAATTAATGGGGTGGTTTGATAGGAGGGAGTTGGATGATGTTGGCCTTAAATAACTTCTCCATGATGGAAGCATAAGATTCTTTGAGTGGAGTGAATTTCTTTTGGTTGTTCTAGGTTTGGCTCCTTAGGTTTTACTTTGAGCAACTAGAGGAATTAGATTGGTTGATGGAAGGTGGAGGAGTGGCTTTAATGATAATCACATTTGTAATTCCCTTGTTTTTGGTGTTGATATTGGATTGGTTTCTTGACTTGGAGGAAGAAGCCTCATTGGTTTTATAGGTTGAATTATTATTTTTAAGCTTTAGCTTTCCTTCATCTATGGCTCATTTCTATAACTTACGTGCCATGGTAAAAGCTTCATTAAAGGTTTGGAAGCTTTGGACATGTAGTATAGAGGAAATATGCTTGGCACATGCCCGAGCAAATAGATCTATAAGTCATGTTAAGGTAAGGAAAATGAAAGTTGGTTAATCAAGGTCTTCCAATGAGCCACAAAATCTACAAGGATTCATCCTCAAACTACCAAATAGAATAGAGGTTAGTGATAGACACTTTCTTGGAGATATTGATCAAAAAGTGGTCTAAGAAGGTTTGAGTCAGTTGGGTGAAGGAGAAGATTGAATGCTTGGGTAAGGCACTATACCAATCTAAGGCCAAGCTGGATAAAGACATTAGAAAGGTGTAGAGAAGGGCATCATCATAGCTAATCAGATAATAAGCATGCCTCAATACCCTAAGGTGTTGTTGGAGAACTTCCTTACTTTGAAACTTAGAGAGCTTGGGAAGTTCCCATTAGGGAGGATATGGATTGATAGGTACAAATGGATGGATGGGCTCATTATAGATTTGGTCATATGACAAGATGTTATGAGCACTAAAAATGGATGACTCCAAGGTGGCCATCTTTTCCATAAGCATATTCATTAGGTCTACTTGGGGTTTTGGACCTGAAAGGTTAAAAGATGCATATTGCTATGATGGTTGGGAGACACGTTGATAGTGGGTAAAAGGTTGGGAGGCTGCCACATATGGTTAAGTGGACATCAATGTTTGGGTGAAGGATATATAAAGGTAGGTATAGGTAGGTGGTTGGGTATTGGGTACATGCCCTTTTTGGATTAGGGATGTAGCTAAAGGTTGGTCTAAGGGGCACTTGTTGGATAGGAGTGGTAGTTGGGTTGGTGATCGATGGAAGGGTGGTGACCCTTGTGCTAATCGGTGGCAAGGTAGAGGTTGTAGACACCACAAGGCTTTAAATAGGAGTGGTGGTTGATGGGTTGAAGGTAGTTAAAGGAAGGATGGTAATGCTAGAGGTAGGCACTCCTATAGTGGAGGATTGTTTGGTAGGACTAGAAGGTATAAGGGTAGTGGTAGTTTGGGTTGGTTTTCTATGGTAGTTTCAAAGGGGTTGTTGGTTGATGAGGAAGCTTGGGTATTTAATAGTTGGGTAGTAACCATGGTTATAGAGGTACCCCCCATGAGATGGAGAGGCATGTTATAAGGTAGATCTATAGATGGAGCCTAAGTTGGGATATGGTAATATATGGTTGTAAGGTAATGTTGTAAGACCATGGGATTGTTATCTAGGAAAGCAAAAAACTATACATCTCCTTGAGTAACCTCCTGAGGGAAGGTAGGAATTCTTGAGGGATGAGGAGAGTCTGATGGTTCAGAAACATAGTCCATGGATGAAAAGGTAGGTTAGCTTGGTGATGGGTTTTGCTTCACAAGGTCTCTTTGCTATTGGCGAGT
The DNA here is from genome assembly GCA_037957365.1 of Torreya grandis. Taxonomy (NCBI): domain Eukaryota; kingdom Viridiplantae; phylum Streptophyta; class Pinopsida; order Cupressales; family Taxaceae; genus Torreya; species Torreya grandis. Next base: position 1,186,153 of record JARHVA010003572.1, read on the forward strand.
GAGAACCATATGAGATAGGGGAGATAGAAATCATGAAAAACCTCACTACTCAAACAAAGAGAAGACAAGAAAAGATTAAAGAAATCAAATAACACTCTAAAAGATGTGTTAAAATTTAGAGTTTTAATTAAACTCACTTTTGGTTTATGCCTTAAGAAAATGTGTGATTGAGTTTTGTTTGTAGAGTGGGTAATAAAAAATAAGTCTAAGGTTGGTTTTAGGTGCTCGAAAAGAATATATATTAGAATCAATATAGGGCTTAGTATTAGGGCCTACCTCATCACTTCACACACCACAAAAATAAGGGTTTTAGGTGCTTATCCAAAATATATTGATATCCAAAGTTTATACTCAATCAGAGAGCTGAGTTGGTCCTCCCCTTCGTAATTGCCTCCAAGTAGGATTGCAAGGAAAGGGTAAGGTTACCACTAGGTGATAAAATCTTAGTCAAGCCTTCTCTCAAGTTTTTGTGATGTTTAATTGGTGAATGTTGTTTAGTTTAGGTGTGTGCAATAAAGAGTGAAGCTATGATAGATTACTTTGACTTTTAAGTTAAGCTATGTGAGCCAAACTTTCAAGCAATCGATGTATGTACTTAATTTGAAGCCAATTTTTTTTTTGATTTCATTAATGAGCATAGAATATAGAGAGAATGCAAGCAAATAATAACCCAAGTAAAGACATAAGGGTCCCATGAGGTGTGCTAGAATGTTTCAATGAATTTCTTGCTTATTATTGAAAAAGAGGAAAGAAGAAACTAAGTATGGGTATGGATGAAAAACCTAATTGATATGCACACGTTGAAATTAGAAGATTGTGAAGAGATCCTCTTTGGCTTAGGAGGATGACCTATAGATAAGAAATCACTAAATAAAACTTGTTTGTTAGACAAATGGTTGGGTTGATTGCCTAGTGATAGCTAGATCCTAAAAGTGAGAGCTTCTTTAGGGGCTATCAATCCACACATTTTAAATAATTAAGTTTATAAATAGAAAATAAAGGTACTTGCATCAATAATCAAAAGGTACTAAAATTGAATACAAAAATGCTTCCTTAAAAATGGACTATGAATGATTAAATTAGTGATAAACTAATTAATGCTAGTGCTAGGGAGTTAGTGTCTACTTTAAAAAATTAGACAGGGGTCTGTGAATAGGCAATAACAAAAAAAATTAGGTTTGGTTAGGTGTAGGTAGGTAAAAAAAACTTATTGGTTTTCACTACTATAGTGACCATTAGTAGTTGAGGTGATCATCTATAGTTTAGGTGATCATCAGTGATTGGATAGACCATCGATGATTGGAGAGACCATCAGTTATTGAGGTAACCATTGACAATTACTATGTCTAAATCCAGGTTGGTAAAAGGCTGGTTGATGAAATCCAAAATATGGATTCTGAGAGGTGGGTAAGACTTGGGTTGATTGCAAAATAGAAATAAAATAAATGAATACTATGAAATAAGTACTTTACTTACCAAAAGTCAATTGGGTGGATGATCAAGGTAGTTAACCTATTGGTGGAATCTAGCTTGATTATGATAGAATGATGGTACTTGAAGATTTGGTGGAGAGCTAATGACAAATTGAATCTCTGATATGATTTCTAAATTTTTGGGTTGCTAATAGTGATTGATTCACAGGAAAGGAACTCCTAGATGCACAAGCTCTTGATCACAATTACAAATGGATTTCACCTCCCAACTCCTCTCTTCTTATAGGCACAAACAAGAGGTGGGAGTGAAGGTTCAAATAATCTATCTAATTATAAATCATCCATGTAATAGCTCATAATAGGATTTAGCTAACTTATACTTAGAAAAATAAAGTAGGGAGTTTTCATGCTTTTGGTTAAAGAGGTGGACCCTGACTATTGACGGTCAGGGTGACCACAGTGGTTGAGGGTAAAGGGTAAAAAGGGGTAGAAGGATAGGTTAAGTTAGTTTATCCAAAATGACTATGGGTAAGCTTAGTTAGGGGTTAGAGGGTTAGGTTGGTCCTAAGAGGGTTCCAAGGTGGTCAAGGAGTGTCTTTGACATTCAGAATTATAGTGTGCTAATTTTTGAGTCTACATTTTGCCCCTTTTTATTATGCAACTTGGAATCAACCAACTACAAAATGAAAATTGATGTTGGTCAAAGGTCCACTAATTAACTCAATTATGGGAGGAGGTGTTCCCCCTCAAACTGGGAACAGATGAGGTAAAATGGAATTGGGTGTGGGTTTGACATGGTTGGTGAAGGTGATGATGATAGGTTGGGAACTAAAGAATAAATAGGCACATAAAGTGTGACAAAAGGTGTGATAGCTAAGATCATATAAAGACAAGGTTACTATGGTTGATAACAATGAAGGTAAGTGATAGAAAGATAAGTGACTAGTGTACCACATAACCATATTTATTCATGGTAACTGGGTACACTTATGAGTATCCTAAACAAGGTTGGTGTTTTTAGTGGGTATCCAAGGAAAGAAGTGATCTTGTGGAAAACATAAATAGGTTGAGTGTCACGAGTATTTGAGGTAGGAAGTAATCTCAAAAAGACATAAGCAGGTTAGGTAAGTGCGAGGTAGCACAAATTCAAAAGGTGGTCAACATGGCAATGTTATCTTTGCAGTCAAAGGACCAAGAAAAAAGTGTCACAAAATGCACATGAGTTAGGTCAAAATGGACTAACTATGAGGTGATGAGGTGGTCTGGATGGGTGGAGAAGGTAATCTCCAAGGGTGGGTATAATGCTTATGATGTGATGTTTATATGGCTTATGGATGCTAGATGCTGACATAGACCTAACAAGGCATGAATTGGTTTTGATTTATGGTTATGATTATGACATGCTAAATCATAATGTGCATATACCACATTATTCTATATTTAGACATGTGGTGGAAAATGGTTGATTGCTTAAAGTGTTCATGGATGTTGTGATATTATCATGCTTGGTATGGTTATGCTTTGTTGTTAATTTGGCTTAAGGTAAAACACTTGGTAAATGAATCAATAAAACTAGATGAGAGACTACATAATATAATAAAGAGATAGTCACCATCACAAAAATATCAACTAGTCATGATAGGGTAATAAGAGGGCACGATGCATCTTCATTAACAAGAACTAAAACAAAATCGAAATTAGATTAACTTAATGAACATAAGCCCTTTGAATGCTTTGCATGAACATTTGTTAGTTGGTTAAGAGGAGCCTTGACCACATAATCTCAAGAAATCTCAAACTCCCCTTGCATATAGTGTAAAGGGGAGATGAGTGAAAATGGAACCTTTTATTGAGACTAGCTTGCCTCTTCTATAGGTGTCTAAGGAAAGAGGATAAATAAGCTTATGCTAAAGTGTGTAGATTGATTGATGTGAGAAGTCTATTTGTGAGAGCTGATTGTGGTTTTCACATTATTATGTTGTTTTTGAGAGCTGATTGTGGCTTTCAAGGTTAGTTTGTTAATTGTGATTTTGTTAATGGGTCTTTTGATGATTGTTGTAAATGGGATGCTGATCAATGTGGGAAGCTTCAGAGAAATTGCTATGCTTTTGCCAAATTCTTACTTAGCCATCCTTCAAGGGAGTGTTCTAAGTTTATGAGCTTTGCTTAATGATTTTTATATTTTGAGGGAGAAATCCACCTTATATTTTGGAAACTTCAAATAGATTTTTAATATTTTTCCTTCAAGGGAGCAGTCTATGAATGCTAGGAATGAACCATGATTGCTAGTGATAGGAATTTTGTTACTTTTCTTTAATTCTTCTTGACATAGACATGCTTAGGCTAGCTTAGTGGTTCACCTTTATGAAGGTAAAACTAAAATCATAATAGGGTTGATTAGTTGTGAAGAGGTTTAGGTGACAACGATCTTGGGAATCCATCATATGAAGGTGTGGAAAGTACTATGAGAACCATGCCATGGGTAGAGCTATGATACCCATTATTTGAGATAAGGATATGCCAGTGACAGATAATCACATGATTTGGTTTTAATTAGTTTCCCATAAAATAGGGAGATGGAATGTGATTAGATAACAAGGGATGAACTTAAGTGAGACAAAAGGTGAACGTGATCCTTCTCAACAAAAGAATAAACATAGATGCAAAGCATTAAGGGGCTCAAGTTCTGGGTGGCCTTTAAGAGAAGACAACTGGTAAGGTCTTGATCCATACTTATGAGTTATAATATAAGGTCCAAGCTAATTAAAAACAAACTTGCCCCACTTGCTTTTCTCCATATTAGTGACATGTTGATTTTCCTTTAGGATGAGATCTCTGATATTAAATTATCACTCTATAAGGTGTTTGTTATAGGCATGTTTGATACACTCTTAGTAAACATGGAGGTGGGTAAGGGTTACTAGATGATGCTTGTCGAGTAGCTCCAGTTGGTCTAAATGGTGATAATGATAATTTCTCTCACAAATAAGATCTTGCAAAGATATGCAAAGAGAGGGGATTTGGGATTCTAGAGGCAAGACGACCTTTGATCCAAACATAAGAGAAAATGGTGTATAACTCATAGGGGTTCTAATGCTAGTATGATAGGCCCATAAAGTAAAGGGAATATATAGATGTTAATCCCAACCAGATGTATTGACTATATTAGTTAGTATGTTATTAAGAGTTTTGTTAGAGGCCTCGACCTATCCATTAGCTTGAGGGTGATAGGGAAAGGATAAACTTAACTTAATGTTGAATGGATCAAATAAACCCTAGAATTTCTTATTCTTAAAGGATTTACCATTGTGAATGATAATCTTATGAGGAAAACCAAAGTGGCAGATGGTATGATGGTTGATAAAGTCAACAATCTTCTCTACTTTGGTTGAGACTAGAGGAATAAGCTCTACCCACTTGGTAAAATACTCAATCATGGTGATAATAGAATGGTGTCACTATGAGGAATGGGGATTAATTTCCCCAATGAGGTCTATACCTCATTGTGAAAAGGGATAGAAATTGGTAGAGACCCAAAGGCTATGGCTAGGTGTATGATGCAAATTAGTGTGTTGTTGACACTTTATACACTTTTTCACATAATCACATAATCATAGTAGTCTTGGTTAAGGGTAGGCCAGTAATAGCTAAGATAGAGGATGTGCTTAGCTACAGTTAGGCCACTAAAGTATCCCCCATAGATACCAATACACATTTCCTTGATAGCACGAGAGGCTTCATGACTACACAAGCAACAGAAGAGGAGGGCATCAAAGCCATATTTATAAACAATTCCTCCCATAATGCTATAACATGAGGTACTCTAAATGAATTATCTTTGAGCATTCCTAGAGAGACCATAAGGAACTATGCCAAGGTTAAGGTAGTCAAAGGTTTGCTGATACTAAAGGTCATGTTGGGTCTCCTCCACACTAAAAATGGTGGGAGAATCTAGTTTGACATAGGAAGGTTAGGTAAGTCTATGGATAATGATAGAAAATTTAGAGTCCAAGGGTACAAATGGTATTTGAGAGGCTAGGGACTCCATAGTGTTAGTGAACTTATTGGTAGATCACATGGTTGACTGGATGTGGTAGTTCTCAAATATGATAAGAGTTCATCAACTAGTTGCTTATACTATTGTAAGACATCATTCTTACACTAGTAAGAGCCATTTGTTTGATTAACCACAAGTTGGGAGTCACCAAATATATTGATCATTTTGACTCCCAGGGCTTAGGTAGTTTGAAGGCCTATCACTAGGGCTTTATAGTCAACCATATTATTGGTACTTTTAAAATCAAGCTTAAAAGACAAAGGGAGAGGCTCACCATCAAAGGGGATAAGGATGATACTATCTCCCCCACCATGTTGACATTATGATTCATGAAAAAACATGGTGACTTGATGGGTAAATTCCACTTGATAGAGGGTCATGATGGACTCATCTAGAAACTCAAGGGGAGGGGGTTGGTTATCCATTAAAGGTGCCTCAGTGAATTGGTTGCTAATTACTTGCCCCTTAATTGAATTTTGTTGGAGGAACTCAAGGTCAAAATATAATAAGAGCATGAGCCACTTAGCCATATGTTAGTTTTGATATGGCTTGGAGACATGTACTTAAGAGGGTCAGTGTTTGTTATGACATAGGTTATATGGTTTAGAAGGTAGTGGAAAAGTTTGGTGGCCATGAAGACTAAATCCAAGTAAAGCTTCTTGGTATGGGTGTACTAAGTCTCATACTCTACAAGCATGCAACTAATGTAATATACAACTTTCTCTCTATCTTATTCATCATGGTGAGCCATCATTTCCCCTAGGGAATAGTTAGTGGTAGAGATATAAAGGTAGAAAGGTTGATCATCCTTGGGAGGGGTGAGGATAGGTGGTGAAAAAAGGTACTCTTTGAGTGAATCAAAAGGCCTTTTGATAATAATTATTCTACTTGAATGAGACATCCTTCTTCAGAAGGTGGTGGAAAGGTTTTCATCAGTCCAAAAGCTAGGAAATGAAATGATGAATGGACTGAAGCTTTCCCTACAAGCTATAGAGTTGCTTGAGGTTGGTTAGAGGAAACATGTCTAAGATTTCTTTGATTTTGGTAGGATCAACTTTGATTACCTGAAGGGAGACAATGAAACTAAGAAGCTTTCCTAAAAAGACCCAAAAATGCACTTCTTATGGTTAATATAGACATGATAGTGGATAAGCCACTCAAAGATGATTTTGAGGATGACTAAGTGATCCTTGTAGAGCTTGATTTTTGGAGAAGATCATCCACATATTCCTCTACAATATATGATCTTATACAATCTTATGGATACGATCATAGAAGATATAGGTCATGGCACATTGGTAGGTTGCACCAATGTTATTTAAACCAAATGGCATGATTCTATAGCAGAAGGTCCCCTATGGATATATGGTATATGATGATGTAATCTTTAATGGCTTTGGTTATGGTTATGATGATGTAGTTTGCATGAGATGTATTGTGGTAATGTTATGGATAGATTGGTAGATGACATATGATATCGTTCATGATGTTTTGATTTATTGATTTTGTTTATGCTCATGAGAATGAATTAGGATATAATATATGTTGATCTAATTTTTTTTATCATAGATGGACAGGATTATGTTTATGGCATGATGTGATATGATGTGCTTTCATGGTGTTTTGTTCATAGATAGGTAGATGGTGTGGTTCATGGATATAGATCATAATGTTATGATTTTGATTTGATATTTATTGTTTATGGCGATCAAATGTGTATATGGTTGAAGATGTGATGTGAATACATAAAGTAAGTAGTTAACAAACTAAATGTTTAGGACAGTAAGAGGAATCATGACAGGTATATCTACATGAACCAATAAAAGATAAGAAACATAATGCCTCCTCATTGATAAGTATGAAAATGAAAGCCAAAGTTGGATTGGATTAATGAAAATAAGCCTTTCAAATGCTTCACATTAGAATGCTTAGGTTGATAAATAGGTATCTTGATCACATTGCATCAAGTAAGATCATAGTCCCATGCATATGATATATGGAGGGAGGATGGGTGAGACTAGAGGCTTTTGCAAGACTAGTATGCCTCTTCCAGAGGCTTCCAAGAGGATAATATATGTAAGTTTATACTCATATATAAAATGTAGACTGATTGACGTGGGAAGTTTATTGAGGAGAGCTAATTGTGGCTTTCTAAGATTATTGCTTTTATGAGAGCCAATTATAGCATTTATTATTGATTTTACTTTTGCTTATGGGTTTTTCTTTATTTTGATTTTTCTTAAGGTTGAAGAAGTTGATCGATGCGAGAAGATTCTAATAAATTGCTAGCTTTTGACAAATGTGTTACTTAGCCCTCCTTCAAGGGAGTGGTCTGAGTTTATGTGCCTAGCTCAAATGCTTTTTATATTTGTCCTTCAAGGGAGTATTCCACCTTAAATTTTGCAATTTCAAATAAGTTTGCAATAGTTGTCTTTTAATGGATAGGTTTATGAATGCTAAGAATGACCCATGATTTGGTTTTAACTTTGATATTGTTTATGATTTTATTTTATTTTAGTTTACATAGACTTGCTTATGCATGCTCAAGGGGTTACCTTTATGAAAGCAAAGCTAGAGGTACAAGAAGTTTTAGTAGGTGAAAAGAGGTGTAGGTGACAATGACCATGGGAAGTACCATGAGAATCATGCCATAGGTAGATCCATGGTATCCATAATTCAAGATCAAGCTATGGCTATCATGGATAATCACATTATTTAACTATAGTCAATTGCCCCTAAAAAGAGGGAAATGAATGTGGTTGTAGGGGATGAGCTTAAGTTAGACCAAAGGTGATTGTGATCTTTATTCAACAATAGAAAGGACACATATGTGAAGCATTGAGAGGCTTAGGTTATGGTTTGCCTTTGAGAGAGGATAACTGATAAGCTCTTGATCCATATTTATGAGTTATGATGTAAGGTCCAATCCAATTAAAAGCAAATTTACCTCTTTTTTCTCTATATTAGTGTTGTGTTGATTTTATTTGAGGATGAGATCTCCAATATTGAATTCTTGTACTTTTAGGTGTTTGTTATAAGCATGCTTGATTCATTCTTGATAGACATGGAGATGGTAAAGAGTAGCCAAAAATAAGATTGCATAAAGATATGTGAAGAGAAGGTATTTGGACCTTGAGAACAAATATAGCCTCAGCTCCAAACATGAGAGAAAAAGGTGTAGCACCTATAGGGGTTCCGATGCTAGTGTGATATGCCCATAAGGTGAAAGGGATGTGTAAGTGTCAATCCTGACCTGTGGCATTGACCATTTTCGTAAGCGTATTATTGAGGGTTTTGTTAGAGGCCTTTGCTTATTTATTTTCTTGTGGGCGATAAGGTGATGAAAAGCTTAGTTTAA